>VYXF01000197.1:0-36420 GCA_013397295.1 Polioptila caerulea
CCTGCTCCCACCTACCTCCGTCCCGCCGCCGCCGCTCTCCCGGCAGGAGGGAAGGGGCTCCGCAGCCCCCCCGGGCCGTCTCAGGCCCCGCGTCCCTCCGGAGCCCTCCCCCAGGGCTGTTCACCCGGCGGGAGCCTCAGCCACGCGTGTCGGTGGCCACTTGAAGGCCCGCGGAGCCTCCAGCGAGAGCGGCCCCGCAGGGAGCGCGTCCCGCAGGCGCCGGGGAGGTTAAGGGGATGTGGGAATTCACAGCTTGTCTCACAGAATGATGTGGGTTGGAAAGGGCTTTTAAAGGTCACCTAGTCGAACCCCCATGCCAAGAGCAAGGACATCTCCAACCAGGTCAGGTGCTGATCCATTGATCTGACCTGATCTGGGCAACTTGTTCCAGTGTTTCACCACCCGCACCTTAAAAAATTCCTTCCTTATATCTAATCTAAACTGACCCTCCTTGAGTTTAAAGCCATCACCCCTTGTCCTAAAGCTACGGGCCCTACTAAAGAGTTTGTTACCTTTTCTTATAGGCCCCTTCAAGTACTGGAAGGCTGCAAAAAGGTCTCTCTGGAGCCTTCTCCAGGCTGAACAATCACAGATGTCTCAGCCTGTCTTCACTGGAGAGCCCACTCTTCCCTCTGATCACTTTTGTGGCCTTCTCTGGACCTCCTCCATCAGGTCAGTGTCTTTCCTGTACTGACACCACCAGGGCTGGATGCAGCACTCCAGGTGGGGTAGAGGAGGAGAATCATCTCCCTTGAGCTCCGGGCTGTGCTGCTTTGGATGTAGCCCATTTGCATGATTGGCCATTAGAAGAAAAGGCGCCGGGGTAGACTCAGACCCACTGAGAGCATCTGTCCCTGTGCTCTGGGTCAGTCCTTGGTTGGAGCCGAGCTTGGCAGAGGTGGATCCTGCTCTGTCTCTGCTGTGTGGGTCTAGCAGAGCGTCTGCCCTACACACAAAGGCACCTGCTCTCAAGACCTTTAGCCTTTTTTATTTTTTCCATTTTCGATACCTTTGTGTCTCCTCTTGGACAGAGTTCCCACCCTCACTGGCTGTCGTTCCTGCTGGGTGCAGTTTTGGTTGATGTCTCTTTTTGAAGGCTGGCCTAGGATGGGTCACACTGCTGACAAGACTCTGCCCTGTGGGTGCCCCAGGCTGGAATCCATCAGTGAGGTCTGCTGCCGCGGCTAATGGGGATTAATGGTCCAACTTCAAACCCCCTAAACAATATTTACTCTGTATCCCTACCACATACACCCAGTGGCTGAATCCAGGATGTGAAATTACGTCTTTCATTTTCCTGTGGCTCTGAAGATCTCAAGCACAACAGGACAGGCTGACCAAGGCATTGAGTCAGCTGCCTGTGATGTTCAGGAGCAGAAGCTGGAGATGCCCCTTCCCACAATGTCCATGTGCTAGAGCTGATTACAAATGGCAGGGAAAAGTGGCAACAGCGCTGGAGAAATCTGTCACAGAAAAAGTCATTGAAGCCTCCACACATGGGGAGTGTTGGTGTCAACAACTGCAGCCCCAGCAGAGCTCCAGGGAGCCCAGCCCAGCATGGGAGTGATGCTGGTGGGCCCAGGGGGACGTGAGGTTTCCNGTGGGGAGTGTTGGTGTCAGCAACTGCAGAGCGGAGCTCCAGGGAGCCCAGCCCGGCATGGGAGTGATGCTGGTGGGCCCAGGGGAACGTGAGTTTTCCAGAGGGGCTTGAGTGTCCCCAGGCACTTGGAAAAGCAGAAGAGTGTGCAGTGCTGCTCAAGAAACTGGTGACAAAGGGACAATTGGCCCCAAGGGATTAAGAGGCAGAGGGGAGGCCAAGGAGAAGCCTTGGTCAGAGAAGTCAGGACACCTTTCTGACGTAGCCAGGAAGGTTAACAGAGATGGGGGCTGTGGAAGGGGCAGGGCAGTGGAAAGCCCTGTTCTGCTGCTGGTTTAAGTGATGGGAATTTTGTGCCTGCTGAGGTACATTTTTGTAACAGAAAGGAAACACACAAAACTAACATTTCTTCCCTTCTTTGGACGGTAGGAATGTTTTAATTGAGAAATCTGTTTTAATTACATTAGGTGACATCACAGTCTATTTTACAAGTTTGGGGTAAGAGGATGTGTGGACCAGTTACACAGAAATCCAGCGAAAGGATAAAATTCTACAAAATGAGAAAAATGAAAAGGTTAACTTAACCCCAAAAGAAAAGCTTTGAGAGTTTGGTGTGAGTGGAAATGGGAGATTATACCAGGGTCCAGAGAAGTAGAAAGGATGAGACTAACATAAATTTACAGTATTGGTTCTGCATGACCATCGTTTGCCTGTGTTCAGAGACAGCCTCTCTTCCTGAGGGCATCGCTGAGCAGACGGCCCCGTCTCTGAGGATTTGGGCTGGTCTTGTCAGAGGAGAAAGCAAAATAACTGATGGGCAAAGGTCACAACCCACGCTGAGCTGGTCCCCAGGGTCACTGCCTACAGGAGTGTCTTCCACTGGATAGTCGGGGGGTTCTGCACCAAGAACTGTATGGAGGAAAACTAAAACAGCTCCAAAAAGCCCCATCTCAAACGTAGAAAAGTCTCACTCTGGAAGTGCTTACGAGAAGATCGTCATCATAGAATTTGGTTTCTATAATAACATTACCACTGCAGGAGGAAAGGAGGAGAAAGAAGAGGCATTAGAAGGATGCATGACAGTGGTTGCTCTTCTCCACACTCTCACAAGCCTGGGCTCACACCCTGACCACCCCACAACATGATCTCTTTGGTTTGGAGCTGCACACAGTGAGCACTGTCCTGGTCAGGGTCAGTCAGGACTGAGGGATCTCTCAAACACATTCCTGTATGGAATGTTGCCCCCATCCCTCCCCTGTCTGAGCACGGTACTGCTCAGGCTGCAGAGTGCTCAGACAACAAGCAAACTCCTGTTCACTCCTACTGCTAAAAATAAACTAGCAGTCCCAGCACCTTCAGGCCCCTGTGTCCTGCAGGAATTATAAAACCAATGGGAATTTTTTTTTTATTCTCCTCTGTCCTCTAGTGCTGAGCAAGCTACGACAACCAACTTAATATGTCATTTCCCTCAAGAAGTGCTTAAATGCAAACACACAAGCATATTTTATACAAACTGCAATGGAAATATGGATTTGGATGTGACAGAAGCTCTGGGGATTTAACTTGCTTACTTTTGAAATTCTGGTACATAAAATAAGAACTCTGGGACCATTACAACACCTGGACATCTAAGCAGTGTGATCTGACCATGTCTAAACAACCTGGATCTTCAAAACCAAAGCAGCAGTTCTACCTCCACTGTGGCTCTTGGTGTCTGTAACACTGGACCTGCTGAGAGTGTAAGGTTTTGCTGGGGTGTGGACAACACTTGAACTTAAATGTCAGGGAATGTTCTCAATCTGATACTCAGTCATCCTGGGAACTCTTCATGCAGAGTGCCTTGGTTAGCACCAAGTATCACATCTCCATTCTCTCCTAGTTTGGAAACACCAAGACAAACATGAGGTCTTTGGGAATATCAGATAATGGGGGCTCTCCAAATCTTGGCAGCTGTGAAATGGTTACTTCTTTGGGCCACAAATTGCCCTTTGGATTTCTTTGGGCTGGGGGGTTCTACTGAAAAGCCTCAAGAATGACTTTAGGATACCTCTATGAATAGGAGAGAGAGATCTGGGCTCCCCACTACAAGTGGACAGGGAATACTTCAGGGAACAAATGGGACATTGGAAAATCCTCAAGGTCATTTGAAAACTAGCTTCTCTTGACTCTCAGTCTTGAAAACATCTTGAATTCCTGAGATGATCAAAACCAACTTGTCAGATGTCTTTGTTCCTTTACTCTGGTTCCCAAATCTGGCTCCTCCTGTACTGACTGCGAGTGCCCAGCACTGGGAGCTGAGGGTGTGTGCAGCACCTCCAAGGTTCTGAGCAGGCTGTGCCAGGGGCACTATTGGACACTGGTGCTCTCCTCTGAGCCTGCTCTCCCTTTGGATCGTGCTGGGAATGGCAAGCAGTGACGGCAGCTCCCATCCCGGAGCCTTCTCTATGCGACTGGCTTTGCTCCAGGTGGAATGAGAGGGAAAATGCTGGAGAGGGAGTGAGGTCTTCCAGAGGACACAGTGACCTTGCAGTGAGACTGGCTGCTCCCTTCTGCCTCTTGTTGGCAGCAGGGTTCCCAAACCCTTCTGTTTCTGGCAGTGCACTCCTTGTGTGCTTGCCAGCACCCATCCAGCACTGCAGGAAGGATGGTTACCCTTCCCAAGGGCCTCCCTCCAGGAGCCTTTTCCATCATCCCCCAAGGCTGGAGCCTGGCTGCCCACACTGAGCAATGCCCAGCACGTGTTGCTGTGACACATCCGAGGCATCACTGCCCTGCAGGGGCCCATGTGCACACAGAGCCAGGGGCAGACTTGGTGAGCAGGGGGTGTGAATCTTCCTGCAGGTGACTGTAAAATTACTGACTCCTACCTGTTAAGGGTATTTTAGCCCCAGATACAACTCCATGCATAGTGTATATAAGTGTATCTATATGCATATACACTAAATGTGTATAAGAAAATGTTAAGGACACAAAGCTCAGCAAAATGTTACAGTGATGAAACAAACACTAGAGCAGCTACTACAGGTGATATACTGCATGAAATAAACTACCTAGGACAAGAGTCAGTGATCAATAGCTGATTTTAAAATGGCCCCAAAATCTGCTGGCTTTTTTTTCCCTGGATGTAACGGGTGTTAAGTTGTAAAACATTTTAAAATCCTTGCACGATTTACCTTCCAAAAAAAAACTAAGCAACTTTATTAAAGAATCAGTTTCACTTTCTCCAAACCTTTATTGCTATATTAATGCAAATTGGACCTATGGGAAGGAAGGTAATGAGGTTGGCTTAACCCCTTTTATCTCTCAACAACTAACAGTAGTGAGGTGATTCAGAGCTGGTAGCAGTTCCCTCTCCTCCTTCCCACTGTTGCTCCCAAAGAAATGCCACATACTGCTTTTGCTTTGCCTGCTCTCAGATTCTGCAAGCCCAAGGCACTCACGTTAAAACGTTAGCTGGCATCATCTGTGATTCAGGTGCTGCCTCTATCAAGGACTGCCAAGTGTTTGTGGAGTTAGGAATCACAAAACCAAATTCAAAGAACCATTCTGCAAAGGAAAAAAAAAATTAAAAATCAAGAGGCACTTGAAAGAAGAAAATTCACAAATGGTCCTATTGCTTTTCACCTGACAGGCTGGGGAACTCCCTAAACTGTCCTACTGGGCTGCAAATATTTTACATTTAAATTACTTTGTACAGCTTAAACTGCACTGAACCCTGCCCTCCTCTTAGAGCAAATACTCAATAGCTGATGGTACTGACAAGGTCACACCACTTCCTTGGCATTTGGTGGAAATTTCAACACACCTAACTGGGAACAGGGAAACCACACTCCTTCCTCCTGCAGACATCCCTGGAATCCAGCTGAGGTTAAGTGTGCAACTGGTTGCCCAAAAGACACAGAGCTCAATGTTTTATCTACCCCTCCTCCAGCCCAGATAAGCACTGCAGTGAGGGGGGTCAGATGTGCAGCTCTGGGGTCACTGGCACTGCTGTAACCCAGGTAAACCAGAGGCTCCAGCCTGGCACTCTGAGGAAGACCCAGGAATTCCAGTAATAGCTGACTCTGAAATAACTTGTTTCCTTGCCTCAGGCAGCCCGTGGTGGATTTATGCCCTCAGGCATGATTACCCAGCTTTTTTGCTTACATAACAAAGTGTTAATACACTTATGAAATGCTATCCTTAATACTGTGGCCCATTAGTCCTGACAAGATGAGTGCTTCAGTGCTACTCTGAAAAATTAAAATCACCACATTCAACCCATTTTAGTCACTCTAATCCCTGTCCTGCTGGGGGTCAGTCCCTGGGCTGCAGCACACAGAGCACATCCATACCTTCTAGACACTGCCCTTTGAAATAAACTTTCTGTTCCAGACGGAATTTTTCCATTTGTTCTGCTGAGGAAAAGTTTAACTCCCGAGATACTGCTTTGCATTTCAGGATTTTTTTAGGAACTCGAGCTGTGAAATAGATAAAGAAGCATTATTTGGACACAATAAAATCCAGCTTCTGCAGGTACTTGGAAATAAGGATTAGGACTAATACAAGATCATAGCAGCAGGAAAAATGCAAACACCAGGGGCTTTGTTTTTACATTTGTTTTACATTTGCAAGAGCGAAATCCAAGATGCAAATACCTTAAGTACCTTGCCCACAGCCAAGAATGAAACTTATGACAGAACCAGGAATACAACACTGATCTCTCAGAACCAAACTGCTGGTTCTCAGTTGTTTGTTACTAAACCTCATAATTTTTCAAGCTGAAATACAAGTTGAAACCTAAATTTTTACTTCAAAAATGGTGCTGAAGATCACTGGCAGCCAAAGGGCTGCTTAGCACACCCAGCCTCTTCGCCCTTCTCACTTTTCCTTCCCTTTCAGACTGTGCATCCCCAGAGCAAACCACAAATGTGTGTTTCTCAGCCCAGCAGCACTTCCTCAGCCGTCTCAGAGCTCTGGGAAATGTCCTGCAGAAGCAAATGCCTGTTCCCTTAACACTGACACCCACCAGGCTGTGAAGCCAGAACCACACTGGAAGGTTTAAGAGAGCAATTTGACAATCCAGGGTTCTGGGCTCTTGCAATGGGTGAGACACCAACAGCAAGTGGCAAACTGTACCTGGCATATATTTCACATGATGAACTTTTTTTTAGAGGTGGAGGAGTAAGAGAAGGGACAATTTGAGAGCACTGATTAAGAGTCCCAATCAGGAGAATATGAGGGAGGAGTCAAACCAGTAAAAATCTCCCAAGCCCATCATACTTCAGTGGTGTGATTCCTGCATATTAGAAAATGTTTCATGTGGATTTTTTAGAAATAAAGAAGGGAGGAAAGATAGGTGGCATGTGCTTTATGAGGCAAACTGTTCCAAAATGGAAAGCACATCAAAACATCCATGAGCAGGCTGGTGTTTAATAACAGGAAGAGTCTCCCAAACCCCAGGCAAATCTATCTAATGTAGAACAGTTTAATGGAGTAGGACCTTGATATGACACCAATCTCAAGAGCTGGAGGCTTAGGGAATGTAAGCCAGCATCCTACCCCAAGGAGAAGTACACAGCCCACAGTTTGGTAAAAAAAAAAAAAAAAAAAAAAAAAAAAAAAAAAAAAAAAAAAAAATGAGAAGTGTAATGCAAGAGTTTTAAATGTAAAAGATCTCTAATTATTTTTATGACATTTTTGCACCATGGCAATCTGCATGGCACCATCCTTTACAGCCCTCACAGGTACAGATACACCACTGTGGATAAACAACCCTCTGCAGTTAAGTGTAGAATAACTTGTTAAAACTATTCTGAAATTTAGTAATTTCATTTCTTTCATCCCCAAGACAGAGTCCTGAGAATGTTTGCTTTAACATTGTAAAAATACCAAATAAATAGTTATTTTTAATAAAAGTAGGACTGTGTTGTCTTTAAACATCTGATTGAAGACATTTTAATTTACATTTATACCATCAATCAAAAATTTTTATTGGAATTACTTAAGCTCATTTTACTTTTATTTATCTTTTTTTTTTTAAATTAAAAACAGAAAAGAAGGAAGCTTGATTCTCCTCAGTTAAGTCCATTTTAAAACATGTTGGAATGCGGATAAGCAGAGACTTAATCCTAAATTTACTAGTGTTTTTTGTTAACTTGAGGATTATTTAAGCACTTACATGGTTAACAGACATTTAGTCAGATGCTTAATGCTGATTAGATTAGAAAGTGTTGAGTGACACATTTCTTATTTACTCGAAAGTAACTTTGAGTCCAACTGTTCAGTCAGAAACTGAAATTCAATTGAAATATCCATATAATTATGTTTTCATTTAGTTTAAATAAAGCTACCTTAAATATTTGGGACATACAAGAATGCAAGCTATCTTAGACAAAGTGATTTTACATTTTAAATGACACGTTTTCTTAGATAATGAAAGGACTATTTGTATGTCACGAATGAAAGCTGGCTGTGGGGATTCTCTAAGAGCAGCTTACTCCAAGATTTGCTTGTATATTGGAAGAAACCAAACTTTACAGATTTGCATCTTCCAAATTGCCTCCCAGTTTTGAATGCCCTGTCACTGAATAGAGCTGACTGGAAAAGCTCCTGCTGTCAAAAGTTGGTTTAGATGATTAATTCCAGTTTCAGGTGCTCAGGCTGTGATTTTTACTACTTAAGGCAGTTTAATGTTAAGACTTTGGCAGCACTCCAACACCACATTAATATTGTTTTTATTTCATCTAGGTGGTAATAGTAAATTAAGGTAGTAAAATACAGTATCATGATTTGAAACATAAGAGTTCATTTTATAAAGAAACTTATACTTAAATCAAATAGAAGTCATCTTTAAAAAGCAAATAGAAGCCCTGTTTAAAGAAAATGTATTTTATTCACTCTGCTATAGATTTGGTTCTTTGTTTGCTATGTCCAGACTGTGATTTGCCCTGAATGGCCACAGAACATACACACACAAGTAGTATGTAGTGACTTTAAGACATGTATGGATTTAATTTTAGAAAAATTATTCTGTTTGCCCTCACTGCTTCTGCTGCAGGACTGTATCAGAATTGCATTTTCCCACACCTTTTAATTCACCATCAGATTACCCTGCTTTGCTGGATGTCTCCCCGCCTTCTCAGCCTATTTATTGAGCATAAACTATCTGCCTCAGATTGCTTTTCTAGCTAAGACATACAAGAAGTGGTTTTTTTTTGTCTCTTCTCCCAAGGAAGACCATCCTCCCATCTGTAATCTTTTCAGTGGCTTCTCCTAATAGCTCTCCTCTGCATCTGCCACAGTTTGCAATCATCCATCTTCTAGATGGATGAGGGAACTGTGCACCAGATAAGGTCTTAACTATTCCTTGTACAATGGGCATTAATCTCAGGCCAGAGTATGTTTTAATTATTGCCTCAAGTTCCTCTGATGGAGATGACAGTTCCTGTTTCATTTGCAATGAAAATCTGAGGCACAGTGAGGTGATTTGATCTGCCCAAGTGACAAAGGTGACATCTGTCCTTCAAAGCATAGGTATGTTTGTAACTCCAGACATGCAGCACCACCCAGCCCCAAATGCACAATAAAGTCACACAGTACCTTCATGCTCCACTCCAGGTACAGACAGATCTTCTGTTCCTTGCCAGAGGATTTTCCCTGTTTCTGCATCCCGAAGGTTCATCCAATTTCTGATTGGGAAGCAAATAAGGAAAACAAGCTATCTATATCCTAAATGCTGTGTGTAGTATTCTTTGCTCAGCTCTGAAATAGGCTGTTCCAGCTGAGTTTCAGTCATGGCTTTTGGTTCTCAGGAGGCCAAGGAAAAGAGATTTTTTTTTCCCTGAGAATAAATGCACAAACCAACCCCTGGCCAGAATGAATGCAACATGAGTTGTAAAGCCACAGATTTAGTTTTTACTTAAGACAGAAGCTTGTTAACCTCATTTATCATTTTCCATTGCTTCTAAAGGATAAAGGCAGTGTCACTGTGCTGCAGAGAAGCAAGAACATTGCTAACAATAACAGATAATTCTACACAAACAATTGCTGTTCTCCAGCATTTGAAAAATGCTAGGAAAATGAGTCCTTCCTATATAACATGAGAAAAAGAATAACATCCAATCAAGCCCCTTTTCTTAGCTTACAAAATATTAATATCAAGGGTTGTTCTATTGCTGTTGACCTCGTAACTGCCACTCATGGCAATTCTTCATCTGCTGAGTGCTAAGCAAAGAGAGATCTTCTCTTTTGACTCTCAGCAAGTGAGGCTATGCCAGCTTCCAAAATGAATTAATCAGTGAATCAGTCAATAAATCTATAGGCAAGTAGGAAATATTTACATTTCCAAAGGGACAGTCAATAATGATCGTAAGTCCACCTTTGAAAAGCCTCTCTCACAGGATAACTCAGTGACAGCTCAAAACAAGGAGCCTGCACACCTGCACAATGCCATCCTGAGCAGGGACACAGCATCCATAAGCCTCAGGCCCTCCTGCTCTGCAGCTCCTCAGGGTGGCTCCAAGGATTCACCAGTGTCAACGCCAGAGACTGAACAGAGCAGGATCTGTGGGATGAGCCCACACAGACCAGAGCCTTTGCAGAGCTCCCTTGGCTGCTCCATGGCAGCGCACCCTTCGTACTCGGTACCGCCTCCAACAACTGCTCAAGGAACTGCCTGGGACAGAAGAGGGACAATATGGACCTTGACATGGGTGTAAATAGGAGCTCTTGGAGATTTGCATATTGAACTCATCCTCTAACACACACAGTTTCCAGGCAGACTCACACAAACTCATCACACTGATCACATTTTTTCCAGAGTTCCCAGGAAGAAACAGATGCTTTAGCAAATTTTGCATCAGAGGTGAACATTTGTTTTAAAATTATTTATGTGGAGGAAGGGAAGGGAAGATGGCTGCTTCAGCAGAGATGTGAGGAGTCTCTCCCTTGCTGAAGGCTAGTCAGACTTTCTGTGCCCCACTGAAAAGACAAAGGGAACGTGTGCACAGGGTCTGTTCACACAAAACTTACCAACAGCTTGGGAAGGGGGAACACAGGGCAGCCTGCTCATGTCCTTCTAGGCCTGTTCCAAACAAATGGTATCTACCACTTGTTCTGGGATTAAGGCAAAAGAGAAAGGGGCAGAAGGTGAAAAGCATCCTCCTAGGGCCCCATTTGGCACCTCCATATCCTAGCAGGAAGCTGCAAAGTGGAGCTCTCTCCCCAGCCAGAAACCCAAGGGAAACAGGGGCTGGCAGAGAAGTCAGAGAGAGAAAATGAACAGCAGAATGGCAAAAAGAACCTGCAGCAGGGCTGGGCATTTCATGTGGTGCTGGCTGAAAAACTCCAAGTCCTCAGCCAACACTACCTGCAGGATGGAACTGCCCCAACCATAATTTAAAATGCCAAAAAATCCACCATTTTCCCATACATCTTCTCACACACAAACATACACATTAGCCAGGGTGAAGTTATTTGTATAGAAAGCAGTGTGCCATCTATCAAATGCCATGTACAAAGGGAAAGTAACAAATGAGACAATCTGAGCACCTCACTGACAAAGTCATTTATCTTCCCAACACTCTGCCACACAAACACTCTTAACTATTAGCTGAACAGTAATTTAGTAAATTGGGCACTTGATTATCAAAAACCTGTACTACCTTTAAAAAATGGTCCTCTCACAAGTATTTATTTGCTGTTTGTTCTCTATCAATATCAGTCAGAGTTATGAGCTCCCAGGTTTGGCCACAGTCTGTGTAGTACCAAACTGAGCTATCCAAGTTCCACTGAACTGGAGATGAAACACTGACCAGGACAGCAAACCCAGCACTGTAAAGGAACTGATCCAGCCTCTCCACTGCTATACCAGCACTCTAAGTAATGAACCATTCCTTTTCCTTGCCATGACTTGCCTTGCCTTCCCACCCCTCTTCCCTTGTCAATTTTTGGAGCACTCTAAAATCACATCTACCATTTTCAGAAGTATTATATTAGAAGTGCCCTTCAGTGAGAAGTAGTATTATCCTTACTTGAAATACACAGTTCCAGTGTTGGTGACCTACTATTTCTGGTGAAACACAACTGTACTCTACTGACCTCTGTAACTTCTCCCCATCAGGATTTCTCTCTCAGCCCAGTCCAAGATGATACTTATGTTGCTGTGCTGAACAATATTAAAATTTAAAGTGTAAGTTAACATTTGGGGTGTTGGACACTTAAAAAGTGCTATCTGGCTTTGTTTATTGATGTTCCACTGTAAATCCATGCAGGACAGTCTGCCCCATGCTTTGTATTATGACTGTCAAATTCAAGATGAAGAATAAATAAAAAGCTCAAGGCCCTACCCCTGCTGATGAGACCATGGATCATGCATGCAGCAATGCATGCTACAGTTCCTAGAAAATATCTTCTGTTTAAACAATCTGAACATTGCTAGCCTGTGTAAATTCCTTATCAAATAAATAAAGGTTTAATGTCAGTGTAGTCAAAGGCTTTCTGACCTGACAAGTCCATGTGCTGGCTCAGGGCATGCTTTTCCAACTTCCTCAAATGAAGAAACAAAATCAACCTGCTAATCAGAGTGCATACAAAAAGTAAAAATACGTGGACCCAGACATATTTGAAGGGATCAGAATATACTAGCCAGTTCACAAAGTTTTCCCAGTAACTAAACATTATTAAAAGGGAAGAACAAATCATCAGATCTTAAAAGCACACACACACAGAATCTCTTTCTATTGGAAAAAACACTTCATGTACAAGAGGTTAATTATTCAAAAAATAAATGTTTAAAAAGAAACATGCATCTGAAAAAAGTTTTGGTCAAAACTGAGATAATGTGAAAAATTTAAAAAAAAAAAAAAAAAAAAAAAAAAAAAAGGCAAACCCCATCACAAGTGATTTCTTGACATGGGAATACCTGACAAATCAGCAGCTGTACTGCTTACCTAGTTAGCAGCTTACCAACACTATTTCTGTCACCTTGGATAGGCAGCCTGGTAATAGGACATACCCCAGAGTGCAGAAAATGGAGTTCTTGAACCAAACCCACACACACCATTATCTTCTAATGTGTTTAATTGGTTTAAGATTCTTCCACCCCAGCATGAGAGAGACTGTTACTAAAAATAAAGAGTGCTCCACCTCCTGAGCAGCACTGGAGACCTGCAGGCAGACTGACAAGGGCATTTTAAGCATTATCAAAAAGGAGAAAGTAAATTAATATTGGTCCAATACAATTACTCTCTTTGAAGAGGTTCATGTTAAGCCATTTGACAGGGGTAGCTAAGAGCAAGTAGGAAGCCAGGCAGTTCCAGCTTTGTGAAGTTTGTATATGTGGGGTGGGGAGGAGGAAGGAAGAACAGTAGTGTATTCCTAATTCAGTTTCTCAATCTTACATCGTTAAATTTTCATTTATTTGTATTTTGGGGCCTTGGGGATTTTTTTGGGAAACGATGTCTGATTTAAGATTCAATAGATCAAATACTCTTCAATCCTGAAGGCAAGAAAGGATTAGGTAGAACAGCAGAAGGAAGGGTGTACTGTTGATCTATTTATATTCCACCACCTATTGGGTCAGCAAAGTCTTACATAAAAGCTTTGTAGTAGCTGGAACTTGACTTGCTTTATATCCATGACATGAATTAGCTCCCTCACAGGCCTGCTTTGCTTAGCCTGATGAAGGGAAATGATTTGTGCATTTCTAAATCCAAATTTTGCTTTCTTGAATACCTCTGATGTCAGAAGTTCTTTCATTTTGTATCTGTCATAGAGATCACTTGGTTCAAACAAATCAGAACATACATCCTTATCTTTCAGTGCATTAGCATTGCAAAAGATTGCCTTGTATTACCACACTTGTAATTAAGAGTAGCCTTGAGGAAGAGAATGAGTACAAACAAAATTTATCATTAAAGTAGTATGGAGTTAAAAGAAGTTCTGCCTCAATGTCCCTGACTATTACTTGTATGTTGTAATGTTTAGCACTTCTTGAATATCTCAAAGGCTGTGGCAAACAGTTGGTATCATTTCTTTTGTTAAAATGATCAATTTTTCATTTTATTCCTTGCTGTCTATGTCTACACCATTCTAAAACCTCAGGAACTGCTGTACTCTTACATTTCATAATAAAAACAAGGCTAATGCTCATAACCACCCCTAGAAGGAAGGGCTTTCATCATCCCTGCCAGCTTTTTCTTTCCACATGAAATGAAACATTAAAAACAGTTCACTACCTGCCAGGTGCAAAAAGCATCTCAACAATTGCATGTTAATGAGACCTGTCCTCTGGGAGAAGGTGGAGCTGAAAGCCCTGAACAATTCAGACAACAATCTCTGTTATAAACCCAAAAAAAAGCTTCTGATCAGGAGTCACCAGCCTTCACTCCTGATTTCACATGGTCTGTTGTGAAAAGCAGACACAGCCAGGCAGTCATGGCATAGGCAAGCATGTTACCTTACAGGAAAGTAAAGATCAAATTTTAGGGATTATATTTCTATCAGACATATTTTCCCAGAAGAGTATTTGCATCTCAGTTATTTCAATCCAATCTGAGGAATAAGGACCAATATAAATAATACAAAGTAACTGCCAAACTACAGGGTTAAAAAGTAGATCACCTAAATGGCCTTACACTTCTCCTCCACTTGTGCCATTCATCCTGTAATCTTTGCCATCTCTTCTCTCACTTTTTATTACAATTCCCAAATCCCTCTTCCACAGAACTCCCAGTTGTGTGCTTAAATTTAAGCATATGCACAGATGTTCTGCTGATTCAGATCCTTGAATTCACTCTGTTCTCACTCAGGAGAAATGCTTCTGTCTGCTGTTTAATAAACCACAAGTACACATGCTGGCAGTGTTCCTCCTAGCCTGAGAATGAAATTCAGTGCAAAATCCTATCTACTGAATGTGCATCCATCCATTCTGTGTACAGGAATACCAACACACAAAAACTGGAAGTCATTCCTCAAACATTACTGGAGCCTTGGGGTATAGTACTGTCAACTTCTCCTGCATTTAGAAAGCAGCACACTTTGTTGAGTTCCTGATTAGACAGAAAACATGCTGTGACAGCTCTTACAGGGGCAGAACTTAAAAACTCATCTATTATAAACCAGCTTTCCTGGAGTGATGCACAAATGGGTTACTGTGCTCCCAAATGATGGGAGGTGCTGGGGACTGGAAAGGTGCTCTATTAAATCCTCAAATGGAAGGAAGCCAATTATCCCTTCAAAGCACACCTGGCACTCCTTCACTTGCTGTAAAAGAGCCTGCTTTTAACATCTCCTGTACAGAACAAATTGCTGTGCAACAGAAGCCAGGGAGATCCACAGATTATTGTGAACCACATGACAAAATGCAGCAAAAATCCTCAGCAACCAACAAAGTAATTTCACAGCAAATTATGTAATCAGAGGGATATATTTAAAAGCATCACAGCAAAAAGATCAACACAATATCATCTACCTGTATACTTTGTACTTCCCTTTATACTCTCTGCCTTACATCTTCGTGTGTGCCTGCACAGATCTGGTATCAGCACAATGAATTTCCACCTAACATCCATCAGACAGTTCTGGATTAAGCTGCTCTTGGCCCATATTTGGAAAGACAATTACACAAGTTACTGCACACCATGCCCACCTTACCTCAGTTGTGATAGATGATGCTAAAAGGGCAGAAGTTGATATTGCTCCCTTCTACTGTGTTAAGCAGACAGAGCTCTGACCATTCCCACTGGGCAGTAGGGTGGTCCTGGAGTGAAGCTCCAGTACTCCCTGCTCTGTGTCACATCCTCCTGCCACCTGGGGTGACCAGTTTGAAGCTGAGCTATTTCACACCAAGAATCTCCTGCTCGAACCTCTGAATACATTTCAGCTTAGCAGGGCTCATGTTGAGGCACACTGCAAAAGTCTCCAGCAAAAATGCAGTCTAGGTCTCTTCACAGCCAGATCAGCTGCAATGGAATGTCAATAAACTGGAGAAGTACAGAACATCTTTATCTCTACAAACACTGGAAATGAAGTAAACCTACGTCCAGCATTTCCTAATAAAAATTTTATCCAGTTAAGCTGTGTCTTCAAACAGTTTAGGTTGAAAGACACAAATATTATTCAGTATTTTCATCAAAATGAACAACTAACATCCATCTCTACTCCACAGCATCCTAGTGACATCAGTTAGTAAAATCAGGCAAGAGTTTAAATTAATGTTTAATTTTCACTGTTGGCAATTAACTGAAAAAAATCAGTGAAATCCCTCCAAATCTTAAATGTTTAAATTAGAATTCGTGAAACCTATAGTAGTCTTAACAAAAGCAGGTACTTGTGAAAAAACAATGAAGATGGAGAGCTCCTAGACTCTGGAAGGAGAAGTGTCCAGCATGAGCAAGCTGGGTGAGAGATTGTGTTTTGTTTCTTTGGTAATATCCATAAGTACTGCCAACTAAGCCAGACTTCCATTTCACTGACTCTTTCCCTCAAACCAAAGGAGCAAGAACATTTTGGTGTACATTTTAAAGGAAAGAGTTACAGACCTGCTGAAGATGAAGCTAAGGATCATGAGGGAAAAAAGGGAAAAAGAATAAATTATAGTGGTTTGCAAACAGGTGAACAGGGATGTAGACACTATTCCTTCAAGGTTTACATCTCTGTCCAGATGAGTCTAGTCTGAAAAAGCAGAAGTCTTAAAAGCCCAGCAATTTTTGTCACTGCTGACCAATAGGAACCGATTTAGGCATTTGTAAGTAACCTTTGATTTCTCCAGACAAAAGCAACAACGTGTGACACTCCTGAGCAGCTCCTGCCTGCAGCAGATGAGGACACTGCTCTGTTACCCTGGCACAACAGCAAAGCCTACAACACAAGGCTCCTGGAGCATGCCAGGCACTTCTCTGGGAACTAAGCTCACCCCAGGGAGACTAAACCACTTCTAATCTCAAACCAAACCCCATACTCCAAGATTTGAGATGCCTAACAAAAAAATTTAAAGTAAAACCCAAAATGTACTTGTGGTACAATGAATACAATGCTGTTCAAAGTGAGAATAAGCTCCAAATCAAATCTACACACCCATCACTGGCTTAGGGGGCAGATTCCCCTGTCAGAGGGAGCAAGCTGCCTTCTGTGCCAGATCTGTTTGCTACTATTAAAAATGTGCTTTGTTTCCTCTAGAGACAGATGTTAAAATGGTTCCTAGAACTAGACAACAGTGCCAAAATAAAAGCAAGCTGAAGCAATGTTTTTCTGCTGTTTTCTGCTGCCTGTGTTTTTCAGGCTTTTCTTTGGCTTATCTCAATAGCCTTGACAGAGTTCCTTTACATCAATGCCACAGCAGGAAAAACAGAACATGTGATCACATCTGGAGATTGCTTTACAATCTAGGTAGTAAAACAATCAATAACTTGGAAAAACTCATCATTCCTTGCAGGACCAGGAATTGCACAATGAAAATTATTTTCTCTTTTTCAGTACAGTAACACCCAACTCCTCCCATCTTCCCTGAATTTTAAATGCATCTCAAAAATTAGCATGTTAGAAAAGCCTGAGCTTGTGCTAAGAACCCTTTGAATATTAACATAATTAATGTCATCAGTAATACTCTGAGTTTATAGAAACAGCAGGTGAATCAATGGGAATGATGTATTCATCTGAGAAAAGAATGTGACCTTTAAAATCCATAGGGCTTTATCAGAACATAATTTTAAAGTGGGTTGCTTGTAGCTCAGAACAAAACTCAATGTAACTACAGAGAAAGCCAACAGAGACACCATGTACACAGGAGAAACTAAAAGTACAATTGAAACACTGGAACTTCCTTAGAGAAGATGCCTGGCCTACATCAAAATGTAAGACAGGTTGCAGGACAGCTTGAGGAGCCACATCCAGAATGCTTAAAATTAAGTTAAATTCTTTAAATCCCAAAACAATTGGAATTCAGTTTGTTCACTTTTTAATTTTAGCACATCAAACAATTTTCCTCTCTGCAAGTGAACACTGAAAGTGATTCAGCAATTGAAATAACTTTGTCTTAACTACTTCAAAACAATAATTTCTTCACAGTTGAACTATTATGGTAACATTTCAAGATTCTCAGCAATAAGTGAATGAGGGGGAGTTTCATGGAAATAATCTATCAAGGGGTTCTGGTGCATACTTCATTTTCACAGATAAGGTTGCAACTAGAAGCCCTCACAGGAATTTATCTCCCTGTAAATTGTTATGGACTCTTGTTCTTTACAGAGCTGATGTCATGACAGTCATGCAATAAAATCAGCTTTAATGGAATGAGGCATTTTAAACCCCAATATGCCTCTTTATTTTTATACAATTATTCAACTGTTTTAAAATATGCATTATATTGGCTTGCTCATAAAAGAAAGCTTAGATTGATTTCATGTCACTTTTGCAACACTGGAGGATTGGATTTTTATGTCTAAAAGGATCTTCACACTTTTCCATATTGAAAGGGCACAGACCTGAGCAGAAGAACAATGACTTCTTTGACCAAATTTTTAAAAGGGATAAACATGGCTGCTTAGCTGGCATTTTCATACAGTTTCACTTGAATGACCTGTAGCCTTGTGTGAAAAGTGGAGAAAAGCAAACCTAAAAGGCTCTAAAGAGGCAGTTTTATCAGCACTGCTTGTGGCCAGTGGATGCCTTTGTTCCTTGAAGGCCTCTGCAATAATTTCTCTATTGAGCAAAGTGATGTTTATTGAGAATGGCAAAGCTGAGCATCAGCAGGTGCCCCTGCTGTTCCGTTTATCCATCCATCTCCAAGCAATATCTCGGGCTGAAAGTGTCCCCCTGGTAAAATAAGCAACTGACAACACAGAAAGCCTCCATGACTTCCAACTGACTGTGCTTATGTAGTGCCTCTGTGCTTTTTCTCCCCATTAGTGTTTAATTTCTTTTTTCTCTCCTTCATTTCATGTCTCTGTGTACAGAGCTCTCCAGCACATCAGCCTACCGAGCTCCAAAGACTGCTTCTGATAGTCCACAGATTTATCAGTTTCTTGTATTTTAGAACATGTAATTTACTGGAGGCATTAATATACCCTGTACTTCTAAGAACAGATATGCAGCCTGGAAGTTGGTGAGAGATTTGGCTTTGGTGTGAACTGCCCTAGCAGTCTGCACAGCTTCTCATTGTCATTGTCATCTACCAAGGGCCACCCCAGACAAGAGGCAAACCTCATCAATTAACTGAAGAGATTGGCAATACAGTGCAGCTCAGAGCTCAGTGATCAATAACTTAAACCATACCTACACTGGGCTTCAAAAACTTCAACTCATGTTCTCAAGGTAGCTTTCAATAACTGCTAAAGGCCTGCTATAGAGACTGGGAAATAAGCATGCAGACTTGCCCACAGCCACACAATAAATCAGTAAGAGAAGAGGGAAAACATCTCAGGAGGCATCTGGCTTCAAGACTTGTGTTTCAACAGACAATACTGCCTCTCTCTTTAGGCAGCAAGGAACTGCACTCCCTGGCTGATGGAAACTCTTATTGTAACTTGGAGTGACTGCAGGAGCACAGATTGCTGCAATCACGCTGTGGGGTGGCTGCCAGTGGTTTCCTTCACTCTGTTTCTCTTGCTTTTGTTGGTTTCTCAGTCACCCTATCTCGAATGCAGGATGGTTCTGAATCACTGCCAAGCATTACTAATGGAAGTGGGGAGCAGGAAGGAAATAAAGAGGACTGCTTGCAGAATTAAGACTTTTTAGTGTCTAAAATGCCATATTAAAGCAGGACAGCAAAATGGCTGTATTGCCTCTGACAATAGAAGCAAAATGGTTCTAAACTAGAAAAATGTGTAAGCCTCTGAAACGTATCAATAATATTCCTGTTCTTTAAAACAACTTAAAAAAACACCAGAAATGCAAAATAGGAAAGTCATGGGGGAAAATATAGCATTTGTTCCTGCCTTAGTTCATATTAATTCAACTAGAGCTCCTGTGAAAATTTTATTTTCTTTTTCTGTTCTAAGTCTGGACACTCAAGTATATTTTGAGCTCAAAGTGCTTCAGTGAATTCAGTGCATAGGTCATGCTCAACATCACAGGCTGTTTTTTGCTGATTTAAGGCAAGTAGCCACCTAAGCTAAAAAAATCTCCACTACTCTAAAAACTAGTGATGCCCCTGATACAAAGTTTCTAACATGCTTTAATAGACAAGGTTTCCTCCCACAGTCCATCAGGTGTAAAAGAGAGCCCAGTGAATGAGTGGAAACACAGGACTTTTCCATGTATTCAAATTGTCCTCAAAACTGCCAGCTCCAGGAACTGCAGCAATAATTTTGCAAAAGGCAGCCAGCAGTAAATCTGAAAGGACAAAATCTTGGGACAAATGGTATGGCTGTTCACTGCTGGCAGGGACAGGCAGGCTCCATTTTGTACAAAGAGACCATCAATTTTGCACAGAATGACATTCAGAGAGGAGTAAGAGTCTAAAGGACTCTTAGAGATGAACCAATATAAACACATTTTGCTTAAGTAAGTCCAAACAATCTGGTACCACCTTCACTCCATCATCAGCCTCAAGTCAGACTCCTTGAACACAGGATGAAAGGGGTTGAGTAATCAAATTTTAGAGAAATTTCCAACTCTTGAAGCTCTTTGGTTAAAATACTAAAACTAAGCTGTGTGCTGGGCAGAGCTGTGCTTTCAGAACAAATGCCACCTGACCAGCTCTACAAGGATCCACAAATGGCCCTGTGACAGAGATACTCCTTTGCACTGCACTGTAAGGGAACCATACTCTGGCATTAGTTGTTTCTGTATCCACTAAAGCTTCCCAGAGCTGGATTGCAAGAAGCCACTGCGGGAAAATGTCCACCCTGTTGCGTCCTTCCTTGTTTCCTTTTTTCATTACCTTCTTTCAGAATCTATTGGGATCAGAGCAGGACAAAGACTAAGCACAGAGCTGGAATAAAACTTCTGGAAAAAAGAAGTAAGTCCCAGCAGCAAGCTTTTCCTAACTTAGCTTTGCTTGAAAAACTTTCCAGTAGTTCCAGCCTCAGCAGATCCTGCTGAGTATGGGCAAGGACTCATTTTTCACTCATTCTTGTGCAATGCACATTTCTTTTTATGAAATTTATTATCACAAACAATTAAACATTTAAGTGGGCAATCTTTCAAATCTCACCTATCTACCTGTCACTGAATTCCTGAACACTGGGCTCCATTCTTTCTTTCACAAAATGCCACGAAGAACATGAATTTGGTTTTTTTGGATCTCCACACAGTCCAGTTCCCTGGAGAAGCAGCAGACCTGTCTCACAGACACACACTGTGGCACCTGGAGACATAGAATCAGCCCGGAGAGATCTGGCAGCCCCTGCCCAGATTCACTCTGGTGCACAGGTCAGGAATACAGGCTAAAGATAACGGGGCTGCACACAGCCAGCCCAGATACAGCAGAACTTTCAGTGCTCAAGCTCTGTACTGAACCTGACCAGCCAGATTTTGAGCCTCTTTGTCCTCCTAGAGCCATTGCCCTTGGCTGCTTTCCCCATCAGAGGAGTAACCTGTAAAAAACACTGGCTACTGAGTTGCAGAGTGAGGTAAAACAACATTTCAGAACCCCATGCAAACATATTCAGCAGAGCCTCAAACGAGCTGGTTAGATACTCTGCAAAATGGGAACTGTTACTTAGGAGAAACAAATCTTTGGGGAAGGCAGTTTGCGTGGAGAGCATTTTAGTTCAACCAAGCTGAGCTGCTTGGCTTTCTAGCACTTGTTCTATTTATTCCTTACTCCAATCTTCTCAGTGTGACGTCCTTAACGAGGAGATCACAACATCCCCTGTACTGGCCAGGGAGATTAAGCAACACACAGACACACACACACAACTAGAAAGCAAGTCTTTGAGATTTAACTCAAAATCTATGCTGGTTTGCCATAAGGATTTGGCATTTAAATGACTGAATAATGTTAATCTTCCACTAATATTAGACTGCTGTTATGAGGTATTACGGGATAAACCCAGGCCATTTTCTTTAGAAAATATATTTCCTTATCACTATATAAAAGATGTCTGCTGATTTTCCCCTGGGAATCTTCTCTTCCTGGAAGAGATTCGAATTTAATGTTGGACATGCCCATTCCTAGGTGGTACTAGATCACAAAATAGGGAGCAAGGGGTTTGATTTTCATTTTCATAAAGCTAAATAAATACACCATTCACTACTAAAATACCAGCTGATACACAATCAGAGCAAAGTCCATCTATTTTTGAAATTACCAGTGCCAGATTCTGTAATATTTCTTTACAAGGTTCATTGGAATAACAAGGGCCCGAAATATACAACAGAAGTAATTAACCTCTAATTTCTATGAAGACATTTGTAAAAGACTGCTTTAGTGTGAGAAGCAGGAAGAGAGAAAAGATCATAGTTGAAACAAAAAGAGAAAATTTTTCTTTTGTCAGTAGTCTGGCCATACTACAAAACAAGTACAGACCACAGCAATATTTTTTTTTTTTAATACAAAAACTAACCAAGAATCTTAGCTAGAAGTGCATAGCTGAATGCTCAGATTTGTGGCATTTCAATAAGTCCGCTTTAATTGCTTATTTTCTATCTCTTTCCATTGTAAGACAAACAAAGATGCCATTGAGGATGCATCTCCCCTGATAAGGCAATCAGAACATGAGCCTGCAATTAGAGTAATACTTTGCATAAAGGCTTCCCTTATTAATCCAAAAGAGCTCTATTTCAAAACCCACTATTTTACCAGGCTGCCACTCTCAATAGTGCAAAAATTCTTCTGGATTCTTTGTGCCTGAATTCCAAGCAACTGAACTGGGCTTCCTCTCTGTAGAGAGTCTTTATTTGATCCATTTCCAAGGATAAAAAAGGCACAGTACAGTGGCACCACTGCATGTCCAGCAGTTCATCAACATCAAGTCCTTCCTGCTGTTCCTTTGGACAGCTGCCCATGTCAGAGATCAGCACCACGTTGTCCACACACACAGGATGCACGTACTGCCCAGACACCTATGTTTGTAAAGTCTCCTATTGATCATTCCTGTTCTGCCATATATTAACATTAAATAGGTGATTAGTGTGTTAGCAGCCAACAGCCCTGCTAGCTTGGTTACCTCTCAGGTGGATGCTGTTTACCCAAGAATTTTACTGTAATTTCTGTTAGTAAAAAAATATTCCATGAAGAACAAATATTTATTCCATCTCTTAATGTAATTCTTTTTCTCAGTCTTCATTAAACAAAATCCAAACAAACAATCCTCAAAATTTGGTGTGTAAGACATGACAATTCAAAAGATAGAGCTGTATTAGCAAGGACTGTGATATATGTCCCTGAACATCAAATTTAGCAATCAGGAGAAACTGTGATTTTTTTAAAATCTTCAGCAGAAGACTGGCCAGGGCAGAATCAAGGAGTACAGATTTTGTATATTTGAAAGTCTTCTTACTTCTGGTGAACTGCTCAAAGACTGGAAAAGGCTACAAGGACATTACACTATTACTGGGGAGAGATCCTGTTCTGAGCTGCCCTTAAAACACTGCTCTGTGTACAGGACAGCAGATATCCTTCACTTTGGATACACAACCAACTGCAGCCACCACAAAAGAGCCATCTTCAAGAGCCATCAGTTTAAGGGATTTAAACAACACCTTGCTGTTCTCCAGAAGTCTTATATAGCTGGTGAATGTTTGGGATATGAAAGGAGGCATCTTTTATATCAAGAGCTGTTCACCGGTGTCTTTCACATGAAGGACAGATGGTTGTCTCTACAGAGAAAGTTCTGCCCTTGACTTTTCACATTTCTGATATAAAGTTGCTTTTGTTTGGTCTCTTGCTCTTCCAGGGAATCAGGAAAGAACAGAAATAAAACTGTGTTTGAGAGCATACTTTAACTTGTGCTGCTGAGAACAGAAACTAGGCCAGGGGAGATTTCAGTGTTGCTGTCAAGTGGGGTTTCCACCTATACAGAACAAAGCAAAAACATCACTACTGAAAAAGACTGTGTGAAAACATTTAGGGAAAATCTGTAGCTCAGTCTTCAGATAGACACGTCTCAATTTCAGAGAGGTCTCTAAAAGAGGAAGAATTCATTTGTGCAAAGGACTTCAGGGACTCAGGGATTTTTATTCGGCCATGGAAACTTCAGGCTGTGTGTTAGCACTCCAAATCCTCCCCATCAGATCAATAAAGCTTGCAGTCATTACGTCTGATAGCTCCTGCCTTCCAGGAAATGAGCTTGTGAGTTTTATTCTAATTGTTAAAAGGCAGGTGTTCACACCACCAAAATTAACTATAAAGGGAGCACTTAAAAGATTCTTGCTGGCAGTCTCAAGAGAAAGCAGGAATAAAAGGTCAAGCACTGGATTTCTCTTGCATTCACACACTGATTCTGTCAGAACTCCCCTTACTGAACACCTTCTCAACACAAAGTTAATTTTTAAACAGTACCTTTCTCTGGCAATTGAATTGACTGGGAATTTGTCACTACACTCAAGTCAATCCAGATTAATGCACAAAGTGAATTTAGAGTTGAGCTAACTATCCCTTACTTAACCTTTGCCTGAATGTTTTTACTCTCCACCAAGGGAGTATAATTCCAAAGCTTTGAAGTGACTTGGAACTGGACACATTCACCCAGGGATAAAGGTATGCACAGTGGGGAAATCAAGCAGAAATGGTTAAACTGGGGTAAATTGTAAGCATATGAATAATAGACTAGAGCTTTTTCCAACAACATAGCCACCTCTTCTTTGACACTGGGGAGATAAGTACAGACAGTGCTTTATCCACTGTGGAGCTACATCCATTCAAGAACTGCTGGCACCAACAAACTCCGTATTGCCCAAGCCAGTTGGCATATAGATGGTGTGTATTCCCTCAGGGTGAGATTATAGCTCTGTGTGCTATTCAGAAAAACAGGCCAGACAATTGAACTTCCTTTTCCAGGTGGGCTCATTTACCCTTTCTCACAAGTAAAGCAGGAAAAAGACCAAAATGAATGATATCCCAAAAAGATCCTCTTTACACAGCCTTGAAAGTAAATGCCAGTTGCAGCCTTCAGGGGACAAGTGCTACTGCTGCAGTTCATCTGGTAATTAGTCTATAAGGGTTTCTGTTTATGACAAGAGTAAAAACTAACTATTGCAGCAGAAGTAATAGTGGCTGAACACAGATCTGCTGTTTTGTTCAGTCTCCCAGCTGTGCCCAGTGGATCTGTGCTGGCAGGAATGTGACACTGAAGTTGGCAGAGCAGAAGTCACTCAGTTCTCCTAAAGGTGGTTTACTCAAAGCACTTGATGCTTTTTTTGAACCTCTGCAACCTTTAACTGCCCCACAGTATCTCACACAGAGCACATCCCTCACTGTTTCAATCCAGACTTGTTCTGTAACCAGGAATGCATTTAGAGATCACCATAAGCTCTCTGGGAAAACACAATATCCTTGAAATTAATTACAGAATGGCAAGGGGATTTAATCTTATTGAGATTTTATATAAAACAGCATTTAGCCTTGGCACTCACACTCTACACCTAATAAACAAAATAAAAATTCAAATCAGCCAGAGAAACAGCTACAACAAGCACTTTCATAAAGTCCACAATGACAAATGCCAACCTCCTATTTGCTGACACAGCACAGCAGAGGAACAAGCCACACTTTTCCTGGCATTAGCTTAAATGATTCCTTGGATATACAGTCCCTGTGGACAGTATTGGCCTGAATGTCACTGAGCTACAAACACTTCAGTTTTGCTTGTTCTTTTTTAAACTTGGACTATGTTTGCATGAGATGTGGGCATGCTTTAGCCTTGCAATCTGTACAACCCTCACAGCCAGAAGAGTTGACTAAACAAGAAGAGCATCCTCACTGCCAGTTACCCTGTTTTTCCAGGCACAAACAGGCAGAAAATGAATATGAACATCCTCAATGCCAAGCTGAGGGAGTCAGTAAGGATGTGAATACTTAGGTAGATGTCAGAAGACAAGACCAAAGTGAGAATCAGATATAATTATCTGAGGAGTAAGAAAAAGAAAAGTCATGGAACTGAGACACTAAAGTGGTTTTATCTCTGGAGTACTATGCAGGCAGGATCACATGCTGCAATACAGGTCAAACAATTTTTGGTTTTTCACTTAAAACTGACAGGACTACGATTATTCATGGAAAACAAGTTCATTAGCTTGTCTCTTCTGAGGAAGGGAGGAAAACTTAGAGCATACAGACCAAGTGGAGAATGAAAGCAAAATGAAAATACAGCCAGGAGGGAATGATTGGCAGTTGCAGGAGGAAACTAATCTTGTAAATGGACCAGAGGCTGCTCAAAGTGGATGCAGAGAAGAGGAATAAAGGAGGATTTATGCAGATTGAAGCAGAAGTCTCAAAAAATGAGGACTCCATATCAGAAATACTGTGCTTTTTTAGCACAGTAATCTCCAGAGAATGAGAAATGCTTCAATTGGCAGTGACGCTGCCAATGTGATGCTGAAGTTGGCAGAGCAGAAGTCACTCAGTTCTCCTAAAGGTGGTTTACTCAAAGCACTTGATGCTTTTTCTGAACCTAGTGATTTTTGACTAGTGACTCGACAAATTAACCATCCCAACATTTTACACAGTGTTCAGCAACAAGGCAGTCAGCAAAAAGAGTTGTTTGGAAAAGCACTACAGCAAAACATGGAAAGCACAAGGAAACAATTCAGTTCCAAACCAGCCGAGAGGAGGTAAAAAATCCTCTCCAAAATTATTTTGTTCTGAATGCTGTGCTTTGATCAACCTCTACAGCTCCAGTAACATGACCTGCACTCATGTGAACATCTGAGCATGTCACTAGGATCACCATGATCTGGAAGATGAAGGGTTTGTGCCCAAACCAGCATCTCTCTGCTTCAGCATGCATTGGAATTCAGAAAAAAACCCCAAACATTATTGTGGGGACAGAGTAATGAAACCTCCACTGAAATGACAAAAAAAGCAATGACCTCTATTGCCCTACTCTGCTCCCAAGCAGCTTTTATAGCTTTCACTGTCAATAAAATCTACAGTTATATTAATACTAAGGTTTAAATGTTATTATTTTAACATGCTTGCAGATGTATGTTAAATTTTCAGAATATATTAAATCAGATTTTTGCAATTTCAATAAAAATCTATAAATATATTTTTCAGCTCAAGTAATGTAATATCTTATTTCTGCTGGGAAAAAGGACAGAATGCATGAATTAGCTGTAATTCACAAGTTGATTCTTTCAATATAGGTATTAATAATAAGAAAATAAAATTTAATTATTGGAAAGCTAGACTTACAGAGGATACAAATATGTTTAGAAAATAGTATTTTGGTGTTTCAAAGTGTGAGCTTATAAGCATTCATGCTAAGGTGAACGTTAATGTGGAGAAGATAGACACAAAAAGTTGAAAAAGTGCCATTAATCTGCATCCTTTACAGGTATGCCTACTTTAAAATAGTCTTTTTTTATTTGTATTTACACTTTTCCAAACATTCTACTGCCTCATTCACTGCATTTACCATTTCAGAACTGGCAACACTAGGAATGATGTAGACAATGTTACTAAGCAGGAAAACAAGGTACTGTTTTATCAGTGCAAAGAAATGCAAGAGACCATAATGAACTGAGAAACATTTTCAGTTGGCCACTGGCAGGGCTGTAGTTATCTGAGAAAGAGAACCTTAAAGGTGGCAGTTTGGGTGGGGGATCAGCAGTAGAGGTTTGTGCTACAGCTACCTGGTCAATGCCTCCCCTTTAATTTGTGTAGACAGGGAGAGGGTGGTCATGGAGGGACTGCCAGAGGTGAGAGGAAAGCAACTTATTCAAGTGGAAGAATGGAAGATGCTTGGAAAACTAGGGAACCAGTGTTTCTTATTTTCCATGAAACTAACCCTTAAGGTCAGCGTGGTAGTAGTATAATGCAGTTCCCTTTGAAGGAATTACAGGGGGAAGCACATAAAAGAATTCCTTTCTGAAGCTGTTTAAATACTGCATTTTTATGGCAACAACACAACTGTAATGATGCCTTCAGGATTAATGAGGCTTCCATAAATGAACAGCCCAAACTGGATTGAGAAATTTACTGGCTTCTCTGTCTCTTTCTGGAAGGAGTATTTAAAAACAACACGCACTTGCTCTCCAAGGCTGCTTGGGGCTTTTAGCCAATGATTTCCTCTGTCTGGTTCATTGAGAGCTGCAGAGAATAGAGCCTCTAATGGCACTTGCTGCATGGTTCCAGACCCTGTTTGTGACTTGGCCTGGTGACCAGGCAGAAACTGTTCACACAGCACAGTAACGCTGAAGATTTCTTGCACAGGTCAGGGGCAAAGAGAAAATTACTACCTTGCTGAGGTCATCCCAAATGCATTTCTCTTAAAAGAAAAGATGCGACCACAGACTTACCAATTTGAAGCTAAAATGCTCAACTAATAATGGTAAGGTAGGTTTTTAGAATTGATGCTGGATAACTAAACATGGTACATGAGAAGCCTCCTCAGATAAGGTGGTGCTGAGTGTTGGAGAACACAGCACGGGGCTTCACTGAGTCCATCTGATCCGAGGCTGTGGGTGTAAAGTACCTCAGCAGCAGTGGCTGGAGAGGCCTCTGCTTACAACCCTCCCCAGCTGCTCCTTACCTTCTCCTTCAAATTGAACACTCTTGGTAAAACTGCCAACCAGCACAGGTCCTGCTCCTCAGCCTGCGGCTGAAGTTGTTTAAGCCAGCATGCAGGAGGCTGCAGGGCTCATCTGGGCACCTTGGCTAGTGACTCTGAAAATGAGGCAACAAGCAGCTAGGGATGGTAACCCATGCTCTGTACAGCTGCTGTGACAGAAGCATGGAGTGGGAAGAATGTAAGAGCAGGTATTTTGGATGTCCTCTTTGCCCAGAAGTAGGATGCCACTTCTGGACTGAGCTGGCTTTAAATTTCACTTTAAGGCTACTAAGGTTCAAGCAAAATAACAAACAGAAGGACATTTCTCCTCTTTATTTTAGCTTCTGGGAAAGGAAGTAACTTTCCTAGAGAAACAGTGAAATCTTAAGTTGGACTGTAACTGACAGGCCAGTATCCTTATGCACTAAAGTCTACTCTGAGGAGTTAAACTGGAAGCGAAATGTCTCAAGTACCTTCAGCAGATCCACCTGTGTTACAGGCTGGTAGGTATTTCTTGGTGTCCAATTTCCAGATGGGCTGCTCTGTTTCACCACATGGCAGTACATTGATGGGGACAATGGTTGTTCCTTTACCTCTCTCTCTGCAAAACTTCCTTCAAGAGCAGTAGTGGGTGTTGCAGAACTCCCTTAAGCAGAGTTAGCAATATTTCATGCCAACACTTGGATCAAAACTGGGTCCCCCTTAGTGAAGGTTTCTGTAAGAATTTTCCTACATGCAAAATTTTTATTTAAAGCCATGCAAATAGCCAGCTTTTCCACTGCCTCCTGAAATACAATTTCCTTTGACCTTCCAAACCAAAGTGACTTGACATTAACTCTCTGCTTCCTCAGCAGGCTGTCCCTGATCAGAAGTTTCTGACACTTAAAACATCAGATGAACTCTTGATTCCAAGCATGTGTAGTCTTTCTTCTCAAAAGGCTTAAATTAGGTCATGTGAAGAGGAGGAAAGAGGCATGCAGGCAATCTGCTTTCATTGGTGAGTAAAGGATATGATTTTGCCTGCTTTCTTGATAAATAACAAAAGATGGATATAATTAGCTGTCCCATGGACCAAATAAGCTCCTGACTTGCTGCAGAGTAGATGAAGGTTGTGAACAGTGTAGCATACAGACCTACCCATATAAACAGTCCTCTGCAGAATTACTAAGTATAATGCCCTCCACTCTCAATCTCTAATGGAAGACTATTGCTCCTAGTTAGTTACAATCCTTTCAATACAGGATAAATTTAATAACACTATTCTTTTGTGCACTTCTATCCCAAATGCTGACTGAAATAAAAAAAAATTATTTTCCTTCCTCCTTTTATCTAAGCCTGCCATTCTTCCAGAAGAATGTCTGAAATTCTAGTCATGAACATAATCAACTCAAAGGCTCACTCATGACTGAACTAATCTGATACTGTTTCCCTTAAGTCTCTTCCATACATAACATTTCTGTCACAGTGAGAACTCTGTTCAGGAGAAATATGACAATGGAATTTCAAGTTCATAATCACAACTGAAAATCCTGGCTGTCAACTAGAATTTAGCAATGTGCAGTTGAGATCTGGTTCCCTAGAGAACCCTGGTTGCTGTCAGGTGTCTCCTGGACAGAGCCTCCCAATAGTTCTACTGTGTCTGCTGGGGCATGAGGCCAAGTGGCTTTGGAAACCTCACAGTAACACCCAAGGAGTGTATGGGGATACTCCCTCAGACTGCTGGGGAGTGATGCTACACAGATGGCAAACCTGCTTCTGTGAGTGCTCCTGATGCAGTCTTGGGACAAAGGCAGCACTTGAGAAAAGCTTTTAATATTCTGTGCTTGTTACTGCAGTTTATTGCACATCTAGAATAAACATACAATGTGCAAAAATCACCTTCATGTGCTTAAATAACTAAATCTTACAAAGTCTGCAATACTGATATACAGGAAAAAAGGACAAAATTCAATGTTGCTGTGTAGACCTTAATAGATCATTATGTTTTCTGCTTGTTTCCTGTACCTGGGAATGCAGCATACCTCCTACTTTTATACAAACATTAACTGCTAGATGTAAGCAAAACACTGGTTTATTTTTAATGGAGACTCTGAGCTCAAATCTGAAGTTACCTTAATTTCCCCACTGAGAGAAACAGAAGAGGCTTATCTTACACAAATGTAAGATATATAGTAGCCTGCTATCTTACAAATTTCAAATAAAATTTTGACTCAACATTCTTTCTGGGATCAACCTAAATTCAGTGATAAATGTGTCAGAACAAGTCAAATCAGCTTCCACAGTAAGGCTGCTTTAGCTAACAGAAAACTTTTTTTGCCAGAGACACAAGCGCCATCAGATATCTACATTTAAAAACCCTCCTCTGAACAGTATCTGTTTAATTTGAGGATTTCTGGATACCTCCCCTGCTTCTCTGTATCTGTGTAAGCTTGGCTTTTATCCATTATGTTGGCTGTGAAGATGCACGGGGTGGGGGTGGGGGGGAGAAGCTCTACCAGCTCTCACTTGATGGATTAAATTACTCTCTTCTGCTCTGTGAAATTCAAATACTGTAACAACAGCTGAAGCATAAGGCACCAATGACTTACAAGGATGCAAAGAGTAACTGATATCTTAATACGATACAAAGGAAACAAGGGGAAATAATTTTGCTAATGACAACTGCATTATTTTAAGTACTTCATTAGGTTGGCACTAAGCAAGCAATTGAAAATTCTGAAACCATAATTCCAGTAAAATGCTGGATGGGTAGGCTTTGGAGAGATCAAAGGATAAATCTTAGATATAAATTTGTGACTAAAAACTGCTAAAGCAATATTGCAGATTAAAAAGAAAAACCCAGACTCCAATGTCAACTTCCACCTTTTAAGCTGATGTCAGATGTATTCTCTGTGGCACCTGGCAACTCATTTGTATCCTGTGATGCCCGTTCCACTGACATGGGCACAAACCTCCACTTCCAACACTACACAGGGATTGCACTAAATCTGACAAGTAGACAGCTGACTGTAGCTCAGATCGCAAGTTAATGCAAATCACAGGTTAAGCATAAATATTTTCACTTTTTCCAGTGAAGGTTAACAAGGGGAGAACACAAAGATTTTGGTGTTTACACAGGAATCAGGCAGGTAAAACCAAACCTGGTAAAATTGCTCTTGCTTTATTTGCAGGTGTGCCTCATGACTCAGTCATAAGAAACATGATGACTCTGTGTTTAGCATGCCAGAATTAGAGATCATTGCATAGTGCAGAACTTCTGTCAATGCTGGAAATAATTCTGATACAGTAAAGGTACCTTGACTACCATGACATTCAACTACCAACTACAACCTGCCTAAAGCTTCTGTGTGAAACTCCAGTCTCTGAAACAAAGACCTCTCAATGCTGCCAGGGTGGGAACTTGTTCCAGTCAGACCAACTGGGAATGTGGACAACTCTTGCTTGTAAAGTATTTTAAGTTTCGTAGAAAGTAAGACTGTTCAAAAAAAACTAGAACAAACTCATGTTTTCTAGGGTATTTTAAAACTTTATTAGAGCAAGCTATGTGCAAGTTCTGCTTTGGGTCTCTACAGAGTACATGTCCCAGCTTCTGGGAAGTCCTGTTCCTTCTTTTGGCCAGCCTTTTAACCCATGAATTTGATGGTTTGTCTTCCTATTCCATTTCAAGGAGTCTAACATGGTGAGATCTGAGGAAGTGCACAGAGGAAACCTCAAAACAAAGGGGAATATTTAAGCCAATTAAAGCTGCTACCTTGTTAGTTGTATAAACACTGCAGCAGGTAAGCATTTCAAATGAATAAGCTGCCAAACACCTACCAGCCTAACAATGAAACTGGAAACTTATTTCCATGTTGCTTCCAATTAGATTTCTCAACTTTGGAATGCTGCATCAAACCAGTTCAAAACTTCAGTGACTATTCTGGGAATTGATGACAAGACTGTCATTGACTTCAGTCTCTGTGTGTACAGCAGACCAGGCTGAAGTTGGAAGTGGAAGCTTCCCTGTCTGCAGAGTACTATAAAGTTCACAGATATTCCTAGTGATTCTGGTATAACTATATTTTCACTACTGCTCTACCCATCTTTCAAAGAGGACAATGCTCTGCTAGAAAGACTTCCTAGGCAGAAAAACAAGAGTGAGACTAAAGCTGGAACACGCTCTGGGAGCTAGGAAGGTGTTGCACAGGGAACTTTGAGGCCTGTAGAAAAGTAGGCCAGCCTTTGACATGAGAAGTTCTGCCCGCAAGTGTTGGAGTGCTTGAACCAGAGGTGTGTGTTTACACTGACCACAAACACGAGTTTCATAACTCTGTAATTGTCCTGGAATTAATACTGTCAGTAAATATAGTCTCTTCCTGCTTATGTTCACCATATGACCTTGTTTCAGGAGACTTCTGAAGAACAGGCTACTGCACAGCCTTAAAATGAGGTGCATGGAAAAACTTATCCCAAACTGATAAACAGCTACAGGACAATACTACAGAGATTTTGACAAGACTTCTCTGTGCAAGAGTAAATAAATAGGTGATATCTTGTTTGAATTGTAATATTTAAAATAGAAAGTGAATGTCCTTACTCCTGTGTTGAGAGGCAAGACAAGGCACTTCAGCAATCCTATGAGAATCAACCAACTCATTTGGGCTTTCTCTTCCTTGCTCTTCTGACTGAAACCTCACAGAAAGAACTGCTTAAAGAAGTTGGACTGTGGTCCCTCAAGAGTTGGATGTGAATCTGCTGTTGCAAACTATGACTGGATATTTAATCTACAGCAAAGATGCTTTCCAAATGCTGGCAAACCAAACTAAACAGGGTAACTATTCACAGGGTCCTTATTCTAGTGCATTTTGAAAAAATAATTCTGTGCTAGTGGATCTCAGAACAAAGAGGAAACCCACAAATTGTCAAGGGAGTTGTTGAGGGGGAGCCATCAAAATAAAACAGCCCTGAACTTCGACTGTTGGGGAAGTCCATCACTGGTGTTACTTTCTTTTGATAAAGGATGCTAAATACATACACTTAATAGTACACACTGAGGATAAAATGACAGAACAAGATCTGAAGAATGTGTTGAAAGGGTAAGTGAGGGTCAACTAAAATGCCCTTCTGTAGCTTGATAGAGTAACTGTCCCATCTTCCAGAGGAAAAAAAAAAAGGTATAATCTAATTTCATGCATTTGAGAACAGAGGACCAGATGTGCATAAATACTTGCAGAAATAAGACTTGGTTAATACTTCACATGAATGGATCTTCAGTTACCAACTGGACTGATGTTGCCTATGGCCAAACAAGTGCATTTCCATAGCACTAAACTACCTGTAGATATTATGTTGGGTGTAACAACTGCTGTTCAGCAAGTGCCTTCAGAACAGTTTGTTGATAAACACACTTACAAGCTCTGTTAGCAAATATTGTTCCTGAACAAGTGACAAGCTCTAAGTGTTTGTTGTCTGCTTTCAAAGTTTTTCTGTGCCATATTTACTGGACTGTTAGTGTTCAGTATTAACTGGTGCCACAAAAATTCTTAAGACAAGAGTAATAAAGTATAATATTCTCATTTTCCTGCAAGCATCAAATATATTTCCATTGGTTTTAATATTTTTAAAATAGCAAAATCCATGAGAAGAGGGAATAAATGTTCCTGGCTTGAATTTTGGGACATTAGTCACAACATGTTTCTGCACTAGTGTCATAGAGGAAGGAAAACCTATCTTTGCACTGAAATTAGAGGGTGGATTTAGGCTATAATTTAATTTCCACACGCTCAAATCATCCAGCATGCCCCAATGAGTAGGAATGCTTGTAATTAACCCCTTCTCAGGAACCTCAAGTAAACAAAATTGTTTGAGGAAACTGATTACTCAGTGTGAACTGGACTTCCAGCTAGAGTGTCTGCTGTCATGTTAAAATTAGGAATTATTTTGGAAGCCTGCTTCCTCAGTGATGCTTCTGGCCTTAGCAACTCTTCTTGCCTCCCAAGGAATCCCTTGCACACAGCCCCTGGGTGCAATGCCATGCTCCTCTCTTGTGCTAAAAGCAAGTTCAGTTTCAAGTGCCAAGGTTGCAGGACATGCTTAAATTGGTGGAGTTCAACTCCCTCCCTTGTGGGAGCAGAGAAGAAAGTTTTCAGGTACTCAAAGTATAAATGGAACAGTTTTTCAGAACATGTTTCTCTCTTTCTTTCTATTAATTAAATGAGTACATGCAGCAACAGGGTGGGTGGAAGATGAAGCACCTCCAAACTGCAGTTGTCTCTGGAACAGACGCCTGGACAAGGGACAGCAAGTCTGAGCTGATGTCTCCCTTGCAGGGAGCGTGGTCACAGCTGGGCATGAGCAGTTTCCTGTGGGCATGGTGTCGTGCCTCAAGGCTTCCTCACAAATGAGGAATGTCTGCTCAGCCTCTCTTCTGGTTTACTAAAGGCAATATAGATGTTTTTCCACTATTTCAACTTGCTCAAAGTTTCAGTTATGAAACGCTTCTCCAGACTTTCCTGTTTGTCAGACTTTGTACTACACAGCCCCTATGGCAACTATCAACCAACCCTAACACGTTGTTGGAGAAGTGCAGTCCAGATTTTGACTGAAACTGTCCTGTCAGAAGTAATTGTATTTTTCTTTTGCAGGGACAAACAAAGGAAGACTAGGCTTGAGACACTTCAACACTGACTGCAGAGTGCTTCTAATAAAGCTTCTTGTCCGTGCTATGGCTGCTTGAGATCATAGCTTGTTGTCTGATATCCTTCCTCTCAAAGAGCAAAAAGCATTTTCTCCTTAAGACAGCAAACAACAAAAAGTATTATTTCATTCCAAGTTGTACAAAGGCTTTTATGTAAATTCTGCTATCCAATAAAGGCTATGTACAAACACATGCAAAAAGCACTTAAAAGTTTGCTCCCTAGGCTTAACTTTCAAGGCACTCCTCACTTCTACCAACAGCTTAGTCTGGTCTTGTCAGAAGCTTATTTTTCTTCTAATTGCCAGCACAAAAGGTTTTTAATTTATGTTTTGACAGCTAAAATACTACATCTTCATAAATACAAAGAACTGTCAATAGTGCCAGCACAGAAGCAAAGGAACCAGATGCAGTGCTAACAGCTGGGCGAGACTGCAATGATTCTATAAAAAGTTAAGAAAAGCATCTGCTTATAGTTTGATAAAAGCTATCTGTCTAAATCCAGCCTAGAAAATCAGATCCTGCTACAGCTGGCATAGAGATTATGAACATCTCACAGAAGAAAAAAACCCCATCACCCTGTTCAGAAATAATAGGTTTCCATCAAGAGGATACTTCCTTCACTTCTGTCCTTCCTATTGTGAAAAAAAAGAAATATAAACCAACTCACAACAATATTCGGATGTCTAAAGGTCAAGATAGCAAGCTTGCATTTGCCTTCCAAGCTTAGAAGAACTCACTTCAGTAAAATATACCACATATAAAATAAAGCTACTCTATTTTTCACACCCTAAATTTGAACATGGGCCTTTAGGTTGAGCCTTTCTTTACTTTGCTGAGATCCTGGACTGGAAGGTGCACAAAGGCTCTCGCCTCTCTTCTGAGCTCAGATCCATCTCATTTCATCAGCTTAAAATTCACATCCAGGTACCACAGGCACAAAATCAAAATGCTTTTCGAAAGCCACAACATGAAAAGTTTTTAAACGAGCCGCACAGAAAGGCATTTACACGCAGAATACGTCAGCAATAAAAGACACTGCACGACCAACACATGTGCCAGTACCTCACGGTATGACAAGGAACAAGGTGTTTAGTTGCTCCTGGACCTGACGACCAGGTATTTCTTTTCCAAGCTGAGGGGCTTAAGCGCAGGCCGGAGGGAAAGGGATCAGATCCTCCTGGCGCAGAGCTACTTCACCTGCCCTCTGTAAGCCGTCCTCGCTGCGGGCGGGGGGCTGCTGCTGCCCGGGGCCGCCGCCCCCGGCCCAGCCCCTCTCAGCGCCCGGCAGGAGCCGGACGGGCGGTGGTCGCCGCCACCCGCCTGAGGACTTTGGCCGCGGGGACCCGCCCTCCACGGCACCCTGCAGGGCAGGAACGGGACCCCGGCGTCACGGGGCCTCCTTCCCCGTCCCCCCGTCCCAACCGGCTCAGGGCCGGTCCCAGCCCTGAGGGACCCTCCCGCCACCACCGGAGTGCGGACGCCATTGAGAACCGCGTTGCCATGGCAACCCC
>VYXF01000197.1:36461-61527 GCA_013397295.1 Polioptila caerulea
GCCCGCTGCCGCTCCGGCCAATCAGCCGCTGCTGCGCCCTCCTCGCCCCGCCTTCTGGCGCAGGAATGACAGCAATGCTGACCAATCAGACAGCGCTCTCCCTCATTCAAGGGTGGGTGCGCAGCAGTCGCTGATACTCTCCGCTTGGGCCTGACGTGGCCGCGGTGGAGACGCCGCAGGATGACCGGGCAGGGGGAGCGGGCGGTCCCCAGGCCCGGGAGGCCTCAGCGGGGAGCGGTCGAGGGGGCGAGAAGCCGCCCTGGGGGCGAGAAGCCGTCCCGGGCCTGGTCAGTGCACGCCGGGCGGCGGCCGAACGTCCCCGAGCCGGTGGAGCCCCGCTGGCGCTTCTCCCAGGCAATGAGGGTCGCAAGGTTTCGTCTTTGGGGCTGCTCGGCGGAGCTCCAGCCTTGAACTCGGGTGGTGCTCAGGCCCAGAGCAGCTTCGGCTGGAGACCTTCGAAACCCACCTGGACGAGTTCTGTGTCATCCGCTCCAGGTGACTCTTGGAAGGGGTTGGACTCGATGATCACCAGAGGTCCCTCCCCAACCTGACAGTTCTGTGATTCTGCGTGTACCGAGGCCGGAGCCAACAGGACCAGCATTGTGGAGAAGGTTTAAAATAGATAGCGTGCTATCCCCTGGAACAAAGGCAGCCTCCTTTGTGCCGCAGAAATTTGAATCACAGAGCAGTTTGGGTTGAAAGGGACTTAAAGACCATCCAGACTGGCTTTGAACACATCCAGGGATGGGGCATCCACAGCTTTGCTGGGCAACCTGTGTCAGTGCCTCAGCACCCTCACAGTACATAATTTCATCCATATATCTAATCAAAATCTACCTTTTGTCATTTTGAAGCCATTCCCCTTGTTCTATCACTAGAACTCTATCTCACTGTAGAAAGTCCCTCTCCAGCTTTCTTTTAGGACCCCTTCAGGTACAGAAAGGCCTGAATAGGATCACCCTGGAATCTTCTCCAGGCTGAACAATGCAAATTCTTTCAGCCTTTCCTCATAGGAGTGGTGCTGTAGCCCTCTAATCATCTCCATGGCCTTTATGTTTGTGTAGCAGAGTTGATTGTGGGAGGGAAGTCTCAGGTTTGTTAGAGCATCCCAAGAGCCAGGCTGCTCTTTAACGTGAGCAAATTGACCCCTCTGGTAAAAACCTGAGTGCAACTGATAAAAGCATTAAGTCACAGTAAAAATAAAGCCAGCAGTTGTAACCCAGTCCTCAGATGAGGACCAGTGAACAGTTGGGGTGCCATCAATACACTCACTCATGGTTCCACTTGCCTTCAAATCACACACTGTACAAAAGGGGAGAATGTGAGCATTAATAGAGGCTGCATTTAATGCATAAGGGCAAGGCCACTGCCAGTATCACCAACAAGAGATCCTAATAATAAAAATAGGCAGCATTTATTTCCCTGATGTATGGATCCATGCTCAATTTCCCACCATCAGTTTAAGTCTATGAAGGGGTCATTTTGAGTCTGGGCAGAGTGCCAGGGGTGAGCTGTGCAAATAGATATCTGTGTTTTATTAAGAGTCCATCCTGGATTTTAGCTAGGCTGTGGAATTGTGTGCTGTCTCAGGAGGAAGGACTAAAGATCACCAAGAAGAAAAGACTGATAAGGAGAAAAGGCAAGCAAGACAAAAGCAGACCTAAAAAAGGCAGAAACAAATGGTTTATGTAGGGAATGAGCCTGCCAGGTGGAAGTAGGACATGCTGGTTTACAGAAGTCATGAGGAATTCAGTCCTGTCTCCATTCAGGCTCAGAGATGAAGGAGCCAGAGACCAAATGGATCTCATGGAAAGGAACTCTTGCAGCTTTGAAGGGCTTCTCTAGCACAGGGGAGGGATGTTTGTGGAGTTTTGAGTTGGAGCCTTTGCATTTCCTGGCCAAATCTCAGAATTCCCAAATTTGCCTTGCTGTGCAGGTAGGCACAGGCCTCTTATTCACAAACTTCTGAAAATCACAGGAGAGCTCATAGGTGAAGTGTGAAGCTGTTGTGACTAGTGCAGGGCCAAGCAGCAGTGGAACACATGACAGCACAACACAGAGTGACAAAAACCCTGGGATCTCTCAGAGTCCTTGGGCTGCATTAACACAAACAGCACTCCTGAGCACATCATCTTAAAAAACTGCTTGCAAGAAAGTTGCTGCACATCCCTCTATCCCTTGGTGCCTTGGTTGGAACTGAAAACTTTTCCTTCACATCTCTGGCTGGTGTGGCAGCTTCTGAGCTACCACTGCAGGCGAGAAGATGCCTCCAGCCTGCTTTCTGCTTCTCCAGCAGCTGCTCTCCCAGGGTGCAGGTAAAGCAGCTGGTGTTCCTACAGAGCAGCATAACTGGGAGATAGCTTAGTAAACTGGGGCTTCATCCCACCCCACACTTGATGGAGGAGATTGTACAACTTCACATCTACAGCCACCCAGACATCACTCCTTGCTTGGCTGAGATCAAGCAGCTTAGTCCCTGGATACTGGGAAACACAGAGAGTTTGGAAACTTTTCAGTAGGGCCTGGGAGCTCCCCTCCACCATGCTCTGGAGGTGTGTGCTGGCAGCTGCAGGGAGTGAGGATGAATAAGGTGCGTAAGGAAAGATAAGAAAAAATATAAGAAACACCAAAGTATTTTCACTCTTGGCCCTCTCCTTGGTGAGGTCAGGTCTCCTCAAAGTCTGGGGGTCCAGGACCCCACTGCTTGGGAACATTACTGTGGCACTGCAGGGAAATAAGGGGAAATAAGGGGAATTTTGTGCTGCCTAAAAGGGACCTGGACTGCAGAATCACAAGGGGAAGAGGTGGGGTGAGTCAAGAGATAATGCCAACATTAAAAGATAAAATGGATTAACATCTCCTGGCACACAGAGAGCTGCGTGGGTGGAGCAAGAGGTTGCAATAGCTGTTTAAAGGGGAATGAGACAGCTGGACATCTACATATTTTTCCTCTTAAAAAACAAAAATCCATCCCAAAAGCTGAGCTTAGCTGATTCTGTCCTCCAAAGTCCAGGTCAGCCAGCCAGGCTGGCTGTCAGCAGTTGGGAGGTATCAGGATAGGGACTCCTGGCTGACCTACATGGGGCTAACAGATGATTTTTACCCACAGGCTCTAGCTAAAGGTTGCAAAACCAATCCATAGAAAATAGCTCACAATCATATATTTCCATTTCTATTTCAGCCTGGAATTCGAGCTTTAGTGAATGCTGGGAAAAAGGAGGCCACGCTCTGCTTGTCCAAGGCAAACTGTTCCAGCGTGTCTGCAGGATGACAGGAAGTGTGGGGAAGGGCCTTGTTAGGATGTGATTAAAGAGGTAATTCTCCCTCCCTGTGCAGATGAGAGCTAAGTGTGGCTTAAGTAAATTACTGCCTGGCTTGTTATAGCCCTGGCTGAGTTCCCTTGTTGCGCAGGGCCTGATTTTTTACATCCAATTTGCTTTGAAGCCCAGAGTGCCACAACAGCATTCCAACACCTGCATCTCTGCACTTGTCTGACACCCCTTCTCTGGTGGATGATGGGACCCTGGGGACCTGCTGTAGATGGCTCTGAGACACAGGCTAAGCCCCATCAGTTTCCCTAATATTTTCTGATGTTCAGTCCTTGAAAGCTCCCCCCTCCTGACCATGCTGGTCCATGATTTGATCTTCAGGGACTTGCTGACTGAAAGTCAGAAGCACTTTGCTCTCAGCTGAAGGATTTTTAACAGAGGCACGTTTTATTCACACCATGGCAGGGATGAGCCTACAAACCTTGGGGAGGTTAACAACCCCCAATTATTGTTTCCACTCTTGTTCTGATACCCCTTCAAGCGTCTTTTGATTCCTGATCTATGCCCTGGGGAGGATCTTAACCCTTCCAGTTCCCTCCCTGCTCCCCCATGCCACAGCCAGAGCTCTGCCCTTTGGTTTATCATTTGTATGGGCCATTTTTCTATGGAGTTTAAAATGGGTTCTGTCTTTACTTCATCTCTTTGTACTTCCCTGGAGGATTGGCCTGAGAGGCTCAGCTGGTAGAATCATAGGATATCCTGAGTGGGAAGGGACTCACAAGGTTCATCGAGCCTAACTGCTGTCCTTGCACAGGACAGCCCCAAGAATCCCACCGTGTGCCTGAGAATGGGTCCAAACACTCCTGGAGCTCTGCCAGGCTTCCCTGGGGAGTCTGTTCCAGTGCCCCGCGCAACCATTCAATCTAATAATGACCACACTTCTAATAACGAAGTGGCCTTACAACAGCAGCCCTTTGCACGGGTTACTCTGGGGGGCAAACCCCTGCGATGCTGCCACAGGACNCATCGAGCCTAACTGCTGTCCTTGCACAGGACAGCCCCAAGAATCCCACCGTGTGCCTGAGAATGGGTCCAAACACTCCTGGAGCTCTGCCAGGCTTCCCTGGGGAGTCTGCTCCAGTGCCCCGCGCAACCATTCAATCTAATAATGACCACACTTCTAATAACGAAGTGGCCTTACAACAGCAGCCCTTTGCACGGGTTACTCTGGGGGGCAAACCCCTGCGATGCTGCCACAGGACCTCGTATCCCCAAAAAGAGAGGCAGGAATTTCACTTGCTTATGCTGGAAGGAGCTGCTCGGGACCCAGCGGAGCAGCTGTTCTAGCATAAGCAAGTGAAGTTTGCTCCATGGGCTGCCGGACCGTGGCTCTATAGGTGCCAGCACACGCAGCCCGCCGCCCCCATCCCGGGATCCCGGGGATGCCGGGTCGCGGTCCCCGGTCCTCGCGGCCCCCGGTCCTTGCGGCCGCCCGGGAGCGGGCGGAACGTTCGGCGCGGCCCGCGCGTTCCGGAGGGGAAGGAGCCGCGCGCGGACACCGGCGCCGCCATCATGGCGGCCTGAGGCGCGGCGGGTTCGGCGCCGGGAGCGGCGGGACGGGAGGCCGGGAGCGGAGAGGTAATGCCGGGGCTGGGAGAAATCTCCTGGGAACAGGGGCGGCTGTGAGGGACCCCCGGTAAACAACGCCCNGGTCCCCGGTCCTTGCGGCCGCCCGGGAGCGGGCGGAACGTTCGGCGCGGCCCGCGCGTTCCGGAGGGGAAGGAGCCGCGCGCGGACACCGGCGCCGCCATCATGGCGGCCTGAGGCGCGGCGGGTTCGGCGCCGNAGGGCTCTGCCAGGGGTCTGGGGGGAACGGCAGGGCCGGGAAACCCCCGCCTTCCTGCTGCAGGGTCTGCGGGCCGCTTCCCGCCCCGAAACTCCCGGGGCTACCTTAGAAAGGCCTGACCGCCAGAGAAGCCAGGCTTGTCTCTCTGCTTGGGTTGTTGTAGCCTTTGGACAAGCTACGTTGGAGTGTGTGCTGTATTTCAGTCACTTCTCACCGGGGTGAGTCGGTTGGGGAAGCAGCGAGGCATTCCCTGTGACACGGGTGTGCACGCAGGTTGCAATAGCACCGCAGCTGTCCGAACATTTACTTGGAAAGGGGCAGAGAATTGGCATTCCTTTCCCACCAGGGCATGGATACAGCCAGCCAGTCTTTTGTAAGCTCACACACCAGCATGTGGTTTGATTACCTGTGAGGGAGGACAATAGAACTGTGCAATCTGAATCTCATTCCCAGCACGGTCAATCCATACTCTCTCGTGAGGAAATTGCCCTCTCCGTGGGCAAAGGGAGCAGCACCGATGTGTTAGGCAGCCACACTGAATGCTCTGTGGTGCAGGGATTTCTCGGTCAGCACTGAGGTGCTGTTCAGCCAGGCTGCACGTGTGCCTCTGATGGAAAGAACCCCAGAGAGACTTCGGGGGCTGAGACATCTCTGTGTGGAGAGTGTTAAAGGTTGCCCTCTTCAGTTGAGACCATTTGTACCTGCAGGTGTAATAGAACAGAGTAAAGTGTATTTTTAGAAGTTGACTAATACAGGAAGCTGTCTGTGATGCCTTCACAAGCCTTAATTTGGTTAGGCCTGGTGAAACACTAAAGCCTCTGTATGACTGTGCTCTCTCCACAAGGGTGGATGTGGGCTCAGCCCACGTGGGTCACACAGAACCAGACAGGTTCTCTGCTTTTGGGTTCTCTGGTGTTTGGTTTTCATCACCAGAGTAAAGGTTATGGCCTCTGCTTGCTAATTATCCCCTACAAACATAACACAAAACCTCCCTTATCTGCTAAGCTCTTTGTTTGGTTTCTGAATAACATGCCTGGGAAGTTTTGTCTTGATTGTTTGTAAACAAACAGCTCATTTTGTGGAACTTGTTAATAAATAGTGGTTTACATTTCAAAAGCAGCATGTTGGTGCTGGGAGACAACATGCACACCAGAAATGTCAGGCAGCAGCCAAAGACAAAGATGCCTCTTTACAGGGACTTAAATAGAGCCTTTGTAGAAAGGGTATTTTTATCACTTAAGCTTTCCAGTTAACCCAAAATACTTGAACTGTACAGTGCAGACTGGGGACCTGCTTGCAGGCCTCAGTTCTTTTTGTATTTTGGGCTCAGAATGCAGTGGGAATTATGGATACACTCTATATCCATAGCCAGAGGAAAAGGTGGGATGTGTGGGCAGGCAGTGTGCATCAGTCCTTCACAGGGAATTATGGAGCTGTGTAGTGAGGAAGGAGGAAGTCAGTCAAGTGTATCAATAAGCATTTTACAGTTTGCATTATTTGGCAGCATCACCAGAAGGAGAAGTCTGAAAACAGCATGAGATCTAAACTGCTGTCCTTTAAGAAGGGATCTGCAAGAGCAGATCCTTTTGGAGAACTGATCAGATAGAAGTTTTGCTTAGAAATTGTGGGAGTTGTTCTTGCTCCCCAGCTAAATCAGCAGTTGAACCTGCTGGGTTTCTGGCCTGCCCCCTGAATGCTGAAAAAAAGCCTGGCTCTGCTGACACTGGAATGTTGCCATGCTGAGCACCTTCTGGTACCCTGCCAGGCAGAACTCAGCAGAGGACAAAGGATGTGTTAATATTGTGTTCTTTTACTGACAGATTAAAAACCTAGAATGGCAGGAGAACAGAAGCCATCCTGCAATCTTCTAGAGCAGTTCATTTTACTGGCCAAAGGGACAAGTGGCTCAGCTCTGACTGCTCTTATAAATCAAGTGCTGGAAGCTCCTGGGGTTTATGTCTTCGGAGAGCTGTTGGAGTTAACAAATGTAAAAGAGGTAAGAGTTGAGTTTTTATTCTCATGCTCCATCTGCACTACCAGTATAAAGCATCCCCAGAAGTTTTCCTGTTTTCCCACAGGCAGTCTGTGGGTGAAATTTCTGTGCCAGGAGGGCCTGGTGCAACTTATCTGGGTTGAGAGATTAAGAGACTGACCTTGCTTTTGCCTGTATATGTTAGGTGTTAAAGAATACCTATATAAAGCTTTGCTACTTTAGGGTGACTGCTAACACAGCAAAAACCTGGCAGCAGCACAGTAGCAGTTTTAAGAAGGCACTTTGGCAGCCAACAAGGAAAAAATCCCTTTCTACTTCTTTACTGTCCTGGAAAGCAGAACTTCAGTGCTCTCCAGAAGTCTTTGTGAACAGATGTCTAGTGTATCAGGCCTGGGTGGTAACCAAATCCAAACCATTTCAAACCAAGGTGGTAAGTAAGTTCCAGACTCTTTCTGAGAATGCTTTGCCAGCCCTTGCCTCTACTACAATGAAGGAATCTAAGTTGAGTATCTCTGCAGCTGGAGTAACACAGTGTACAGCAAGTTTGGCTCTCCACACTCTTAAATATGCATAAAAACACCTCAATGGTTATTCAGCATCAAATCACAAGTATTGTTTTTTTCCTGGGTTTGTGTGCAGCCAATGGTATTAAAAACCCAATCAATAAAAATCACTGCTTGGTGCTGCTGTTACTCCAGTGAAGGGTTTGCAGGCAAGAGGAGAGCTGTTACCTTCAAATGCACTCCAGTTACAGTGTCCCAGCTTGCTTTGCTTTGAAGCTGTGGTGGCTCTGCAGGTGAGCTGTCACAGCTTTCACAGGATCCTTACCAGCCATCACCATTACCTGCTTGTTTATCACCTGATGAGAGGAGCTGGCCCTGGGGGTTGTCAGCTGAAGTTAAGATTTGCATTTTTCTTTTCCCTCCCAAGATGCCACACAAAGCAGTTGACAGTGCAAACTAGAGTTAAGTTGAGTGCATAGAAATGGCTGGATCATCTTGGCTCTAAAACTGCTGAAATTTCCTGCTCCTGAGGCCTTAGAAAGGGTCCAGCTTGGGATATAATTGCTTTTCTGGGTGCTGCTTGTGCTGTGCAGACTTAAACCATTCTCTGGAGAAGGTGCCTGTCCGTGTTGCCCATTTTATGTGACCTTTCTTTTCTCCCCATCCAGCTTGCTGAGGGGTCTAATGCTGCTTATTTCCAGCTGCTGAACCTGTTTGCATACGGAACGTACCGGGACTATGTAGGTAAGAGACTTCTGCCTTTTGCAGACTGTGGGACTGGGATGACCTTTAGGATTGTCAGAGGCAATTCCTTGCTTCCTTAGATCCCTGGTGTGGTGTGGCTGGGTGAAAGCATCCAGGAACAGGAGGAGAATTGTCCTTAGGGGCTCTGGGTCACGTGTGCTTTTTACTTGCTGCAAATGAAAGGAAGGGTTAGAGACTCTGAGGTGCTGCTGTTTTAGATGGGACTGCAGTGCTGGCTTGAATTGGTCTGCAGCAGAATTCATTGACGTTCACGGGCCACTTACCTCTGTAGAGGGAAATTTCAGACATCTCTATGGAAATTTAGATGGCACCAGTTATGGAAACTGCAGAAAACTTAGACAAAATTGTTCTGCATTATTTATAAAAACCTATATGGCTTGTGAGATAACCTTTTATTCCATGATGGCATTGCTAAAACAAAGTGGATACTTTCTTAGCTAGAATACAAGTCGAAATAATGACTTTTACACAGCTTTAGAAAGACTATGTGTGAATCATCTTTTTATCTGTTGAAATGTGCTTTTATCTCCGGTGCTTATGCTTCCATTCTGCTACAATTTAATGCTTCATTTGTGGGTAGCAGGCTCATCCAGACCATTACGGAGTGTGACAAATAATTCTGTCATAGTGCTGGTTCTCAGGGTGGTGGATGAGCTTTCTAGTTCCTGTAGGGAGCAGTGGCATCTGTAAGTGCAAGGACTGGAAATTCCAGTGTCTGTGGAGCAACATGAGCCTCATGAATTCTGTGACTGATTAGAGGATGTGCTTGCTGTCCATGGCTCTTGTGTCACAATGTGTGTCAGCACAGTTCATTCTTCCTTTTCTAGTGAAGAAAGGAGGGAAAACAGTCAAAATGTAGAGTATTGGATGAGGTGGGATGGATGGGAGGACTTGAGTGGCCCTGAAACACTAATATCCATTAAAGTAGATATATTAAAGGGTTTCTTAGTTTTGGAGGGCTGCCAGTTTCATTTCTCTTTTTGAATATTCATGAGGCACATGGATATAATACAGTGACAGTGTGGCCATCTAGATTAATGATTTCTCCTCTCTTCCTCAGCTTGGTGCTTTACACTTTAAATTCTGCAACTCTTCAGAGAAATAAAACCAGCTGTATTTGCAACCAGATCAGCAAAGGAGGAAGATTTTTTTCTGTCAGCTTCTTAATGAAATAAAAATTACTTGGTAGAAACAAAGTCATTGACCAGCTGTTTTGGCCGGGCACCAGTTGTGAATTACCTTATAATTCCAGAACCAGAATTACTAAAGAAGCAGATTGGAATGGAATTGCCAAGTTCTTAACTTTTCCCCTTCTCTCCCTGGCTGTGCCAATTTGTCTGCAGCAGTAGCAGCATGCTCTGTTCACCAGCCAGCACCCACATTCGCTGGAGGTGTTCAGTATTTCAGGGTGTAGTGTAGCATAAGTAGCCTGAAGTTCTGCAGCCTGGATTATGTAATTTTCAAAGTTAAGTCCTGATTCCTGTCTTTTTGACATTAACAGCAAACAAAGATAGCCTGCCTGAATTAACAGTGACTCAGAAAAACAAGCTGAAGCACTTGACGATCGTGAGCCTGGCTTCCCGAATGAAGGTAAAGTGTGTGGGGTTTGACAGCTGTTGTCTCTTGGTTTTGTTTTAGAAAATGACATCCATTCCAGAGCACTGAAGTTGTATCAGACTGCATGGGTACTCACAAAAAAATCCTATACTGGGAAAGTACATGTAGGGTACACTGTTCTCTCCTGGTGCCTTTGGGATTTTAACTTAGTGGACTTCCATGGCTGAAGCGTGGGGGTGCCTGAACTGATGTGCAGATTGGTCAGGAGGGTCTGGGAAACTTTGTATGGCTTTTTTCACTGCTGGAGATGGAGAATCATTCTTTAAAACACTGACTTTTTGTTCTAGGGAAAATTACACAGCACTCTTAATTTCTTCTACAGTCCCATTTACCTTTTTTCTTCTAGAATGTGCTATACCAAAGCTTCAGGAATTACCAAAGTTGTGTCAGAATATTTCATAGCCTGGCAAGCATTTGTTCTGCCATGATCAGTCAGTCACTGCTGCACCTGCAGGTCAAAGTGTAGGATACAATAAACATTTGAGTATCAACCTTTTGAGACTTAGCCATTCATTTTTGCTCTAGGACTATTAACTGACTCTTGGTCTTGCTGTTTTTAGTGCATTCCATATTCTGTGTTGCTGAAGGACCTGGATATGAGGAATCTGAGGGAGCTGGAAGACCTCATAATTGAAGCAGTTTACACAGATATTATCCAGGGGAAGTTGGATCAACGAAACCAGGTGTTAGAGGTGGATTTTTGTATCGGCAGAGACATTCAGAAGAAGGACATCAGTAATATTGTCAAAACACTCCAGGAATGGTGAGGCAATCTTTCCACCCTCCTTGTTCCTTGTACATAGTGTGTCCTGTTTTTCCCCTCAGAGTTTCAAGTGCTGGCTCAATTTCACCATGTTCCATTAATCAGGAGTCTTATGCTATAAGTAGGCACTTGAAGGAGGAGTCTGTTGGGCAAGTTTTCCAAGATCCCATCTGGGATTCAATTTGTGTTATGCATCAAGCCAAACTCTACGAAATTGTGAGCTTCTGCTCTCACTGTAACTTTTACATGGCAGAACCCCAGTGAGGAGTCGAGGACTTTGCAGAAAGAGGTGCCAAACTGGACTCATGGTTCTGTGCTGGGAGCTGCAGCACTTAATAATGAAGACTGTTACTGTTAGTTTTCAGCCTTTTTCACTGTGTGGGCAAATTCTAGAGAATCACAGCTCTTTGGATGGGATGTCTCTTAAAGTTGGAAATTTCAGGTGGCTTTGTCTACTCTTTGTTCCTGCAAATGCAGCCTGTCTGCAGCTATAGTGGGACTGTGGTGTTATCTCTTTGTATCTTTGCCAGGAAGCTGTTTCTCATCGTTTTGTAGGATTCCCTTCCCACCTAAAGAAATTCTCGCATAGACTGTGGAGCCCATGGCAGGTCCTGAGCTGACTGGGAATTGCTTCCTAGTTGCTATGGTAATGAGTGCATGAAAAGTAATTAAACTGCTGGGCAAATATGCTGTCCTGTGGTGGGGGCAGGTTTTTTGCTTTTCTGCTCCAACTCCCTCAGTCCCATCATGGTGGGAGGGCTCTGGCAGCTTCCAGGACCTTGCAGCATTGTTTGGAAGGTAACAGTGAATCCACTGCCAATTCCCATTTTGTCTTCTCCAGTTCTGACTTCTGTGCTGAGTGCTCTTGTCATTTGAACACTTAACAGGCAGGAGGATTTACTCAATATTACTTTTTTCTATAATTTTAAAATTTTATGTTTGAATACTATATTGCATCCTGTTTAAACTAATCCTGTCTGAAAAGGAAGATGAAAGTGCATTGAACCTGCACTTACTCTCTGATGGTAAGAGTAACACAGACTCTCTTGAGAATGCTGAGAAATGCATTGAGTACACAGCAAAGCTTTTTCTTGCCAGCTTTTTGCAACTCTAAGCAGGAAGTATAAATGTAATAATCTCTTAAACTTTTAGATGAGCGTGACTTTTCAGATTGCCTGATTGAGCTGCTCCAGGGAGAATTTGTAAACACTGTTTGACATCATTTGTATCTTGCAGGTGTGATGGCTGTGAAGCAGTTCTTTTAGGAATTGAGCAGCAGGTACTTAGAGCCAACCAGTACAAAGAGAACCACCACCGAACTCAGCAGCAGGTAGAGATGGAGGTAGGTACAGAGTCATCTCAGGCCTCTGTGCAGTTGGATAAACGTTTGTTTGCTGAAGGAAGTTATCTGGTAATGCCTGGTTGATGGTCATGGCTCTCAGAAGAAGGCTAGCAATCATGCAAATCAGGCGTGGGGTGGAAAGAAAACACATCTGCTTCTGAGTGCTAGTAAGACTACAAACATCACCCATCCAGCAGAGTGGAACTTTTCTTGATAAATTTTTATAAATTTAGGCTAGGTGACTGCACTAATTGTGGTTTCCTGTATTGATTTGTTAGGAAAGCTGTGCTTTTGCCACAGATCTTCATTGCAACTCTGTTCCCTTCGTACAAGGCAGGCAGCAAGTCAAAAACGCTTCTCTTTGTTAGCATGGAAGCGTGATTTAAAATCTCTGGAGTCTCAATTGCTTTTGCAAGAGGTGCCCGCGGCCGCTCCCGCGAGTCGGGCCGGGCCCTGGCGCGCTCCCGCCGTTAGGTGGCAGCACGAGCCCGCGGTCCGGCCCGGCCCTGCTCCCGAACCTCGGCTCCGGCCGCTGGGAGGGTGGGGATGGGCCTCCCGACACTCTGCATCGAGGTTATCATCCCTGCAGATTTATATTTGCATCTGCTAGGCGGCTTGATCGGCATCCATAGCACAGTTGGTTTGCCAGATGCTTTTGGCTTGGAGCTGGCACTCCTGACTCCCAAACCTTGGGGGTTTTTTTGAAGGTTTGCTCACTGTGTTTGTGGTGAGCCCTGCAGAGTTCCAGGGGACCGAGGATGGTGCTTAGTGCTGTATCTCTGCTTTTCAGCCAGAGTAGCAGAAACATTATTGCTGCTTCCCACAAAACCAATTTCTCTTCCTGCTTCTTAGCAAATGTCTGTGTCTCAGGTAGTCATGAAGGCCAAATGGCATTTTTCCTTTTTAAGTTCTATCCTGAGAGTAAATTTTTCTTTCACTGTCTCCTTTCCCCTTCCTGCTTCTGGCTAACAGAATGGTAGGATAGCTCCCTTCTTCACGAAGGCAGTGGTAGGTCCCTCCAGCCAGACAGAAGAGTGGTACAATATTGTACCATTGTGTCTCAGGAAAAAATATAATCCCTAGTTATTCCAGACTGGAAATACTATCAGCTCTGTCTGTAAATGAGGATGAAACATTACCTTTACTAAACTCAAATGCAGAGCATGTTACTGCTGTGAGAGTCTCTTTTATAATCTCTACTCTTATACTCCAGGGGTTTTTCAATATGTTTATGAACAGAGTGTCTGCTGTGAGGGGAGGAAGAAGCAGGTGTTGATTCACTGTCTCTTCTTGGCCAGGTCACAAACATAAAGAAAACATTAAAAGCTACAGCCTCGTCGTCGGCACAGGAGATGGAACAGCAGCTGGTAGAGCGAGAGTGCCCTGCACACACAGAACAAAGGCAGCCCACAAAGAAGATGTCCAAAGTCAAAGGGCTGGTCTCCAGCCGTCACTAGAACATACCATCTAAATGTCATTCGGTTAGGAATGACAACAGGAGGAGCAAAAAGGGCCTGCGTCTCCTTTTTCAGTGGGTTCTGGGCCAGTCTCTTCCCGGCTGGCAAGTAAAAGCCCTGTTTGAACAGCTCCCAGTTAGCAGCACCTGGCTGAGTTACACTGTGCAGCTCCTATGAGTTTTCAGGGTGTCCTCGTTCTGGTTCTGTCAAGAGAGACTTTTAAAGAAAGGGATGAACCAAAAGAGGCAGGAAAAAACCAAAATATCTGTGGGCTGCTTTGCTCCCTCCCAGCTAGTTCATTGCTGCTTAACCTTGAGGAAGCTGCTGTACTAAATCAGATCATGGGAGAGCTTCTATAGCAAGCATCTGAATCCCAGGGTTGAAGTGTGGCTACCAAAGCCAGGCTGGGAGTGAGGAAGCCATCAACACAGATCTTTTCATTCCCAAAGGGAGCACAGGAAGGTTTCTAGGCCAGGAACTGCTTTACACGGAAGCCTTCAGCCTTTCCAATACCCCTGTCTATTTTAAACTGGGGTGAAATTCACACTACCTCGCTCTGTGAAGATGAGTTCCAGTGCTGGGCTGTTTACTTAACTGTCTGTTTACTGCCCTTACTAAGCCCTTTAATGTCTCACAGATTTAAAGCACTGTTCTGCATCTCTGAGGCATCAGTACAGTAAGGAGGAAGCAGCTGCTCTTTCACACAGACCTTGCAGGTGGTTAGGAGCATGCTAGAAACTATTCCTCCTGAATATGATGTGACCTCCCAGAGCTGCTTGTGAGTTGTTTCCCCCATTGATACCTTCAAAGGGTAATGCATTTGCTCTTCCTTGGTTGCTGGCGACAGTGGCAGAGGAGCCTGTTTGGCATCAAGGCAGGCTGGTGGCCCAGGACCCACTGGCAGGGGTCGCAGCAGCATCCCCTTGCTGAAGCAATGGACTTGACAAGTCTTTCTGAATTTTGAACACTTTCAGGTTGTATTTTCCTCCCCTTTTTCTTTTCCTTTTGTACATTGTTGTGATTCTAAAGCATTTCAGCCTTTGTTTTGTGGTTTGTTTGTTTTGGTTATTTTTTTTTTGTTACAAACTAACTTCAGGTGATTTGCACCTAGTTTGGCAAGGTGTGGGGTTTTTTTTAAGGGGGAAGCATTGGAACAGCAATTCATAAAAAAGTACATTTTAGAAAAAAAAATTAAAAATGCTGACTTAATATCAGAGTCTGGAGTCTTGACTTTGAGGCTGTTTTAGGCTTGTTGTCCAATGGCACTTTTTCACTTGAGCATTTATTTTATTTTTGGTATATGTTGACCAAAGGTCTGACTGATCTCTCCGATGCCTCTGGGAGACAGGGAAGCCTCCTCATGTTTTGTCAGTAGTTCATCTTTGTCCCAGTTTGTGCAAAAGGATCTGTGGCAAAGCTGGTAGCTGAGCCCCATGTCCTGGGCCTAAACAGCTTTGATGCCCGCTTGTGAAAGGTTCATAGTTGTCCTCTTAGTCCAGTCAGTTCCTTCCTTTGCATCTAGCAGAGTGCTGCTTTGTAGTTTGGCCCCTGCATTTCACTCTTGTAAAGAGGAGCTCTTCCCCTGAGCAGGCAGGGGAGCTGTTTAAGCAGAGGACTGTGACAATGCTCCAGTCCTGCAGCCAGCTGTCACCTGCCTTTGCTTGTGCAATGCACGTGCCTTCCTCTTACTGCTACCAGGACTCTGCCATCTGCGTGTTTGCAGTCCTCAGTCACAGGACTTGCTCACTTGTGAAACTAAATCCCTCTCCTTTTCTTCTCCTGCAGTGCAGGCACACCAGCTTTTAATCTGGAGAGGAAGATCTAAATACCCTCCCTCCAGCTTCCTCTGATTCTGGTCAGGCTTCTGACTCTTTATCAGCTCTCTCCCCACCCAGAAATGCAACAAGGATGTTAAGTAGAAAAGCCCAGAGCACGAAGCCTTCACCAGTAACTCAAGGGAACTGTTTCCCAAGCAGTGGCAGTATTAGCTCCTGTTTCAGCTTCTCTCAGTGTTCGGCTGGCAGCTTCTCAGGAGGTGCAAGTGGACCTTGTGTCCACAGGTCTGTGTGATGGAGATGGACTCTGTCTGTTTCTGGCTTGCTGCATGGACAGCTGCAATGTGCTGGTCTTCCAGTTCCTCACTGGATTTGACTAGTGAGGAGAGGCTCTATGGTCCTCTTTCCATTATTGGTATTCGTCCTGCAAAGTGGCAGGAGGAATACAAATGCCTTTGGGAATCATTTTAGCTCCTCATCAAGCCACAGTCTGCCAGGGAAGTAGATGTGAGTTTGGCCCTCTTGATGTTCATTCCCTGCCAGTTACAGGAGTCACATTAGTTTGCTGAAGCTTCCTAGTGGTTGGAAGGTTTTGAGTTTGTTCTTATGTTTTTGCTCTTCTCCAAGCCTGGCTGGGGGTGAGGATCTTATTTATGAGTTGGTTTGCGTTGCCTTTGATCAGCAAAGCAGCAAGGGAGGAAATAACACTTTGAATAAAGAGCTGTCCCATGTCTGATGGTGACAGAGGACAGAGAAGGGACTGGGGTATTGGAGGGGATGGAGCTGTTTGCATGTTTGGCTTTCCTGGCGTGCCAGCGAAGGGCTTGGTGCCGCAAAAGGAGGGGGACGTCTGCAATGAGCCCAGGCTGAGATGAGTCATTAACAAATGACATGCACAGAGTACCTGGGGGAGGCAAACAGCTCTGCAGCAGCTGGTTAATGAATCTGGCTTGAAGGAAAGAGTTAGAAGCTATTCCAGGAATGAAGCAGAAGGCAGAGTTGTTAACAGGCAAGGATGCAGGAGGTGCTCTTTGAGAAGGACAACAGATAAAGACTGTGTTGACGCCCTGTGACTACAGGAAGGGCAGCAACTCAGGGCAGAGTAGTGTGAATTCGGGGCTGAATTGTGGGCAGTTTCGAGTGGGGAGTGCCCAGGGAGCTGCTATGGGGATGAGAGGGGGTGGAAGTAGAGGAGGATTTTATGCAAACTCCCATGGATTGCCTGTGCCTGCTGGACACAGCTAACACAGCTTGTCTGAGCACTGCTGGATGCTGCTCCCTGGTGCAGCGTGAGCATCCTGCCCTGCTTTGGTTTATGGCAGTGATGGGATGCTCCAGCTACAGCTCACTCCAAGATTGCAGCAGGACAGACTTTGAGCTATTGAACTGCTGTTTGCCTTTTCCACCCAGAGGGAGAGAAAGTGGATGGAAACTGCCTTCCCTCTGCTCTTCAGGGCTTTATTGTCTAGCTTTGTGTTCTGCAGCTTCACTTGTACTAGTGCTTGTTTAATATGGAATTGAGCACTGAGCTGGAAAATGGAAGAGAGGATCTCAGCTGATTGCAGTGCTGGTAGGCTGCCCTAGCCCTAAAGCTGTGCCTCATGCTAACAAATGTCCCTGGCATTCCTGCCCAGAGTCGGTTGATACCAGCTAACATCAGGCAATTCTGGAACATGATAAAGCAGTGCTGATGTCAGTCTTTAACAGAAAAAAAGAAAAAAAAGTTTTGGATTGAAATCTCTTCTTCTTTTACTTCCCAACTCACTTTCTTAGCTAAGTTGAATGCTAACTTGCTCTTGTGTTGAGAGCAGGAGGGAAAATCAGTGATGCTGGCAGACCCTTCTGTCTTCAGATTTGAGACCTGTCCTGCAATCAGTCATGTGCAGACCTAGAAAATCCCATGGATGCTTGTGGAGCTACTCTCAGGCTTGCAGATCTCTCTCCAGGCATCGTGTACAGCAGTAGGACCTGCAGAGCTGTTCTCCAGAGTGAAGCTGAGAAAAGTGAAGCTTTTGCTCCTTACAGAAGACAGTGGTGGAAAGAAATGGCTGTTTTCCCACCAGCCCTGCAAAGTGAATTTTGCTGAACATTTTTCAGTTCCTGAAAGAATGTAAAAAGATGCAGACCCCAGAGGGTGTTTTTTGTTTTAGTGTTCTTATCCTATGAGGACAAAATGTGTTGGTCCACGTGTGCAAAGCAGGCAGACTTGTGCTTACTCATTGCAGGGAAGACAGAAGAAACAGTGCCTTTATCTTTGATAGCTGTATTAGAACATAAATCACATGGCTAAATCAGATTTTTCCTAAACTTTCACTTCTGTACAGGTTTATATGAGTTCTGCTGAGCTAGAAACCACACAAAGCTCACACCTGCACAGTAAAACAGTCCAAACTTGTGCATTTGTGGGGCTGTTGGTGCTGGGGATTGTTATTTTTGGTCTGAGCCAGTTGCAAACTGCAGTGTAGAAAAACAACCTTGCTCTTTATTATTCTAAATAATGGGGAAATAGAGAAATTTAAGAGCCTTCCCCACAAATACAATAGACCCAGAAAGCCCCATCTTGGGCAGCTGGTCACAAAGTTTCCTGTTGTTTTTTTTCCACCCCACTAAGTCCTCTATAACACCTGACCTAATGCAAGAGAACCAAAACCTGAGTCTGCACAGCACATTTTTGTGTAATCTGAGAGAGAGTAATCCAGGGGCAGCAAGAAAGGTAAATTAAAGTTTAGAGAGATCTCAGTTCCTACTTGTAACCTCAACCTTGTATTCTTGATACGGAATTTTAGCCTGACAGTCTGATTGAATTTCTCAGCAGAGTTTTTAGGAATATGTCATTGTTTCATTTCTGCTCCATGACGAAGGTCCATGTCTCTCAGGGACTGTTGACATTTTGCTGAATAGCTCCTCAAGTTTGGCGCTCCCACAGAGCTCCCAGAGGTAAGTGATTGTACTCTGTAAAGAGTGTGTGTGTTTACCCCCTAGCCTGGGCTGACCCAGCATCCCGTGGTGCTACTCCCCCCTCTGATGGGTCAGCCAGGCAAAGGAATGGGCAGAGCAGCACTTTGCTCCCTGTCCATGAATCCACAGGCACGGATGCTTCTTTGTGCAGTTTGTACATCTCATGACATGCTCCACTGCAAATTGCCTGAGTGTGGTAGCTGTAACCACAGGTGTTTTTTTTTGTTGTTAAGAAAAGGTGTCCCTACTCTGGTGATCATGCATACATACCCACTGGAAATTCCAGGCAGTAATGGGATGCCATAGGGTCATTTAACAGTCCTGAAATATGTATTTCCCCACAGAGCACAAAAGAATTTGTGCCAGTAGTCCTTGCTTGCTCTAATTCTAGTAGAAGATGAGACACACTTCCACATCTCCAGATCTCCAAAGAGCCTTTGGAATATCTGTGTCATTAGGGTGTTTTTGAAATGCCCTAATCACACGTGATAGCTCTGTGTTTCCAGAAGAGCTGATTGTGGTGGGTAAGCAAAGCCTTGCTCCATCAGGGATCAGCCTCTTTGTGAGTATTTGAAGCTTGTCCATAGGTTGTATTTTCATGGGTATGAGGTTTGCAAGTAGTGCTCTCTCACCCTCCAGACTCTTCCCAAAGATGCTGTTTATCTCACCAGCCCTCATGTTTCACTCACTGTCTCATGATTAGCACAGTCCTAAGGCTGCTGTGTGCTGATGTAGTAAGTAACGTCTCGGTGTTTCATTGTCACCTTCGCAGCTGTTAGAGAGCACCAGTTCCTTCAGGACCACCTGCCAGCTGTGATGCTGTACCTTTTACATCATGACTCTGAGATGACACCTCTCCTTGCTGGCAGACAAGCCAGGTGGGTAGGCATTGCTCCTCAGAGCTCTTCTGCATCTCAGGAGGCACAGGCTGTAGCCTGGTTTAGCATAAAAGAAATCAAGGACAAGGACAGTGTTGCAAATAAGATGCAAAGCACAGAGCTGTGTCCTCTTCCAGCTCTGCTGCAGCTGCGGAGAGCAACCTTGGGGAGATCAGTTCCTCTGCAGCTGCATTTCCCAGGACAGCCTTGCTCCTGCCTGCTGACTGTGACAGGGTTTTGATCTCCTGGCTGGGCAGAGATTGGTTGCTGATGGAATTGAAGATGCGCCTGTGCAGTAGGGGGGAAATCTTACACCTTTTAAGCTTTCCCAGAAGTCATCTTCCTTTAAGTAGCATACCCTTCTTTTCCCCTGATGCAGATAAGGTGGTCCATTGTGGGACTATCAGCCTGCAGTATTATGGGTAATATACCGGGTTAATTATGGAGGGGGCAGGAAAAATAGCCTGTGCAGTTTTCAACAATATCAAAGGGATGCTACCTAATGATTTTCCTATTAGCGCTTTTCCCATCCTGCCAGAGTCACTGCAGAAGTGTCATTTACAAAGGCAGTTTGCAACTCATTACCCTGGATTTTCAGTGTAGTTCTGCTCCAGAGAGCGTGGGCTTTTGCTGCGTGCCCCAACCTAATGAATTGCCTGATTTGGTTAGTGCTGCCGTCCCTCCTGACAAGGTTAGTTACTGACTGACAGGAAGGGGCCTGAATTCAATTCCCTTCTTGTTTTTAACTCATGCCTGTGTCAGGTGCAGGCTTCCTCTGGAAGTTGCCCTGTGATCCCTTGCCTTTGTTTTTCTGCATTCTGAGAGAAGAAGCCCGTGCTTGGAGAAGTCTTGGAGCAAGTGGCAGGGGCATGTGTATTGCTGCCCCTGGCAGTCCCTGCTCCATGCCTTAAGTCCCTTTCCAGATGGAAAATTCCTTTGCTTTCCTGCTCTGGGAGGCTTCTCTTTTCTTCATTGCTTTGGGATTTGCCCTTGCCTGAACTGGGCTTTGTAACCCTTCAGCAATAAGTACCTGGGAAAAGTTGGATGAATGGTACCAGGGAAAAACATGCAATATGGGCTGGGGGAACAGAGCTGGTTTCCCACACATTAGAAGGCAACAGTGTCCTTGTGAGTGCTCCAAGGTCTGCTCAAGATTGTTTAGGCTTTGCCAGGCACTTGTACTACAGCACTGGAAGAAACTCTTTGTCCTTTTTCACTAGATAGCTGTGTGCTTTTTCAGGCTGGGGGCCTGTGGCTCAACTCCTGCTAGGAATTGCTCCTGGAGAGGAGAAATCAAGTCTGTTCCTACATCATGTAACAAGCGTTCCCATTTGGAAGCTGAATTGGCTACTGCTCCTTCAGCTGGTGGTGCAGGAAATGTGTAGGTCCCATGAGTGGTAATTTGAGCTGAGTATGGACAAGGGACCCTGGGACTCCTGCTCCCCTCACTTGCAGGTGTGAGTACCTCTGCTAAAGGCTGTTGTCTGGGACTGTGGTTGAGATATCAGATGCTGCCTCCTGAGGCTGCGTCTTGCATCCAGAACAACTGTTGTTCACTTATGCTGTCTGGGATGGGATGCAGCAGGGGAGTTTTCCCAGGCTGACCATGGATCCTTTCATGGGATATTGTGAGGATCTGACCTAGCTGGCCCACAGGGGAGGCAGTGATGCAAGATGAATTTGTTTTTGCTGCACAAGATGCCTCCTTGCCTCTTAATTAGATTCCTGTGGCCTCTCTTTCTTGCTGCCCTTGTTTTCTACTGAGCCCCTGTCAGGGAGACCCAGTTGTGGCCATTTTGGGTGATTGCTGTGTGCTAATGAGCCACTTCTGATTCTCATTCTTGCTTGTCCAGTGAAGCAGGAAAGTGCTCATCAGTGGTCTGAGAACTGGCCTCTGCTGGCAGTGCCATTCTCTGCCTGTCAGACCCACTGGTCTGGCTGTGCCACAGAGGGGCTGAGGTTGAGTGGATCTGAGCTTTCCCAAGTGTTCCTTTACCCCTGAGTGCTGCCTTCTCTCTTGCACATCAGCTCATACCCCCACAGGGACACAATATTCCCATCCTGTTGGTGGGAATCCATATCCTGAGGGACAGGGTGGCTTATCCCTGGTCAGATTAGAGGCAGCAAAGCGAGGAACCAAGCTGTTATCCTCTCCCTCTGCACCAGGAGCTCTAGCTCTGATTGCTCCTCTCTGCCAAGCTAATGGCCTTTTGCCATATAGCTTTGCCCTTTTCCTTGGGCTTGATCTTTCCCAGGAATTCCAGTGGATGAGAGGGACCCATGCTGTGGGCTGTGCTTTTGGAGAAAGGGGGATCCAGGCTGTACATGACCCCAGGCTGTGATCTTCTATCTCCCAACCTTATCTCAGGTTCTGCCTCACTTAGGTGGTCAAATTGTCTGGATTGAATTCCTGAGACTGAGTCCCTGCTGCTGTGTTGAGGACAACCTCTCTGTCACAAGGCAGGTAGTCTTATATCAGCTCTGGCTTGCAGCAAAAAGCCAAAACTGGAAGGGGAATTGTCCCCACTTTGGTCCCAGCCTCTCACTCTGTCATGGTCTCTACTCTGGCTTTATGCTTAAGGACCAGGACCCTGAACAGGACCTGCAGCACCACCTTCTTACACCTCTGTTCAGACCTGGTTATGCAAACTCTGCACAGTAAGTGTTTCTTTATTGTCCCTTAGGTTTCCTGAGTGACAGCAGACAATCCCTTCTAATGGGCATCTCTTTAGGAGCTCCTGATAAAGCCCCTCCTTCCCTGTAAAGATGTGTGGAGCTGGAAGGGCGACCTGCACAGGCGTATTTGCCTTACAGAGCCCGACAGTGGGTTGTCATTCCCTATGGGAGCTGCCACTTGCCCATCCTGCCTCCATCCCTGCCAGGATTTTGGTTTTGTTCCCCATAGGCAACATCTTACATGGTCCATCAGCTGCTGCTCCCCGTCCAGCTGGCCCCTGTGGGCACTGTGAGGTGGGTACCTGTCTCTGACGGAGGCCGCGCTCAGGCGAGGTCAGAAACGTCCCCTACGCGCTCCTAACCTGATGATTGAGCTGTCGGGTGTGTGGATGAATCCTCTTGTTCTGTGCACCCAGTGTTCTGTCAGAGCTGGGGTGAGTCTGGCTGGAGGTTTCTATGGTTTCCTGGTGGTTGCTAAGGAAAAGGATCACTTTGCCTCTGGGTCTTGGTGACTTTCTTTTTGCCCTGTCCTAGGCACCGGAGCCCAGTGGAACATAATGCTCGTTGTTTCCCAGGCCACTACAATGGCCAGGGCATAATTTGTGACTCCTGTCACGGCTGGGCTGGGCGCCTGCCACTCTCTTTCTTTCTAAGGCCTCTTTGAAGAATGAGACCAAAGAGCCTTCAAGCAGGAGTTTGTATGTTTACTGCACTCCCCGCCCCCTCGCTTGCTGTTTCCTTTAGAGCTCTGAGTCGTTTTAATGATTTATTTCATGCACTTTACATAGCAAGAAGCTGTAGCAACAGCTGTGTCCATGAATCCTTACCAGGCAGCTCTTGGTATATTTTGGTCTGTCTACATATTGTCCCTGGCTCAGTTAAATAAATCTCTGCTGGAGGAAGGGACTTTACAGCTTAGTGGCGAAGGGCTGGCGAATGGGAATATCAACAAGACACTTAGTGGGCCACTGGATCCTGGAATAGCAGTGCCTCCAGCACAAAGCTCTGCTCCCACCAGCGCAGCCAGGGGCCAGATCCAGCGTGGGCTCTGTTGCTGTCAGCAGGGACGGCGTCTCCATCCAGCCCCAGTGACAGAACTGTGGTTATGGGCTGAAGCTCGGACTAGAAGCGGGTAAAGCACGTCTAGGACAGATGCTGCCCTTGTCACACTGCTGTCGATCCAGGGCTTGGCTCTTAACCATGGTGGGCTCATTTCCACGGGTGCCATTTGGGATCTGGGCATGGATGTGCTGCCCGAGGCCGTGTGCTCTCGCAGGGAGCTCAGCTGGGGTCTGCAGAGTCTTGCAGCGCCAGGCAGGATTCAGTCCATCACAGCATCACAGGATGGGGCACAAGTTTACTTTTGCATATGGTATCAAAGCTTAAAATATCAGCTGGCCTTTCTCTCACTCCTGACTTTTCTAAAACATCTGAACAATTTCTTCTTTAGCTCTGTTAAAATCAATCAATCCAACATTTAAATTGTATGTGAATTTGATAAATAAAGACAGGTTACAAAATGCCACACGGAATGATTTTTTTTAAAAGTTTTTCAACTACTTAGGACAAAAAATGTTACAATGCTTGACTTTTCATTTAGTTACATAAATAATTTTTTTATAAATATCTCTTTATAAACAATATATAAATAGCTTTACAACATAAATACATTTATGCATGACATGAATTTACAAACAGCAATGTTATACAGCTGGCTTCATCAGTCTCTTGGAAAAGCACTGTCCCTTGTCTCGGTGAGTGTTTGTATATATAATATATATAAGATAGAGAGCACTTGTTAAAAAAATAACAAAACCAAAACAGTTGGTGCCATGACTCCTCGTACCAAAAAGAAAAACACAGCCACATCTTTTGTCCATTCCAAGGGGTCTCTGCTTCTCTAGGTATTGCCTGGGGGATGGCCGTGCCTGCCCACGCGTGGTAGGAAAAAGTGGACTATGGATTCCAAGCCCTGCAGGGAACAAGAACAAAGTGCCCATTAGTACTTGCCATGCAGCACCCCTTACCCATCCCCAGCCAAAACCCCTGCCAAAGTAACCCTGGCCTGGGGCTGGGGGATGCTGGACTCAGCAGGAGCTGTCCCTGAGCTTTTTGCTTGAGCTGAAGCAAGGAAGAAATGCACCCTTTGCTTTCTGGCTGGTGTTCAGGGGAGAGGCTGAGGGAAGCTGCTGCTCCTCCTGCCCTTGTGTCTACTGGAGTTTTTTTTCTTGTTCTGATGGGTTTAGGAAGAGAGAATGGGTGTGACCTGCCTACATATGGTTTGTGTGTTCCTCTTGGAGCCCTGAGCTGGCAATACTTGGTAATATTGAGGAATCTCTAAATGGGGGAGGAGAGAAACAGCACCCATCCCTCCAGGACTGGCCATAGACCAGCACTGGCATCCTGTAGGCACCCTTGGGCTGTACTATTCCCATTGCTCTGCAGAGCAGCAGGATGCTGGATCCAGTCCCTGCTGTGCCCAGTGATGTTGCTGCAGGGCCGGGCATGTCCCTGTGAGTGAGGCAGTGCTGTGCCATGGGAAGAACAACAAGTGGCCTGGGCTGCAGTGGTAAGTGCTTCCCGAAGTGTGAGTTCATTTGCCTGTGTCCTGCTGGCAGGGCCAGGCCAGAACAGTGCCTCACTGTCCCCAGCACCTGCAGGGAGACCTGGCAGGGGAGGCAGTGCCGTGTTTTTCCCAAACCCATAGCTTTAGGGAAGTGACACTCCTTTGCCCATTGGTTGCTATGCAGTGGCTGTGAAACACCGTGGGAAGGACTTCTCCCAGCTTCCCATAACTTGCTTGGATACAAAGCTCCAGTTAGGAAAGTGCTAGTCGTGGCTGTCACCACACCTAGAAGACACCTGGGGAACTTAGGTGTTGTTTTTCCTGAAATTAAAAGCATTGGAGCATGGCTGATGCAGGAGCCTCACTAACTCTTCAAATGCAGGCACACAGGGGGTACCCTGCCCTCCTAGCACCTGTCTATGGATATCACCTATGTGTGTCAAGCACAGGGGGCAACTGGGAACACGTGGCTGCACCGGAGCTCCTCCTGCATCCTCCCCGGAGCCTATGGGTCTAGCTCAAATTAGGGAGAATCCAGTTTGAGCTGCTGCGAGAGCAGCTGGGGTCTCTGACCCTTCTGCAGGGCAAGGCAGCAGGAGGGCTGGTGGACTCCGGACAGAAATGTAATAAGGCAAACTTTGGCGTCCTCCTGTTCGCC
>VYXF01000197.1:74819-266956 GCA_013397295.1 Polioptila caerulea
GCTCCTGGTGCCGAGGGCGCGGGGTTCTGTGCCGCTGGAGCGTTGGCTGGGGAGCTGCACACCCGGGGGCGTGTGACGGTGGCCGGTGGCGATGCTCAGAACCAGCCGGGTGGCAACAACCGGGGCGGTTTCATCCTGGGCCCGGTCAGCGGTGTCCTCCCTCTGCGCGCCCATCCTGGCGTTTCACTCGTCCTCATGACCGTGCCCAGGCAGGGCGGACATACCTGTACCCACCTCTGCGTTCCCTCTGCTCCCTTGGGAATATTTCAATTCCTGGTTGCTCGCAGTAAACTAATAATGAGACTGTGATGCGTAGGGGCTTCTGTGTTTTTTCAGTGCTGCAGTTGCTGACTGCTAACGTGGTTAAAGTTGTAGAAATTATAGTGGAGGCAAGCTGTGAATGTTTGCTCTTTACTGGTAAATACAGATGACAAATTCCTGTCTCCTGGAACAAAACCATTGTTTGGAGAGTGGTCTCACTGGCTTTTATGAATGTTATCTGCTTCTGTTGCATTAGCAACAGGAGAAGGTGACATTAAAAGAAAGCTCGTGTAGCCCTACCCATGTGTGTTTTGTAATAGCTCGGTAGCAGGTCAGTCTATTGGAAGAGTTTAGCTATTGGCCAGCACCAATGGAAAATCTTAGGAACAAAAATCACAAACCACATAAAGAATTTTTCCTGTTTGTTCAGGGATTTTTAATTTTTGCTTTGCATTGTGAAGCCTGCTCACATCCGTGCTCGATTGTGAAGCGAATCCCGGCGCGATGCGCGTTGTTCCTCCGAAAGGGCCGGGGCGGGCGTGTGAGGAGGAGCTGGCCCTGCAGCCCTTGTCCCTGCTGGATAATGCCCCGTTCCCAGGCAGGGTGTGCATGGAGGGGACTGCCTGCCTGCTTATCCTCTGTACAGCGGCGGCAAAAGGGAGAAAAAGACTCAGTAAGGGCAAAGAAAAATTCCAAGCGTGGTGGGAGTAGGGTAGAGAATATAAATTTCACTTTTTGCTGGTCTCTGTACTCTGTCCTGCCAGCATCCCTGTGCTTAGAGAAGGGAAGGGAGAGGTTGAACGGGCAGTATCCTTTATTTAAACTTAGAGTCCAATGCCCCACGGTTCTGGGATAGCAGAGATGACAGTGAGCCCTGAAATTCTTCATGTACCTGGGGTGAAACTCAACTGTTCAACTTCAAACTTGTCCTGAAGTGAAAAAGAGGCATTTTTATGAAAACATGCAAAAGCCAGCAGTTGCACTGGGCTCCATTATCAAGCAATTCTTATCTTGATTTTACATACAGAAAAAAAATTATGGCTATGTCTGTACCTATAATTTTCCTCAAAGAAGCTGAGCATAATTTAGAAGATTGTTTTGCTCCAAAAGCTTAAAATCTAAAGTGCCTGAAAAAAGATTGAAAGATGGTTGGTCTGCCTAAGTTTCCTGCTCATGCAGCAAAGGTGGAGATGTGATACCATCTACAGGAACTGGTGCTGGATGGAGCTGCAGGCAGTGTGTCTCAGTCTGTAAGAATTAGGAGTTCTTGCAAGATAATTATTATTTTCCTTCTGTTGCACTGGGAGGGAGTTCATGGCTAAAAAGACAAGCTGAAGTGGGTGGTTTTGGTGTTTGAAGGAACTGTCCTGTACAGTGGAGAAGTGTCAGTCACTATGGGAGGGAGGTGACGGGCAGTGTTTGCTTTTGACAACAACAGTGAAGCAGTTCAGTAAGGATGCAACTATTTTTGAGGACTCCAGGCTGGACATGACAAGATTTTGCTTGTGATAACCACTAAACTGATGCTTCTGGTACAGTCTGTCAGTTGCTGCTTTAATTTTCCTGGCTTTTTCAAAGGCAAGGAAGAGCAGATTAAAGGAATCCTGTGTATTTGGGGTGGGACACATTCCCTGTTTTATGTGGTGTGTGGGCAGGTACAGCCTTTGGGCTGTGGTCATGCCTAGGCTATGGACAGGGATTTGGTGCAGGGCAGATGTTGAGTACTTTGTGAAACCCCTTCCCCTCACCGTGGTGATTTACAAACCCAGAATTCCTTTTCTACAAAAATTTTACATTTTCGTATCTTTCGGTATAATCAATTCTTTGACACTTTGTTTCAGGAAAATAAGCCTTTTTTCCTCTGTGTCTGTTTATAACTCTCCAAAGTTTGGGCCTTTCACTGCACTATGGATCAGCTGGGGCACGTGAGAAGTCCAGCTTCTGCCCAAGGTGCCAAGGAGGGACTGAGCAGGGCAGCTGCCCCCCAGAAGAACGCGTACACCAGGCTGGTGCAAAAGCACCACAGCGGCCGCTTCCAGTCCTACCTGAACCACATTGCACAGCAGATGCAGCTGGAAGAAGGCTTCTCCAACGACCCCAGCTTGGATCTGGACCTGCCTCTGAGGAGAGGCCTGGGGAAGGCTAATCCAGCCAGGAATGGGATAAACATGCACAGCTATTCACCAGTCAGAACATCGCACCTGGAGCAGCCCCTGCCCGGGTTTGAGAACGATAAACCCCAAAGCGCTCTGAGCAGATGTCCTCTGAAAAAAAATGCCATTGTTAGTCCAGAGGGAGACCTGGAGGTGGAAGAAGACTATTACATATATCAGCGTGGAGCTGCATCTGGCTTGTTAAATGTGAGTGATGCCCTTGGTGGGAGAGCATCAAACAGCCTGAGACACCGAGGGGCTCTGCAGAAATCTTCTGGTTCTGATGAGAAAGAGGAGGAGGAGATGTGGAGGAAGAAACATAAGAAACGTGGCAGATGTCCTGCCAACACTGATACAGCAGCTGGACACTTGTTGACTGAACAGTTTGGTGAGGATGTGCTGGCAATGAATGCCAGAAAAAACAGTCACTTGTCTCCAGGTCAAGTCCAAGGTGAGTTTACTCTGATGAATTATTTGGTCCATTTGCTACAATTACTGTGGAATTGAATGCAGTGTGTTAGTCATGAATGAGTTAACAGGAGCCAGTCCTGCTCTGTCCAAGTTAGTCAGCCCTTGGTTACCTGTGGGTGGCTTTGTCCTGGTTTACAAGTAAGCCATGTGGCATGTGCAAATGCTTTCATGTGGAGCCAACTCGGTGCTGGCAGGACCTATTTCCCTGGCCTAAACTCTGACTGTGGCTGTGCTGCTTCCAGGACCAGCTCAGGTCTAGAAGAGCCCAATTTCTGTGGTGTAGAGTCCAGATTAATAAGACCACTGGATCTGAGCTGACTCAGGGCACAGTCATGCTTTTCTTTGAATCTGGAGTGCTAGTTTGCTTTTGGTCAGGTAAATCCAATACTCAGGGGCTGAGATGCCTGTGCAATAGCCAATTCCTGATAGAGAGTGTTGACTGCAGGAAATTTTGCTGTTAGTAACAAAGAGAACACATTTTTCAGTACTAAAGTGAATGTGCCTCCTAAATGTGATGTTCAAGACAAAAAGCCTACTTAGGGACATAAGTAAAATTTTTATTAAAAGAATCCCTGAACATAGCATGAACAAGGAACCAAAACCAGACAGTTGCAATTTAATTTCTCAGTGTAATGGGTTCAAACTTTCTCTGAATGTTATTTATGCTGAAATACTTCGATAGCCTGGTCTTATGAGCTAATACTGAAGGAATTCATAAATGTCACCATGTTAAATTCTCTGTAACAAGTAGAAAAGAGATTGATTTCTCAGCTGGGTAAGAGCAGCCTGAGGCCTATCACAACTCTTGAATTGAAAATCAAATAACTGTTTAGCTAAATCAGCCTTAAAAACTAAACCCTAAGACTCAAGAGGGGCAAGTAATAAGCTTTTTTCTGGGTTATTTTTGAGATTGTGGCAATACATAATGTGCTGAAGTTGGTAAACTTCTATGAGTTCTTGCAAGACTGATCATAGATAGAGATTTAATGCAGATTATGGTAAAATCTGTTGATGTGCTTGATTTTTGGGAGGACTTTTTTTACATGGTTCATTGTAACACTATTTGTTGTGCTAGCCTGCCATAATAGACTTCACTTCCTTCAGCTTTTAAAGCGTAGGAAGAGCAGATGACAGATGAAGAGTCTCAAAGGCATACAGTTTATGTCCAGGAAAATTATAGGTGCCTACTTGGATAAAATAAAAATAGCCTGGCTTTCAAAAGGAAACACTCCCAGTGGCCTCTTGCTCTGGTTGGAAATGGGGTTGCACAAACCCTTTAAAAACTGGCTGTTTGTTTAGTGCAAACACCTAAACCAGAACATGTTGACCCTTGTGTTTGACTTCCCAGGTGGAAAACTCACCCTGTGGGGAAGATTATTGGAAAGTTATTTGTTCAGCAGCGACACCTTTCTTCTTCCTCCCCCTGCATGCCTCCCTAGCCACCCTCCTGTGTAGCTGCAACTGGTTACCCTCCAGAGCCCTTGCAGAGATGTGAAAACAGTTAATTGGGGAGGAAAGAAATAGGAAAAAATAAATATGTCACTTGTTTCAGAGAAATGTCTTTTCTGCTGTGCAGTCTGAGTGTATTTTAAGACTCTTGTTTAAGTGAAATGAAGATTTTGCAGTAGGCAAGTGCTTAGGTATAAGAACTCACACATCACAGTATCAGATTAATATTTTCTCACTTCAAAGCTTGTATTTCTCTCTTGATGCTGATATAAGTCATATTATTTTGCATAGGCAGGTGTCTGGTTTGATCAGTTTAAATCAAGGCTTGTGAAGCTGTGATGGCAAGAATTGCTTCTGCCATAGCAGCGAGGCGTGTCATCTTTTCAGGAGTGACATTTCCTCACAAATTAACTTTCTTCAGACTGTTGTAGGCTTTTCAAAAGGCTCCTTGAGCTAATCTCAAAGGCAGGCATCTCTCTTTGTACCATTTCATTTCATTGTCCTCTTCTTAACATCTCTTCAGCTCAGGCTTAGCCGTGGTTGGGTTTGCAGTGACCCTAAAACTGACAGAACTAATGGTGGAGGCAGATACAGTGATCTGTGAAAACCCTTTAAGTGCCCTGGGGCAGGCTGTAGGCAGCAAGGGACTGGTCCCTGTTAATGTCCTTTCAGTGGCAGAATGATTGCTCTGGCCTTAGAGGAAAGCAGAGTGGTTTACAGAGCCCCAAGCAGGTACCTCTGAGCCCTGGAGCTCAGTTCTGCTCATGTGTTCCTGTCTGGAGTTCCACACTTCTCCTAACTATTGGAGACTTTGCAGTTGAGAGAGCTGAGTGTGAATAGAACTTCACTCCCTCGTGTGAAATGTGACACAGTCAGTAGATTGCAGGTTGGATTCACTCTATGGCATCAGCACTCTTGGATTTGAGAAGAGGAAGCTCTAGATAGAGGAATCCCACAGGTTGTCTCTCTCAGTTTTAACCTCTGCGAGGAGAACTGCCATAAAACCTCCTGTTCTGAAGTTTCTTCCCAAACAAAATCCAATAAACCAGAAAATAATCCTAAAATGTCACTTTAAATTGTGATGCTTAGAGTTTTTAATCTAATACAATTTTCCTCCTGGTATTTTCCCTTAAATCTCCCATGCTCTAGATTCTTTGGGTGCTAAAATTTGATTAAACTTCCTTAACAGAAAATTATCAGGTCCTTTGGGTTGTTTTCTGGTTTTGATCAAAGGCTCTTAGGGTTTTTCCATTTCAATCCATAGTTAGTAATCAAAATCTTTTTTCAGACTGACTGAAATTGCAGTCATAAAAGGGCTTAAAATTAAAACCTCCTTTTTCTTGAGGACAGAAGTGCTGACTCTTTCTGCAGCATCTGTCTGTCACATGCGAGGAGTTGAGATTTGCATGGCTGCTATGTGGAACTTCAATATTTGTGATGCTTTGCTGTGTCAATAAGTAGTTTAGAACTACTGTGTTTTATTTGGAACAGCAAGATTTCAGTTGCATTTTGAGGACATGCACTTGCCACTCTGTTTCTTGAGATAGAATTGCTGTTTGATAGCACATTCCCAGGTCTGCTGGAAAGCCTAGAAATCAGACATCTTCAGAAAAGGACTGTCCTCCAAATGTGGAAAACCATCTCCCAGCCACACCTGATTTCAGAGGATCTTGGGAGCTAGAGTACCTTGGAATGAGGTGGCTTTGTTGATGTTGGAACTGGGGTGGATCAGGATGCTGGTCAAGGCTGATTGCTCTGAAATAGGTTGAGATTTTGCAGGGCTGGATATACTGCCTCAGCCTGTATCTGCAGACAGCTTCCTTGGGAAGAACACTGTCAGCTTCTCTAGGTGTCCTCCTGAGGCTCCTCTCACTAAAAACTTCAGAGGTTTATGATGTGATGGAGATATCTTGCCCATCTGTTGGGGTCAGCGTGCCCCCTGAGTAGAAGCAGACAATTCCTGGGTAACAACATGCCACATCTGAAACAGTGGAAGATTTCCACAGACCTTTCTGATTTATCATCTGTCTGACACTTGGCATTTATTTGCCCAGCCTGTGGTACTTAACCAACTTGGGCACCTTCCATGGAGGAGTGGTGCTGGCAAGCAGGCTGGTGTTTAGCATCAGAGCTTTAAAAACAATTGTTGCTGTTGGATGGGGGTGTTGTGCTTGTGGCTGCAATCTTGACATTTAAAAGATTCAGGTAAAGGAAATGTCCTGGATTGGCTTTCCTGTGTGTTTGATGGGCACAGCTGCTCAAGAAATATCAGCCTTAATAAGATGGCAAAATCTCAGGTATTTTGTCTTCCCATTACTGCAGTATGGTTGTTTGTTTGCCTTTGTTTCTCTGGGGGAACTTTGGAGGAAGAACCACAGCTTCTGCTTTTCCTTTCTTGTAATGTTAATTTGGGGTAATGATACTTTTTAGTGGCAAGTCTTCCAATTTTTGTGTGGTGAAATTCAGTTCTGAAGAATGCTGTTATCTCCCTATCTGGCACCAGTAAACATGAGCCAGCAGTCTACTAAAGGCCACAGAATCAGCTCAATAAGTGGAGAATGTTGGTTGCTGTGGAAATCTTTAAAATGTAGCTAATCTTGCCAGGTTCAATGTAACGTTCCTTAGATGACGTTAATCATAGTAATAAGATATGGGAGAGAAGGGAAAACTGGATTTACTGTATGGCCCCATCTGAGAAACACATGAAAAATAGAATGCTCCTTTCTCTAATGGTTTAGCAACGTCATCGCAAACATAAATTTTTCTTGCTTTTGATATGAAAAAATGTTGCATTCCTGAATCTTGTGCAACTAATGTTTTTGGCAAACATCAGCTATAGTATGTGAGTTAATATCTGATGTATCCTCTCTTGGGGAGATGAGATCTTGTCCTTGCAGGGACTCTGTTTTTTATATGTGATCTAATAACTGTCTGCCATGCCCTTTACCAGAGCCCTGAGCACACTGGGCTGCAGCAGGAGCCCTTGCATTTGGCAGCAAAGCTCTCACCTTTGTGAATGAAGGAGCTTCCTTCACCTACTAGTGCTCAGGTGAAAATGTTCCTCGTTGGAAATACTTGCTGCTGTTAACCTGCTGGTTTTTTAAACTTTTTTTCCTATTCACTAGCCCCCATTACATAGTGCAGGTAACTATGCCTGTCAGTGTTGTATTGGCCCTAAGAAAATAATAGGCTCACAGAAGAATTGAATTGATTTTTAATTAATTTTGAATCTTTTCTTTTGTGTGACTTGTCATCAATTTATTTAACAAAGGTCCTGTTGAGCTCTTCAGTGTCAGTTTCTTATGAGATTGGGGTTTTGATGCCAGAGGTGTGAGTATGGATGTTAGTGTGTAAACTTAATTAAATCACAGTGCATTTGCAATGGTTTAAAACCTATTTCGTCAAACTAATTAAATGCAGCAATAAATTTAGAATTGTTACCAACAGGTGTGTCTGGTTCTTGCAGTGTCATGTCCTGACCCTGTGCTGTTTAATACATCTGTCAGTCATCAGGAAGAAAATATATAAGTAGGATTGAAAAGGATATTTTGGATGACTTGCAGAGTATTGAATAACGGGGGTAGTTACTGGCAGCCATCTGAATCACTTGGTGGACTGGGAGCAGGCAAAACAAAATCCATTTATTGGATTGCCTGCATAGAGCCATGACAGCAGTGCGAGGAGCCCGGTGCGGGGAGCAACAGCTTGGAAAAAAGTTTTGAGCTCTTGATGGATTCATCAGCTGAAAGTCCTGCCCCTGTGAAATGCAGCCAAAAGGATAATGTATGAGCATGGGAATTGGAAGATGGAGTATGGACTCTGTGTGTCTTTGGCACGGCAGCAGCAGCTTCTGGAGTGTTGTATCCTGTGGTGATGCCCTCAGTTTGAGGCGGATGGTGATGAATTGATGAATACTCAGAGGACAGCCATAGGGAAGATTAAAACGCTGGGATCGTGAGTGAGTGATTTGAGGAACCCTGCTTTAGTTATCACAGAGATGCTTGGGGGAGGGGAGTTTTCAGTAATTGCCTACATGGGGAACAGATGTTCAATAATAGGCTACTCAGCTGAGCAGATTATGATATAATGCATTTGAGGCTAAACAAATCCAGGCTTGAAATACAGCACAATTTAGCAGTGAGGGTGAATGACCATTGGAATAGTTTTACCAAGGCTTATGGTATGTGGGCTGTCACCAGCATGTTTAGAAGCCCCAATAACAATTTCTACCCCTGAAAAACGCTGTCATTCAAACAGGAACAAATTTGTAAAAGCTCCCTGTCCTCTGCTGTCCGTGAGGTCAGTCAGGCCACACGCTCTGGTCAGAATAGTTCATCAGCAGAGGTAATGCCCAAGTGTCTCCTTCACCATGGATATCCAGGTAGGTAGGACAGGTTCTTTAAGGCTGAATTCAGTGTCTCTTGTGGTTGCTCTCTAGCCTGTGGCTGCTGTGGACTTCCTCTGCTGCCTTCCTCTACAACTCTGCTCCTACCTCTTCTGTCCCAAATGCTGTTGCCCATCTTTTGCCCTCCCACCCCAATCCACTGCTAATCAGCACCATGAAGTGCTATGGGCTGCATGTCCTGAACTCCCTCTTGTGGGGAAAGCCAAGCTATGGAGAATTGAGACTTGGCTGGGGCAGGGTGGAAAACAAAATGTTGTGATCTATTGCATAAAATAATGTCTTCTGTGACAAAAATAAAAATTTCCAGGGTGCTGAAGGAAAATGTCAACACTAGCAGCTGCAGCCCACAGATGTATGGGGCATGTCCTGCCTTAGAGAATATTCCAGGCTCTCTGCAAATAAAAGCCAGCGGCCAAAATGTGGTTTTGTTCAGTTTGTATGTTTTTAGGCATTTCCCCCCACACTACTAGGGATTGTGATTTATGTACCTACTGCACTGAGTGGATATTATGGGGGAATAGTTCATCAGCAGAACACACTCAGCAGCACCTTGGGTTACCTCAGGATATGTAGGAATCTGAAGGCAGTTCTTTGATTTCTTCAGCTGTTAATGTCTTCTAGTATGTTAGCACCTCCTGTCAGGTATTTTGCTTTTCAAAGCTTCTTAGCTTCTTCTGTTCTTTGAGCAACTTGCTTCTCTCTAACTACTGAAGCCCAGAAAAATCAAAGACAGAACTTCCACAATATTGTGTTTTTAAAGTGTTTTTCTTGAAGTCTTGAAGAAGCCTTTTCACAGTGTAGTTGCTGGATAAAACAAAGAGAAAAGGTATTGTGGAAGATGTTTGGGGAGATGGAAGGGTGAGGGGGAGTGGAAGCAGCCCTGACCCACATCCCGAGGCAGGAGTGCAAGCCTGGAGGAGTGCAGTCATCAGGCGGAGTAGGTAGTGAGGAGGTCACGAGCAGGGTGGAGCAGGTTCACAGAGAGTCCTGAAAACCAAAAGAGATGTACCCCCTCCCTGACAACACCACTGCGCTGCTGCACGCAGCTGGAGCACAGGAACTATTTTGATAAACTTTTAGTCTATTGCTACTAAATGAGTTTCGTCACCAGCCCTTCGTTCAGAGCCTGGAATGGTATCTTTGGCTCTTGCACTCCTGTAGTATTCCTACAACACAAACCCTGCTGAGGAATTGAATAAAACTGCAATTACTGTCTGAGTTACTGAAGTCAAAAGCCTGCAAGCATGAGGATGCTTGGAAGTGTTTTGGAAGTGGAAGCATGGTGTCGTGAGCACATGATCTTGGCATCAGGAGCAGTTTCCACAGCATTGTTTTTAGCAGCAGAAAGAATCCATTGTGCATTTTTCTTCATTACAGCTTTTTAAAGCCTAGGCCCTTTCTGAAAGCCAAAGTCAGCAAGAACATTTTCCCTGGTTCCATATTGAAATCTGGGGACATGCAGCACAAGAATTTTTAATGCGTTTGTGCAGCTTAAAGCAAAAGAGCAGTGGCAACATGTGCCTTCCACCATATGTGTGCTTCCCACCTCATTTTCATGAGTCTGGAAATGAGCATCTGTCTCTACTCTCGACTTTCCTTAATATCCATGGACATGCCACTTTTTTGCTGCCTTCATTCCTACGTAGGAGTGTTTCTTTCTCAGTGTTGCATTCTAAGAATGTTGGATGTCTGAATCTTTTATGGTCAGCTGCAGTGGCACAGTCACTTCCAAAGGCAGCTCATGGCCCCAAGAACTCCCTCACAAACCATGACTGCCTGTGTTTCCCCACCTGGAGTCACTGGCTGGGGGACAGGCTGCCTGTCTGCAGCTGACTTGTCCCCCACTGTGGTAAGGATTCCCTTTGTTCTTTTTTTTGTTGGACCTTCAACTCTCCTGTGCGGGTTTTGGCAGGCTTTCTGCCAGAGCTGTTTGGAGAATCACCTTCTGCCAAGAGGCAGGGTGAGAGCTCTCTGGGTTTGTTCCTGGATGGCTGCAGTGATGGCTCACAAACACAGCCATGCCTGTAGACAACCTGCTGGCTGGCACAGGCAGAGCTCTGTTATGTTGTAGGGAGTTGCTGGTAACCAGCTGGGCTTTTCCAGTCCTTTGAATTACTGCTGAACTCACATTTTAGAGCTGTGTGGACAGGCCTTCACTTAACCTGGTGTCTTCTCATTTTATTTTGATTTGTCTTGATGGTGGAAAGTTACATTTAGATTTATGCTCTGGCTGGACCCTGGTGGCTCATCCTAATGGGTCAGTTAGTGAGGCTGGGGGGCCTGGGAGCTACTTCTGACAGCTGGATTTTAAGACAGCATCCACTCAGTTCAGGACATTTGCATAGAATTTGCATTTCGGCTGAGCCTGTGCATGTAAATGTAGGTTTGCATTGTTTCTCTTCTTTGAATGACTGTTTAATTAACTTTAAACTTAATTATGCAATCTGCCATCTGCCTAAATCCCTACAGTGCTGTTATATCACCATTCTTTTCAAGTTCCACCAAGATATTCCCTTTCCCAGAAGTTTTTAGTTTTTCCCTACTTTTTAATGCTTAAGATTATTCAAATTGTTCACTTCTTTGGCTGCTTTGAAGAGGACTCACACCAGCGTTGTAGGAACTCTCTTAGCTTTATGGTGTGGCTTGGGCCAAGCAGAGGAATGTGCTGCAGAACCTCCAGTTTAAGATTCTTTGGATTTACATTTCATGAGGGAAGAAGGATCTTCTTTTATTTGCTTGTGATAAGGAGAATGCACTCTCAGATTTTCTCTCAGACTCCAGGTTGAGCATCTGAAATATTGCCTCCCATGTTTATCTCCTGCAGGTCTCTGTTGCAATGAAATATCACTGAACTGATATCATATCACCAAGTCTTGCCTTTCCACTCCTACATCCCTAATGAATTCTTTCCCATGACATCCTCATTTGTCTCTATTGCTTTGTCTTTAATCTTGAGCCATCTACTTCATATAAGCTCTTGGCTTCAAGATACTGTAAAATGCATGGAGGTGGTTCTGTTCCAAGGCTGCCCAAGAACTCTGAACTCTTTTACTTCGTGTTCAGAGAAATGTGGAAGCGTGACTGTTCCTTACATCACTTGGAGCAGAGTTAAGCTTTCAGTGGATGGGCTTTGGTCCTGTATGTGTATTATTGGGGCTGTAGCACAGAGATAGATTCCAAGGAGTGTCTTTTTAATTACCAGTACAGAACTCCTTTCCTGAGCAACTATACCAACAGCTGTCTTTGTGTTTTTCCTTTTAAAACTAAAGAGAACAAAAAAAGGTTTGGCTGTTACCATTAGTGGGGCATTTAATCTCTTAAATCCGCAAAATATTTTGCAAAACATAAATAGCTTGTTACTTCTGGCCTGCCTGTGACCAGTGTTTTTGTTGACATAACTCACATTTGAGATCACTTCAATGGTGTTTGTTGGTTTTTGCCTGTTGTTTTTGCCTGTGTGTGGTAATTTGATCCCGGATATTGTAGTAGTCATTTAAGTGCTTAGAGATTTTTGACTTAGTCACTTCTATAATATGGCATCTATTGAATGTCACTGGTGCATTAGAAATTCAAAACAATCTAACAAACGCATTTCAGCTTTTAAAATTTGAGAGGGAATTATTCTAGAGGCTTCTTTGAGCTGCAGAAAATATCAAATACCTTTGAAATTGCCTGTTTAAGTATACGAAAGGGGCAGGCAGAGGGATCCTAGCAAAACCACCCTGATGTTAATGCAGTTTGTACTGGCAAAGTGTCTTCTGCTGGGAGAGTTTATTTGGCAGTGGAGAAGGAAAGGGGCAGTTGCCTGGTACAGCCGTGCCAGCTGTAGGTCTGTGCCTGTCCAGAGCTCCCAGGCAGGAGCTGCAGCCCCCCAGCTCATCAGAGCTGTGCAGAGACAGATCCACAGAAGTACCTGAGATGAGTTGTTCAGGGGCTGTGTAGGGTTGTGGATTTTTTAATGTCCCAGATGTCTTTCCAAAACAAGGCGGAGTTTGTGTTGGCTGAACTTTAGTATTGAGACTATTAATACACCCTGTTATACATCAGCATCCATAGTGCCTCATAAAGTTGCAGATAGAACTTCCTGGCAGCTCTTGGAGAGTATTCATTTGCTAAAAGACCAAATTTGATGGTTTCTAAAATTTGCTTTGTCAACCCTGCCAGGAGTCAAGGGCCAACTTGAATTTACAAATCTGTGAGGTGATGCCTTGGGCTGCCTCATGGTTGGACACTAATTCATTAAATCTCCAGTGAGGATGAGCAGGAACATGCTTTATTTAACTTTCTTGCTGTGTTTAACCTAGTCTGACTTAAATGGGAGTGTGGACTAACCACAGGCAGGTATCAGGGTAGTTTTTGTTGTCTTTGGTTGGTTAATTTCTGCTTTTGGGGCTAGGGCAGTGTTGGCTGATGCTTCTTTTGGTAGCTGCCATGTCTTCAAGATCATGGGTGTGTCCTTATCATGTCTTACTAAGTGCACAGCTGGGTTGTCTTGAAGAATCACTTGGTTTAAGTCATGGAAATGAGTCAGCAATGAAATGGAACATTGTAGAAATATGGACAAATATTTAGGAACTTTGTGTTAAGAGCGTCTCATTAGCTGATAACAAATTGTTGTATTGCATGTTATCAGTTCTGGGAATATGCTTCTGTTTCTTCTCACGCTTATGCTAACTGGAAAACAGGGTTTTCCAAAGCTTTCTTGCCATATCTAGACCATGATCTAATGCTGTGAAGCAGTGGAAAATCCTCTTAGCAATAGCAGAGTTAGTGGAGGTGTTGGTGTCCAGTCATGGACTGATAAAAGTAAACAGCAGATGCAAGTACTTTGTATTGGAAAAGTTTGTAGCAATATTGTTCTGTCCAATGCTTTCACCATAAATTCCTCTTTTTTTTTTTTTTTTTTAATGTAAAAGGAACCATTACATGCTGAGATAGTGTTTGGGGGGGTGTCAGACACTGCAGAGGTGTTTCCAGCACTGTTGTGATGCTTTCACAGTCCTGCCCACCCCAGGGAGCTGCTTAACTGTTGTAGGTGTCTACATAAATAATATAGATGGTAAGAAAGCTGGAAGTTTGGATGTAAAACATGGCTGGTGAAAATGCAGATGCCCTTTGGTAGGAAAGAGAGAAACTATACCAAGATCTCCTTTTCTTGAAATTCACTTGGATCTCTCAGGTAAAACTGGTTCTTGCTGGATCCTGCATGGGGGTTGTCTTGGATGTGCCAATGAAGATTCAGTGATACTTTCCTTCTCTGCTGGTAGTAATCAAAGAGATTGTCAGGTGTGAGAGCGCAGTTAGGATGTTTTATTTTTGGTAAATATCATTGAGGGTCTTGATTCTTTCTTATGTAAAGCAATATGCAAATTTTAATATAAAATTAAAGTCTTTCTGGCCTTGCTAACTTCATGTTTAGTTGAGCATTTTAGTTGATTTAGTTGACCATCTAGTTGATCAACTGACTAATAGATGTAAATTTAATTAAATGCAGTACTTTTCTAAAGCTAAACTCTAGAGTGATTTTGTATAAATTATGTCAAAATAAGCTGATTTAAAACATCTAGCCTCCTCTCTTACTGTAAGCCAGATCAATTATTCTGGGAAGCTGTCTGCATGCTTTTTTTTCCCCCCCAAATAAGAAAAGATTAATTGGTACTTTGGTTTAAAGACCAAAATGTGCCATTGTGTGATGTCATTGTTTTGATGGAGATGAAGTGAGGTGGTTTGGATTTCAGGTGGAGCTCCAGTGCTGTCCATCCAGCAGATCTCTCACTCCTGCATCCTTTCCACTCCTTTTCCTGTTGCCCATGGTTAGAATAAAAGTGGGTGACTGATGGTGAACTCTTCTGAAAGCCCAAGAGTGCATCCAGTTTTCTTTCACACCTTTCTTGCTGTGGAGGTGGGAGTTGTGTGTGTCTGCTTCCCTTTGGCTCCTTTGAAGGGTTTCCCTGCTCTATGGGTGGAATTGCTCGTCCTGTTTAGGTGTCTCTCTGTTGCCCTTGTAGGGAGCCTCCATGCCTGGTGCAGGTGTTCAGAATTTTTCAACCCAGGTCTCCCTCCAGAAGACTTCAAGTATGGGACAGTCAACCACCTTTCCTCAAATTATTAGTCCTTCATCATAACCCATTGAAAATGGCAGAATATCTAGAAATCCCTGGCAAGTGTTGGCTACATCCACAGGGAGCAGCTCTACATCATCTGTGCAGCCAGATAAACACCCAAATGTGTTGCATTTGCTGCTTGTTGTGAATATTTATGTGTTGTGTGCTAGAACTGCTCCGTGCTCAGGCCTGAGTGGTTCTGCACAGCAGATGTGTTTGGTGCTCTGTGGTTGCTTCAAGTCTCCTGTTAGGATGGATCAGCCAACCTCAGCTCACAGTCCCTGCAATTTAGTCTTCCTTCCACTGAAATTATTTTAAATTTTTTCTTGTAATAATTTGCTTATTAGTTTATTTAGCATTTGGTTCTTTTAATGCCTAGAATGTGTTACTTCTTTGTGTGACATCCTGCCATTGGAGATTTTGTTCTATCTTACAAATCACTCAACTGTAACACCAAGGAAAAAGTAAGCCTAGCACATGTGGTGCTGGAATAGGGTTTAACCATGTTTGTGATAGAATTTTCAGAAAGAATAGTCTCAATATATCCTATGCTATAGAGTAGTCAGGGTACAGTTTGCTTTGTGGAATGATGTCTGTTTATGCATCTGAATATTAATGCTGAGCAGTGGGGACAGCAGGAAAGCCCATCTTGAGAGGTGTTTCTAACTTCCAGTTTCAGGGGTCAGGTGCATTGCAGAAACAAATACTCACTCTAGCTGAAACAGATGGTGACCTCTAGTTAGGTGTCTTTCTTTTAAAAGAAGAAATACAAGAAATTACAGTCCTGCAGAATTTAATGTGTTCCAGTTGAATGCTAATTGTGACAGTTGCCTGTGGCTTTGTAACAGGGGTGGCTTTGTTTGCCAAGCAGGCCAGCTATGTTGAAGCCAAGTTTGTTGTTTTGAGTGAATTTTGTCTGAGTTTTGTTTTTGAATTTGAGCAAATGAACAATCCCACAACAGAGCAAGGCCAAGGCTTAAGTGCTGAAAATGTGCAGATGCCTCTCTGCATGTCTATCTTTTATCACACAAAGATGCTCCTCCACCCTTTGCTGTTGCTGTACATTATTTTTGGCTGTAGGTGCCCCAAATTTTTTTAACCATTGGACAAGCCAAGTGCTGGGACAAGTTCTCTGCAGTGCCTAATTCTGGCTCTTAACTCACTGCCCAATTCATGAGAAATTTTTTTGCTTTCCCCCTCTGCATTTTAGTTTTCTGCTCTCTTATTTTTTTTCAGCTCCTTCTTAATTATATGTTAAGATTTAGCCTCCTTTTTATCCCGGGTTCTTTAATTCATAGTAGTATTTTCTGTGACTTGCTGTCATAGAAACGAGGGCTTTAGAGGACCTTACGAGCTCGTGTAATCCATTTCACTACCTCAAGGAAAAAACTACTCTTCTTAGACCAACTCTGGCAGACGTCTGTCTCACCTATTTTTAAGAACCTCCAACGAAGCAGATTGCATGACCTCTCTGGGTGAGCAGACTGAAATCCTGCCTGTTGCAGTTTAAGTCAGATTCCTTCACCAAAATGTCTCTGAAAACGTATCCAGGAGCAAATTATGTTGCCAGTTCTCTAGTATGTACTTTTACTTTTGGTATCTGTTTTTAAACTTAACTTGACCCTTAGGACATTTGTAAATCAGTTCATGAGGCAGCTGCAAATGGGTTAATTTTGGTTCCATCTCATTATGTGGGCCATAGCTTTGCATCACCTCAGCTGAAACCTAAATTTGGTGATGTTCTCTCTCCCTGTTACAGCTGCAACCTCCTCACTCTCCACCCCGGAAGCACCCTCAGAGTGTGAAAAGCTTGATTGTGTAGAAAAAGGCCCAACTATGTTGTGTTATTGTGACTGAAAACAGAAGCCTCCTCTTTGTTTCAGCTTCCCATTTGGAGACACTGCTGTGGTGTGTAATCTCTTCCTGGGCTGGTCTGAGCTGGCACATTCAGTTGTCCCTCTGCCTGTCTTGGTGTCTTCCCTCCTGGATTAGGATCTTCCCTCCCTCCTGCTCATTTGCCTGTTGTTATATATATGAAAATTGCTTTTTCTCTGTGATTGGGCAAAGTAGCAGTTTTCTCTTGTTGCACCACATATTTTAACAACCTCTGTTTAAGTACAGCTTTTAAAACTTTCTTTGCTCGCTGCTGTGAAGCAAGCTGCTATTTTGTTTGAGGAGGATACCATAGGTGAAAAATTTGCCTCGTAACTTGGATAGCACCGTAGCAAGTAAGTTGGCATTGCACGTTTTCTGACTTGCAGGTACAAGCTTGGACCCAGGGAGCGTAGCCAGGAGGGGCTGGAAGGCAAAGCTGTGATGACATGTTCAGTATCCAGGTGGAGGGCCAAGAGGGCAGCTGCGCGGCGCTGGGTTGCATTCCAATGTGCTGATCCGTGGAACAGCGTTGGCATACGCTTTGGAAGCTGCTGCTTGCTCTCCTGGCTGTAGGGAAGGGGCTGAGGTGATGGCAGGGAAGTAAGGGGTGAGTCTCTGCAGAATATTTTCATATGATTGTGGCCTGTTCTGAGCAGGCTGGACGTTTGCAGCTTTGGCACTTCTTTTTGGTGTCCTCGTGTACTGTGCTGCTTCTGGTAGCTCCAAGTTAATCACTCCAGCGTGGGTTGTTAAGAATTTTTTTTTTCCTCCTTGATTCCTGACCTGCTTAATTAAGTTGTAGGGAGGTTATTTTTTCTCACTACTTGGGGGCTTAATGGGGTGGAGACTTTGGAAACAGTTTAACAATTTCACATTTTATATGCGCTAATGAATTTCCCAGGATTTTGGAATGGTTGTATCCAACTTTAGCATCGTAATTTCCAGCGTTTTATTTATGCTAAAATAAGTTAGTGGTGTATTATGAGGCCCAAAGAGCCAACATATTACAAATGAACTAATGAAGACATTGTTTCTCTTGGATAAAGGCTATGACTCATGGTTGTAACTTGTACTGAAGAACTAGAAACCCTGAGCTTCACCAGGACCACAAGCTGGCACTGGGGTTCCTCTTCCCTTGTTGTTTCAAACCTATATTTGATTTCAGGTGCAGAAAAAAGAGGGTTTTCAAGGACCAGGAACAACTCTGAATCTGCAAGAACTCCCCAGAACTTCGATAGGAAGAGGCAACTCTCTGAATCGCAGACAGAAACAATGAACAATTCAGACAGCAGAATAAATCCCAGACAACTGGGAACTCCCAGAGGTATTAAAGCAGTGTGTGTACACGCTTCAGGAATAAGCTGCCTTGAAGCCTGTGCTTTAAAAGATGGGCTGGGATGAATGCTATTGGCTTTAAAATGAGCTGTAAAATACTGTTGATTCTTTGTAAAATATGATTATTCCAGGCTTTTCGGTGTTCTGAAGTGGAGTGCCAGTATTTCTAGGCAAACTGTTCTCACAAGTTCAACTTTGATTATAAAGCCTCTGTACAGATTCTGTTAAGATACACAGATGTGTTTGGTGGGCAAGGTAACACTTTTGAATTTTTGTTTGCAGGAGGATCCTATGCTGCTGTCCCAGCGTCAGGTGACAGAAAGAATCTAAATAAACCCACTCGAGGGAGGAAGAAGAGTGTATTTGAAGCCTACATGTCAAAGGAAGATGTTTCAGCAGGACTGAAAAGGGGAGAGCTAATTCAGGTGCCTGAAATGTAGTGTCCATGCTCTTGTGATAAGCTTGTGGAAATCACAGGCAGTTGTTGGAAATCAGCAGCAGTTGATGAAAGGGAATTGATGTAACACTTGTAGATGCCAGAGGAAGATATTTTCCCTTTCTCAGGATGTTCTACAAGTAGGATGGAATCTTCTACATTCCTCTGAAGTAGTTTTTTGTTTGATTGTGTGTTCTATAAAATTCCTGATCCACACTAGGGATAAATTGCAGATTTCTAGGTGAATAATCTGCTGGCCATGATGGTCATTGCTGGGGAGACACTTTGTTTTACAAATGATGCTCAAAACAACAACAGTTGCTTGTAGCTTCTGTCTGTCTGTGTAAGTAAAAACAAAAGCTCTTAGCAAGGTACCTCTTGCTGAAATTTCTCACAAAAATGTTTGTGCTTCTTTTTGGAGCAGCAAAACTGCAGCTCTCATTAGGCAGCAGTTGTTTTGTAAAGAATGTGGGGGTGGGCCTGCTGTCCTATCTGCTGGATGGAGGAGATTTAAATGAAGGCTGGCAGGGCTGAGATGGAGAAGAAGAGAGCATCCTTACACCACATTCATAGTAGTCCTCAACATGGTGTGATGTTCTTCAGGACACACCTGGCATCCCAGTGAGCTCAGACTGGTTGGAGAAAAGAGGCAGGTGGAAGTCAATGAGGGCATGACATCCACGCTGAGGCATTGTTTACCCAAACACACACAGGTCCATTGCATTTTAATAAGTGCTGTGGTGCTGGTGAGGTTGTGATACTTTCATCAATACACTGGAGTCTCAAATTACATCACCTCAATTTTTGTCTGATTTTTTTGTTATAATTGCATGATGATTCTTGTGTATCATTATAATGGCATCATCTCTGGAGTTGTGATGAGGATTTTACATAAAAGACTGCCTGATTCCATCCTGAAGACCAATCTCATGCACTCTTAGCTTTGAGAGAAATCATTTCCCTGCGATGATCAGCATGGTCCACTGGGCTACTTGGACCCTAGGCCAATGCGTTTTTGAAGACCATCACAGACATCTGCAATGGGAAGCAAATGGTGAGGGAGGAAATGGGAGCCTTAAATTGTGGCTTCCCTCATGGCTGCACTGGGATATGGCATCAACTAAAGCTTCTGCCTTACCTTTAGGAGTGTTTTTGGCACCATTTTTGGTAGCACAGCCTGATAGTGTTAAGTGCAGTGTGTGTAGACTGCCTATGAGGTCAAGTGCAGCTGCAGATGAGACACATCAGGCTATGACTACTACCTGAGAATCCCATTGAAATGCTGAGTCCCCACGGGCCTGTGATTGCATGATCTCTGGCAAAAGAATCCCTAATTCTTGTAAATGTGTAGTGTCTACTCCAGGTCATGTGCTGCGTAACTGGAAGAGTCATATGTGCTTTCTTAGGCTCTGTCTGTTTTCCTTTCATCCAGTTCCACATCTCAGGGAAACAACTGAGACCGTAGAAGCTGGATTTAATCATTGAGAGCTCAATCTTAGATCATGGGCATCCCAGCTCAGTATTTCTCATCTTCAGTTCATTCATCCTTACAATTTTATCAAGACCATTCATCACTGCAGCCTCAACCAGGATAGGTGAGATCCTGAGAGCAACTTTAGTGAATGGATGAGTATTCAGTGGTTTTCTCTACAATGGCAAGAGAACAAATCCCTGTTGTGTTAATCCTCAAAAGCAGGGCATTGTTCTGACATGGTAACCAGTAAAAAGGCTCCACAAGAGCCTATGGAAAGGGAGGACAAACCTATTGGTCTGAATCTGATGGTCCTGGGGAAGCTGTAGTGCTCCCAGGCAGCAGCATGACTCTGAACACGGGCTGTCTCCTGGAGCATCTTGGCAACGCTGGATGTTCTTATATTTGGATGGGAATTTGAGAGCTCTGTTAGGGAGAAAAGAGCCTACCATAACACCGAGATTCTTGCTGGACCTTGGCAATGCAGCTATGCAAGAAAGCGTTCCAGAAAGCCCAACCCACAGAAACTACTGGCAGACCTGGAGATTGCTCAGATGACACACAAGTGACATGAAGATTAGGCAGCCCGAGATCAGAAAGAGTGAAAGGTTATCTTGGGTGCTGATGTCCATCAGCAATATTGATCTTAATGGTTTCTGGTAGTGTATCTGACATGAGCTGTGTTTTGATAAGTAGCACGAGAAGCGTGCCCTGCGGATCCCTGCATTCCTTTAGTCATGCGACGTGTCCAGAAGTCCTTTCACAAGAAAAGGGATCTGAGCTCAGGCACTTACAAGTGCAGAGAATTCCCACTTCCCTGCCCTTAAAAGTGCCGGGAGCAAACACCAGGGTCTGGGGTTGGTTGGAATCACACCGGATGGCCTGAAGGCGAACAAGATGGAATAACTCCTGTGTTGTTCCGTGAGCACACGATGATGGTTGTATTCAACAGATGAAATTGGGCTGTGTGTTAAAGAGCATTGACCCAAAGGACTCTAATCATCCTCTGAAGCATCAGCCAGAAACTCATGTCTGCTCCACGCCTCCAGCATCTCCCAGACCCTCCCTGCAGGGCTGCTGGGGTCAGGCGGACCGAACAGAGATGCAGAGCCTGCTTTGCTGTTAAAAGGGTGTTTTTCCTTGGAAAGCTGTTCTTTTGTGCATGTGAAAGCTGGGGTTTCCCTGATTTGCATGGATTGTTTTTTCAAAGAAAGTCTTGGTAGCAATCAGATACTTGTGAACCTGACCTTTTTTTGGTTTTGTGCATACAAACGAATCTAGGCATGTGTGTTACAATAGTTGTTAGAAACTGCTTGGTTTGGGATGCTTGAAGTTTAGTCTGAGTACTGCCTGCCCTGGGTTTAGCAGAGCAGCTTGAGAAATCATGACCCTTTTGTGTCTCACTGGGAAAATTCAATAAGGTTAGAAACTTTATTGGCAAGAGCCTGTGAAGCTGCCTTGAATCATCAGAAAATGTTTTAGAAACCTTCCTGCAGGCCTTGTTCTTCCCTTTCATAACAAAGGCCCTAATGACAGAAAAACACTGATAAATATAGCAGCTATTATTTGCAAGCTATTGTAAAATAATACAACATTAGTGTGACATCATGAGACTCTGCAGCCAGATCCTCACCCCCCAAAACACATATGAGAACAGTTGTTCATTGCAGATGGGGAGAGTGACTGGTTCCAGATATGATGTCACAGCGTGAAATGTACAACATTGTAAATAGGATTTTCATGGGCACAGATAATAGGGCCCATCTGCTTTCTAAGATAAATTTTGTGAGTTTCTTGCTTAAAGGAAAGAGCTGAAGTTTTTTAATGTTACTTGACGTAAGAATTCTAAAGCTGATTGATAATTAGGTAGTGCATATAAAATGCAGATAAACAGGCTGCACAATAAATGTGGTGCCACCATTCTCCTCTGTGTGTTTGCTGGAGCTGGACATCCATGGGCACACTGCTGCTCTGGTGCCTTCTGGGCTGTGGACACAAACCCTGATTTTTCATGTGCATGATTGACATTTACACTTGACCGATTGACAGCTGTCCCAAACTATTCAAGGAGATTGTGTAGAGCAAAACAGGATATCCCCTCATCTGCTTAGTGCTGGTGGGTAGATCCACATAAGGGAATTGACTCATTGTCAAACAGAGCAACAATCCCTTTCCATTTTTTCCTTTATCTCTGTAGCAGCTTCTGATGACTGATTCTGGGAAATGAGTGGAGGATGACTGTTGGGAGTTTTCCATCAGTGGGTACCAGTGCTAATAGAAACTGGTGACAGCAAGTCAGCTCTCACTTGGCTTAAGCATAAAATACCCCAGGGTTTCTCTCAGTGGGTCATCTTTGTTTCCATGCTGTTGTCCTGGGTTATTCCTGCCGTAGGAGTGAGTGTCCTTGTTAGTATGAGTTGTTTGAGACATAAAATGAGAGTGCAGCAAAGTACTCAAATAGTATCTAAAGAGTATGGAATACATGCTGCTGGTAATCTGGTATTCTGTATTTGCTGGTAAACTTTAGCAAATAAGTGCAATGGAAAATCTTAGTAAATCTGTGAATTCTTCAAGGCAGCAAAACTTCCACGTGTAATCAGCTCTATTTTGCTATTGTCTGAGTGTTTCCCAGAGTACATAAAAAATTATTTGCTGCAGTAAAGTTTTAAAGAAGCAATTCCTGTGAGATGCTCCTATGACTGCTTAACACAGAAGTGCAAACAGATGGAGTCTGTTCATATAATAAATTGGCTAACATTACTTCAAATACACAAGTGGAGAAATTTCTAAAGTTTCTTCCCAGAGCAGAAGCCTGTTGGAAGACAGATATCTAAGTTGTATTCCCATAAGATTCAAATGCTGTCAGTTTGAACTGCAGTCACCTGAATCCCAGTTTCCAGGATCTTTTTGGGATGCAAATGTGTGGCCTCTAAGGCTTTGGTTGGCTCTGCCTTTCTCTTGGATGGACCTGAGTGCAAGCAGCAAAACTGGTTGGTTTACTTTGGAGGGTTGATACGAATTTGTTGCAGGTGACTTGGCCTTTAAATTGGCAGGTGACAAAGCAGAAATAGATAGATCATGGAATTTTCAAATGTGTTTAATATAGTTTGCCTTTAAGTATGTTTAAACAGAATTTAATCCTGTAGACTTTAAATGTTTATTTTTGGAAAATCCTTTTAATTCTTTTTTGGAAATGTACTTTATTATCACAGAGTTACTGCTGCTGTCTGTTTGTAGGAACAGCCTAAGCAGCCAGAGCCCCATAAGAATGATACCTGCTGCCATGCAAGCTCAGCTTTTCTTTTTCTTTTTCCTTGCATCCTCCAAAATAAGCAAACCCAACAGTCTCGTTTTCCAAGACAGGGCAAGCCAAATTGTTTTTATTATCCAATTGTTAACGAAGTTGGTGGATGCTCAGCAGAAAATGTGTGAAAGGAACAGGAGAGCTTGGATCCTCAGTTCACCCAGTAGCAGCAACAACTAATGATTCAACATCTCTTTGATGACAGACTGCAGTAGATCAGCTTAAGCCTATCATGAAACTGCCTTTTGGCTTGAAATTGCTTGGATGCTAAATTGTCAAGACTTGAAATGGATAATGGAAATGTAGATGTATCTCTCATGTTTCACTGTAGATATATTACCCACAACTCTCTAATTTAACTGGTGTTAAATAAAATTAATAAGATTCAGGCATAATCTTTCTCCTTATTTTCTTTTTTTTTAAGGGACCCTTGAGAATAAATCCTAAAAAGTACCATGAAGCCTTCATTCCATCTCCAGTAAGTGTAATTTTATAATGCTTTAAAGTTCATAAGTAAAGGTGCATTAAGGTAGGAGTTATGCTGTGCACAGAAGGTCACTCAGAGGTGAATGAGTTGGAATAAATGAACACAATCTGGATTTTCTTTTATATCAAATATTCCCAACCAAATCCTGCTTTCTCATACCTCAAAGAAACACTTTGCTTGTGCTGAAGTTGGGGATACTGCAGGGTCCCACAGAGCCCAGCTGAAGTCAGGTTTGAGGACCACCAGATAGTGTAATCAGAAACCCTTCGTTTATGGCTGCAGAGGTTTTATAGATTTTCCACTGATTTAACTTAATCTTCCCTAAACAAATATGCTCTCCATTTTCGATCTGCTGCATGAGCTAATTTGAAGAGTCATTCCAGAAATAATATGCGTGATTCCTTTTCATGTGCCCGCTTTGGCACGGGCTGTATCTTGGTTGGCTTGGGATGTGCTTCTGCCACATGGGACTGGCTTGCACCTCCTCTCTCTTCTTTCCTTATTTTGACAGAAAAGGACGACTCTTGCAATTTCAGGGCCTTCCAGTCGGGAAGGTGACCTCACACCTGGCACAGCCAGAGCTTTTTATCTGGAACTGACTTGGTCAAAATGTTGCTGTTAATGAGAGAGTTTTATATTGAAATGTTTTGCTGGTGTGGGGATGAGAAGGCAGAGCCTGCCCTGAGACAGTGAAACGCTGATTATGTTGTTGTCCCTGCTACTGACAGCACTATTGTTTTGGGGCTTGGATTAAAAGCCTTGAAATTCCTGGTGTTTTTCAGTTCATGTTGTTGATTTGGGGCAATGTTTTGGAGCTTTGTCAGAGAAGGTTGGCATTACAGGAGTGGGAAAATGTTGGGTGTGCACAGAATACACTAACATTAACTAGAGGAGGAAGTACAGAACAGCTCTCTGGTACATCAGGAGGGAAGTGTGTAAGTGAAGGGAACTTTGATCCTTCCTTTGCCAGGTGTCCTTGTAGGTTATTAAATGTTGTTAAATATATTCTCTGAATTTACAAAATGCAAGATGATAAGAGAAGTTCAGCTACTCTCATGAGTTATTTGAATGTGAGGCTTTAGCCCTAATTGCTCCTCTGGTGTCCAGCTGTTGCCTTGTGTCTGTTCTGTGTGCAGGAATTCATACATTAAGGAGGGCTAGCAGAGGTGATTGTCTCAGCTATTTTTCTACTTTTCTGCCCTTTATGGAGATGAATACCAGCAGATTCATCTGGATGAGGATGACTGGCTTGTGTAGGCACAGTCCTTTAAGACAGATGCTTTGGGAAGCTTATCCTTTGTATAACATTATTTGCCATAATGGAGGGGTTGCAGCCTTGGTGTTTTGCAGCATTTCCCATCATTGCCAGATGCTGCAAGAGCTGCAGCTGTGAAAAATCACCCTTTCTTTCCTGCTGTTGACGAGGGCACTGCACCCCTTTCACTTCAGCTATGACTTGGCCATGGCTGCATGGAGTTCAATGCAACAGCTGTTCACCTTCTGACACCAGAAGTCCCTGCGTGTTTCTTGCTGCACATGTGCTCTGTCTGCTCGTCTCGTTGTTGCATGAAGAGCTGAGGGGAAGGTCCAAGGCTTTTTTCTTGAAGCTACCCAGAGAACAGACCCCAAGAATTTAAATCTCTGCCTTGCATTTCGTGTGTTCCCTGCACAGGGTGGTGTTGTTTGAAGTGTCAGTGTGAAGGATGGTGCTGCTGAGCGTGAGTGACAGTGACTGGAGCTGTGCTGTGCTTGTGGGAGACACTTCCAGAGCAGATGGAAGTACTGCAGATCTCTTGTCAGAGGGGGATGGGGAGCACTGCTGGAGATATTTGCAGAGAAAGCCCCGTGCTCCCTGGAGGGGGCTGCAGAGGCCTTGAGGCTGTTATGGCCAATGGAGTAGATGCACCTCAGGGACAGCTGAGACTTTGCAAGTGATTGTGTTCTGTTGTCATTCAGTGCCATTTTAAATGCATTAGTAATCTGAAGTGTCAGCTGTACAGAGGAAAAAGTGGGATGCACAGATTTTTTTTGGAAGTGCATAAGTTCACCCAACAATTGTGAGCATGGAGCTCAAGATAATAGAGATGTTTCTTTTTGGTGGGAAAAACCAAAACTGATGGCAATTTTCTCATTACAGCTTTGTTGCAGGTGTTGAAATTGACTGCTGTAAAATAGGTGTGCATACACATTTGTAAATTTGTGTGTATGTGTATATATATATATATATATGTAGTATGGAAAGAGAGTGTGTGGGTGCAATTATAGACAAGACTCTAGCAGAGTGTGGAGATGCAGCTTTAACCAGATGGTGTGATACTTCAGGTGCCTTTACAGGGAGCAGAAGAAAACATCTTGTATTTTCACGGACACAGGAGAAAAGGAACAAAAAGCATAGAGCAAATTATTGTGAATGCCAGCCTGTGTCCTGCAGCACAGAGCAGGTATAGGTACAGGCAAAAAAAACCCCTAACTGAAACCAGGAATTTGCTTCAGAAAGTGACTTTGAGCATTTAATTTTTATGTATATGACGATTTAGGTAAAGAGTTGGAGCTGAAGGGAAAGGGTGGGGGAGAAATAAGGAATAAGACCATGTGTAAAAAATCTGGCTTTTTGAGAAGAATGGTTTCCAATTTGAATTATGTTGGTCCAAGAGGCTTTGCAATTTTTCTGCATCTTGTCATGGGAGGCAGCTTTCACACAGCTGTTGAGCTGCTGCTGCTGCTTTTCTTTCGAAGAGTAATTTGGTCTCTTGGAGGACAGCCTTAGTTTCACATCATGGCAGGGTTCTTCCTTTTATTGTTTTGGTATCTAAGCAGAGTAAGATACTTATGATATTTGGGCTTCATGTTTTCAGGTTATAAAAGAAGTTTTTCTTGGACACTGAGCATGCTGGTAATTCTGATTGGATTTATTCACGCATATGAGACTCAGGAGTGTCTGAGAAACAGCTGAAGTTGCAATTCAGACTTTAAATCTTGTAAGGCTGTTTTTTTCTTTGAAAGACAATGAAGTACTAATCTGAAGAAACTCAACCTCCTCTTTTGTATCTCAAAACTATGCAAAGATAACTCTCTTCTGAAAAACTATTTAAGTTGGTCATATTGATACTAAATGCTCACATTGTTTGACATGTTCATCGCACTGTAAACAGACACAGGGAATTTTTTGTATATTGAATTATGGGAAAGCAGAAATGAAAGGAACAAGAGCATGGTCAATAATTATCAAAAGCAAAAAAAAGAAAAAAAAGACAAACCTGGCAATCCTTTAAAAACTAAAATCTTTGTGTTAGCATTTCAGGAAACTTTGTTCACCCCATGAAGAAAATCTCGCAAATTCAATCTAGAGTAAACGAATGCCAGACATGTCTGAGGTGGATAATCATAGTGTGCAATTAGCAGAGGCTCTTGTGCAAGGATGCTAACCCAGAATATTCAGAGAAGGTGTCCTGACATGTCTGTTACAGTAAAAGATCTCCTGGCTTGCAATTGGCATCTGCTGTTGTCATTATTTGGGATACCTTCTAACATTAGTTGTGCCAAATGCAGAATATATGGTGTTAACTCATTTGAAAAACAAGAGACTGCATCCCCAACCACAATTCAGACCACCTCCACAGGGTGCCCTGCTGGTCCTGGAGCTGCATGTCTCTGCTTTCCCAGCTCACCAGGAGAGCAGCAGGAACTCTGCACAGAGCACTTTGCAGAGACTGTCTTGTAAACAGTTCTGAACACTTGTCTGTTCTGAACACTGGCTTTGAATGTTTGAGGTGGGAAATAAATGTGTCAAGAGCTGTGACAGCAGAAAACTCTCTACCTGTTCCCAAGAGTAACTGTAGAGGAACTGAGACAACACATCTTGAGGGCTTTACTCTGTCTTGTGTAAATAGTGTGGAACTACTGTACTGGCACAGCCATACAAAGGTGCTCATTTACTGAAAGATCCTATATGTTAAAGGGCATATGGTGAATCCGTTTTGTTCCTGTGCACTACTGCAGGGTGTTTGCCTCACCAGGGTGTGTGTCTTTCTTGATGGCAGTGTTTTAAACCTCATAACAACCATGATTTAATATGTTTTGGTCTGGCACTTACTTTTCTTCCTCTTTGACTAGGATGGGAGTCGTGATATCTTTATTGACGGAGTGGTTGCTCGCAACAGGGCCCTGAACGGTGACATCGTGGTGGTGAAGCTGCTTCCCAGGGATCAGTGGAAGGTCAGTTCAGTGTGGTTTTGCTGTGATTTGAGAGGAAGAGCTTATTACATTTTTCATCACTTAACTTGTAGGGCCTGAGACAGAGAACAGAGAAATTCCTACAAATCAGATTAGCTAAATTGAGTTTATGCTGCTGTTGATTAAAAGACTTTATCCATTACAATGTTTGGAAGAAGTGATACCTGAGGCGTTGAAACCTCACTCTTTGCATGGAATGGCCTTTGTTATCACTGTATGGGAAAGTTTGATGATGAGACTGGTTCCAAGCACAGATGTCAGAGGTGACTTTGGTATCTGCTATTTGGCTGTCTTCATGCTGTGGTGTTTTGGATAGCACTGTGTAGGTGTTTGCAATTGCTCATGTATTTGACAAGTGGTGTTCACAAAGCTTTAGTTATGATTAACTCTCTCTAATTTTTGGGTCTTCAGTCCATGAAAAGCTTATCTTGTCACAGCTCCAGATTTTGTGGTAATACCCTTGTTTACATGAATGAAGCATGTGTGAAATGACTGGAGCAGTACAAACATGGGACAATTGCTTTCATTTTAATGTCTGAGGATTTCACTAAGATCACTGTCTGAGGGTTGGTTGTTTTTTTTTTTTTTCCCACTGATGAAACTTCTTTCCCTAATCAAACTTTGTCCTTTCAAATATCTGGATAATTTTGTCTTGTTTGTGGGTTTATCTTTTAACACTTCTATGCTAGGGCAGTTTTTGCTCCTTTTTTCTAGTTGCTGGGAGATGGAAGCTACAGTTAGCAATTTTAACATGGGTTTTCACATGTAAGCATGACAGAACCACCACAAAGTGTTTTCCAAACATGGTTTTTGAACTCTTCTTGAGAGTTTAAGGGCTATTGTAGATCTTTTGGACAAAAGTAATAGTAAGGGTGTTTCCAGCAGAGCGGGGACTGGTCTGAACTACTTTGGCCTGGTGCTTTTTACTCAGTCTAGCTACCTTCTCTACCTGTCTTTGTCTGAAGCTGTGTGATTTTAGACTTGCAAATGCAAGATGTTTAGGCTGGTCTTTTGCTGGACTTTCTACCTGTTCTGTTAAATCTAATGTTGAAAGGATGATTTGAAACATGTTACAACTTGTCTCTTCCTTTTAAGTATGCATAAAATGAGCGAATGACCTGAGTATTTATTGACACATGTACGTACAAAACTAAACCTAATACAAAAGGCAATCATCAGTGGGATCTAAGGTATTACAGATGTATCCATATACAAATAAAAGAAAGAGGTCTGCTGCTATTTCCTAAACCTCTAAGAACCAGTATTTAGGGTCAAAGCAGAATTTCTTTGATAGCTTTTCAAGACTCCAAGTCAGAGTTCACTAAAACTGTGTTGATAACTATGTGTTTTGATCACCAAATCCATATATGCAAGTTACCTTTTGTATCAAACCATTTCATATAGATGGAAAAATTGAATAGTTTGGATACTTAGATCCTTTGCCAGGACTTGCCAGCACAGGGGTTTCTTTGTAGGCTTGACAGAGATTGCCTGAGCTGGAAGATTTGTCTGCAGTTTTCCATTTATATCTGTTTCTAAACAAAGATAATGCCTCTCCCTCTCTTCTATTCTCATACCTTCATATGTTCAACAGTAATGATCTTTTATGAATAGAAGAGGAATGATTCAGAATGTTATCCCTGTCCTGGGAAAATGCAGGAACAAATACAACTGTTAGAGAAGTGGTATGTGACTGCAAGGAAGCCATTCAAAAGACCTGGGTGTTTTGTAATATGATTGTAAGTCTTCTGTGGTGAATTTAACCTTGCCAAATGAAGTAGCTGGAACATGCCAGTCATGTTTTTCAGCCACACAGGTGCTGCCCTGTGTAGTCTCATTTTTTTTTTCTTGCCATCAACAACTCAATCAGCGATGACATCCCTTTACCCCTGCTCCCCAAATCTCTTGCTGTGTGCTCATGTTTGTATTAGTTCTTTGGGAAAGGTGCCACTAAGTTGCACTGAAAGATACTGCCTTCTGCCAAGTAATTCATACTGATTAATGATAAACTGTCACAACCTATTTTAGGTTTTTCCATTTGTTTAGTCTCATGCTGCTGCAAAGCTGCCACTTAGGTGTATTGAGGGTTTTCTCCTTCCCTTTGGGCCTTTGGAACAAGTTGAGGAGCTTCAGTTATTTCTCTGAAAAATGTGAATCAGATATATGGTATAACTGATGCTCTCAGAGGAGGCTTTACAGGCTCTGTACATATTGGTTTGTTAGGATTGAGATGTGAATGCTGATTATTTTTATGGTTCTCTATTCCCAACACATTACCCTGTGCCCTGCTGAGAACTGAGCTGGGTTTTTTGCTCTTGTACTGGTTTCTTGCACAAGATAAAACTGTTGTTTCAGCAGTGTGTTGAGTCTGTGCCTTCTGGGTTTCCAGCACTCTGGATGCTCTGGGGGAGTGCCTTCCCATTTCTAGTGCAGGTGGTTTCATGGACCTCCTCCTGCAGGTACAGTGTATTGCTGTGCTCCAATAAAGGCAGGACTTAGCTGGCACCTTGGTTCAATTTATATGTGTAAATGGGAGGAAAAGGGAAAACCCGTGACTGGTAACAAACTATGGATTTTGGATACAGAAACTTGGGTGTTTGCTTAAATTTGCTGAGAAAATTAGGAGGTGCCCTGTCCCTGGTGAGTCGGTCATTGCAGGTGAAGTACCTGTGAGGGAAGAGCCACCAGCTGGAGAGCAGTTTCTTCAGGGCTATACTGTGTCCCACTGAGCTGTAATGGTGATACCCTACACACAGGTATAAATTCCACAGTGAAATGTAAGGGGATGGTGAAATACTCTGGATGTGTGGTTATACTTTATGTAATACCTTCTTGAGAGAGACAGCAATATTTTCTCTCTCCAGCCTTTTACTTCTTGGCTCAATGGTGGGAAATTTATCAGGCTTGAATTTCTCAACATCATGTCCTTCCCAGCATGTGCATCAATTGCTTGGATGAGCTACTGTGGTCCTCCCTGTGCTTATTCTGTCTGGTTCTTAAAGCTCTGTTTGTTCACGCGTCCACTGGGAGAGCTGTGCGCTGTTCAGCCATCATCAGTTTGTCAGTTCAAAATTCTCTGCTTACTATTAGTTCTGAACAAGAGCCAACAGTTTTAGTGTGGCACCACAGACTTGAAGGAGAGACTTTTTGTCCCTGAAATTTGTCATCTCACTGTCCTGAAGGAGGTGGCCATCAGCTTCCTGCCAGGCTTGAGCGGTGTGCGTTGTGGTGACCGCATTTGGAGGCTGCATTTCAGAAGTTCCTCTCCTGTCCTCTTGTGTTACATCTTGGGAATATTGAGGTGCTATGGTAACTTTCAAATATTTAGCTTTTGCAAAGTAAGGTATTTGACTTAGGCTGTTTTTCCAGGTACTTAACCTACTCTTAGCAAATGAAGTCGGAGTATCGTTGCAGTTTGCAAGAGTGTCTCCTGACTTCAAGCTGTAGGGCTTCCCTGAGTCTGTGCCTTTATCTTCTGGAAGGACATCACAGTAAAAGATAGCCAATGACAGGATTTACCTAAGTCTTTGTCAATTACTCTGATAAAGATGAAAAATGGTGCTTTATTTCTTGACTGATTTTCACTGCTTTAACTTCCACCCCTGGGTTCTTACTATATTTTACAGGGTTGTGCTTGTATCCATTTCAGAAGCTTCAATTATACAGTGGTATAATTACTGGAAGTCAAAGAAAATGTTGATGTTATGATTGCAGCAATATTTTGTAGGCTCATCAAGGAGGGAAGCAGTGTGTCAGTACAGAGGATAAACCAAACCTGTTTTTCCTCACAGCCTCTTTTTGCTCTTTTGCTGCTTGCTTAATTGCCAGACAGAACTTGTTTAATTTCAGGTATCTGTTTTGGTTTTTCTTGCAAGATGTAATTTCTTTGGTGGAAGAAAATAGCATAATAAGTCATTTGATATCACTTGGGGCTTGGATTCCTGGCCCAATCCCTGGTGCTTTTAGAGTAGTAGTTTATAACGTGGAATGTTTTTCATGACAACCGTCTCATGTATTGCACGCTACAGCTGAAATTTTAGTCTTAGTCTGAAAATAGTACCCAGACAAGGACTTGGTGCTGCCCAAAACTTACAAAGAAGAATTTTGGGGTCTAACTCCCTATTGCTTGCTACAAAATGCCAGGGAGGTCTCCAGTTTGGCATAAATATACTGTATATGTAGATAAAATAATTCCTGATTAACCTGCCAGTTTCTCAGAAATTAGTGCAAATCAGTGCCTCTGTCGTTGTTATTTAATGAATAATTTCCTTATCAGCTTACAGTACTTCTTTGCACAATTTCCAGTCATTTTGATCTTGGCAGAAGGTCTCTGAGGCCAAGGATATAGAGCTGTTCATTATGTACAGTGTGTGTTGCTGGATAATAGGATAACGGGTCCAACATTTCAGTCACAACGTGTCCAACAGTCATAGAAGTAGTGATGCTCCATAGCTCATGAAAGCACATGTTCTGTTCAACACTGAGCTGTCAGATGCAATACAGTGCAGCAGGAGATCTTCAAGCTGCCTCTTCTGAGCCATACATCACAGATAAATATTTAAACACTTTCTGTACAGATGACATAAAGAACAATTCTCTTTTCCCAGCTGTGACTGTTATTGGCATAATTACAAACAAATGTGTGGAAGGAACAATTTGATTTAAGCAGTCAGCACAAATATCACCACGTATAGTTTGAACAGAGCTACGTATCCTGGCAAGTCACTGCCTCCCACTGTTGGTGAAAACCTATGAAGCATTAGTTGTCCAGAGGGGATGCTAGCTTTGGATTTGCCCTGCTGAATAATAATTCATTTCAACCAAATTCTTCTGAGAGTCAGTTTCTTCTCAAAATCTTACAGCTAATGTAAGGATAACAGTAACTCAGGAGGAGATGAGGTTCTTAGAGGGTTATCACAGCAACACTGTTTGAGTCTAACAATCAAGAATGTTGTTTGGAAACATTACATTCATAATAATAATATAAAAAAAAAAGTTCTGGAGAAGTCATTATTGAAATAGTAAGTGTTCTGGCACACTAAAAACATTCAAGTGTAATTCATGATATTCAGGAGTAAAGTGGGAAGCCTAGGAAGCCAGCTAGGAAGATGTCCAGAAAAGCAGAGCTCTAGCAAATCTGAAAGGTTGATGGATGCTGTAAGGGAGGAAGGGCAGTTGTTTTGGTTTTTAAATTTGTTTTGCTGTAGGCTTTACAGTGAGGGCTGTGAGTTGATGGTCACACACAAGTGCATGCATATCCCTCCCTATCTTGGCAAATCCCCAAACCACAAATTGGTGGAATCTGGAAAAGCTTCATTACATGCTAACTTTCTAATTGTGCCATTCTTTAGATGGCCACATGTTGTTCCACACTGCTGGGCCTTCGCTGTGAGCTGGCAGGGCTCTTCCCAGGCTTTGCTTGGCTGCAAACTGACTGGGTATGGAGCAGCAATGCAGTAGATTGGGAGCAGAAAAGCTGAGAGAGTAAGAAGTGCTGCTCACTGAGACACATGTGGCATTGCATTTGCTTTCTCACAGATGTCGTTATCACATTTTGTTAATCAAATAATCACTTGAAGTGAATCAACCAACATCTTGACACAGTCAGTTTTAATAGCAAGCACTGGCATGCTTTTTATGGTGTATAATGATATAATTACTATAATGATCTGGATTCTGTGGGATTGCCATGACCCAGTTGCTGCTTTCAGCCCTTGCCCCTCCTGCATGTGGAAAACAAGGAGGCAGAAGCACCAGCCTTTTGGATGTTGAAGCAACCTTGCCTTCCTGAGAAGGGCCTTTCCAGCCTCTGTCTGTCTGATGGTAAAGCCAAAACCAGGATCCTGAATAATAAAATCAAAAGAAAGGTACAGTACCGAGTTTTTGAACAGTCTAATATTCTTTTTATTCTTCCTCCTTCTGTGCTGAGTAAGAGTGATATTAAAAGGCAAATTGTTTGGTTAGGTAGGAAGACAAACTTCTTTTTATTGACTGTCTGCATCCTGTCCTACCAGCGCAGACAGAGTCACATTGCAGCTGTGGTTTGGCTGCACAGGCACAGAATAAGATAAAAACGTTACTCTTAGGTGAACAATTAAACATTCAATAATCATTCATGACATGTGGTCAGTTGTTACATCCCCAGTGTAATAATAGCAGATGGGGGTAAATTCAGGCTGTGTGAGATACTGCTGAATTTCTGTGTGTGTTGCTCAAAGAGCTTCATCTTGCATGGAGGGGAGTGCTCTTGGAGCATCTGATCTTACTTTAGAAGAGGAGTCAAGCCAACATTTAATACCTGATGTCTGCTCCTGCTCACTACTTTTTTCCTGGTCACATAAATATAATCTAGTACAGCAAATTGTTTCCTTTAACAACTAACTTTTCTTCAAGTGATTGTTTTAAACTCTGTTCTTCCAAGTCTTCTGTAAATATGCACACATCACAGTAGATTATTCTTAATCCAATCTCTTATATAACCACTATCATTTTGGATTTTTCTTAGTTCTTGGTTCCTGTGGAATTAGTATTTCTTAGAACTGTTTGTTTTTTGCCAGTTTGGAGACTTATTTGGTGATATCACATGAGTATTTGGATCCTGCACCTTAAGAGTCAGGATACCTGTTGTTGTGATGGGATTGGTTTTTAGGAGGTCATGCACATTAAACTCACTTAACTTTTTATAAATGCTTTCTTGAGAGACTGTCCAGATTTTCTGTAGTCTGAGTTTCTTTCTGATCTACATAATTAGGAATAAATTTAAATCAACTGTACTGATACTAAAACTCTCATCTGGCTTAAACTTGGTGCAGTGAATGTCATACTCTGTTTTTTTTAAGGAGACTATATTTCTAATTTAGCTTGATGGTTGGTGAAACGAAGAGCTGCTGTGACACTAAAAACCTGATGATCTTTAAGTCCTGAGGTGATGTGGTTTTGGATTGTATCCCTAAGTTCTGAAGAATGGGAAAAGTTCTACATATCTTTTTGCATGTTTGCTCTTGTTATTGGCTGTCAGAGAAAGCAATTGGCTGCAGTATTTACATGTGGTCAAAGCTACTGAGGTTGGCTCATTAACTCTTTTCCCTTGTTTCTTTAACTCATGTTTATTTTTCTTAAGGCCATAAATCAGAGGGACAAGGAATCTAAAATAGAGGTGATTTATGTAAATGAAGAATTGCAGCAGCTGGAGGAGTGACAGGGATTTTTCTACAACAGGTTCTTTGGGGTAGGATGTGGAACCTTATTTATAACCACGTGATTCTTGGAGATAAGAAGGATATTTGTCATTGGGGATGGGATGCATTAAATTTGTTGTTGGTAATTTGTAACCATCTAAGATAAATGTACCTGCAGTCTAATAGGCAGGTTTTGAGTCAGCATGCTGCTGCTTCAGAGAGCTGCCATGGTTGTGCCTTCTCCCAGACACTGTTCCTATGTTTTCCTCCAGATGAGGCAAAGTGCAGCCAGGTAGAGGAGATCTCCTGGCCTCCCACTATCTCCTGGCCTGGCTTTGTGATGTCACTTGCTATGAGGGGGATCCCCTCTCCTCAAATTTCTGAAGCTTATGTCCTAACTGCTGTGCACATCACAAGAACTGGGAATGAGTCTGGTCTTGTTGCACTGTTATGCAGTGCAAGGTGGTCAATGACTTAAGTGCATCAATAGCAGTTTTCTTAACACTGCTGACACAGGAAGTCTTTCTTGCTTGCTATTTGGTCTTATCCTTCAATATACAAATCAGTGTCCTGGAACCTGTAGCTGTGACAGTCTGTTTCTGCAGCATCTTGAAGAATTGCAAGGGATACTTTGAATCAAGTTTCTTATTTACAAAGCGCTGCTCAAAACACTGAAAGAGAAAATAAAATTCCTCTGGATTATCTTTTCCCACAAATTCCTCACAGCTTCAGTAGCTGTGGACATGGCATCATTCCTTAGCATGTGCTAGCTGATAAGACATCTGGTGTGGGTTTTTGAAGCTCCCAGGTTCTACCTGCACTTTGCAGTTTTTATCCCAGCCTTAACTACCTGGAGGCTCTTTAAAAAGTGTTGGTAAAAATCTAAGAAAACACTGCAAGGCAGAGCTGATCTACCAACTGCTGAAACAGGCAGATTTTCCTTACTTTCTCACTATTTTTATTTCTTTCTCATTGTTGGTTTATTTTTGTTTTCTGTGTTCTGTCATATCAGGTAATATCTGCTTCATGAAAGTAGGTCTGTCTGTGTTGCTTATGAGTTTTTATGGTTTCCAGTATGCTATTGATTCATCCATCTTCAGCTGTGTCACCTCCTGGGGTTGAAGCATTTCTTTGTTGTTAGCTTTGTCTAAATTGTTTTGAAACAGAGAGCAGTGCCAAAACACATACTTTTAATTGAGCAGCTTTGGAAGTGTGAAAATGAAGACTTGGCATGATCTAATTAGTGCTTGTGTATTTTGGTCACAAAAAGTGCCTGGTGAAGAATTCCCCAGACACGTTCTCTGTTCTGTCTGAAAAAAATCCCGCATAAAGTTGTATATCCTGCTTAGTTCTTGTTGGTGCTTGGAAGTCCTGACTGTAATGCTTTCACTAATTAGCTGCCAGGACGTCCTTTTCTTCTCAGTCTCCTTGCTTTTGGCTTGTTTGTTGGAATGAGTATTGGCTACTTTTGCTGGCAAGCTCTATAGAAACTGGCATCCCTCTTCTTGTGATCTCTTTGAATCCCTCGTGGTGTAATGTTTGCCAGGTTGGTACTGTCTGGGGAAAGTCCAAAGGACTTGTGTGAAGTGGAAGGAATATTTCAGCAGCTTCCCTTTCTTCCTGACTTAATGACTGTTCAGGGCGTGGAGAGTTCTGGTAAAAGTCTCAAGGACAGTAGCTAGGTAATTCACCTCTGTGCCCTCCTTGAATTTTTTTGCTGTAAAGTAAATTTCCTCCAGGTTTTATCACTCCTTTTGATGTCAGATTGCCTAGGTTGTGTTTTTTTTTCTTCTGTGAAGATCAGATTTGCAGCTGTAGCCACTTGCAGTAACTACAACTGCTGTGATGGTCTGGCTTAGGTTTGGACTTGTAGCTCTTCTCCCTTTGGTGTGAGTCTGGGAGCTTATCCCTTGACAAACATCCTCTCTAAAGGGTCTGTGAATAACAGATGCAGGCATAGGCCAGGTGTGCCTGACAATCCTGTGGGCCCAATGTCCTGCACAGCCCGACTGCCTTGGGAGCAGCTCACTGCCCATTTGAACAGTCTCCTTCTTGCCCTGACCTTTAGGCTCGTGCTCTAGGCACAGCAATCTGGCACCTGCAAAGCTTTGCAATGCCTTTGCCTTCAGCCTTTGTCTTGCAGCTGTCCCTTAAATGTACAATTGGCTTGCTGGTGTTAGAGGCAGCTGCCTTGCAGTGTCTCCATATTAGAGCAGCATCCAGAGGGAATGTCCCAGCGCTCCTTTCTGGTGACTGTGCCTGGCTGGCCGTGTCACCTGGCTGGGAGCAGAGTTTCTGCCTCCCGGACTGCAGAGCTGCACAGCATCACCACTGGAGAAGAATAAATGTCTCATCTGGCTCTAGTTTATTTATCAGCTGAGCAGGGGGCTGGTGCCATGAGTGAGTGCTGTGTTGGCAAGAGATCTGGTGCCTGAGCTCTAATTCAGGTCTGTGTTGTACCATATAGACATACCCAAGGTTAATGGATGGCCATTAGTTTAACCTGGTTTAATTTCATAGCTGTGTTTTATGCATAGTCTGAGCAGTATTTTGACAGGATGGCATTGCTTTATCTACTCTTCCTGGTTTCCCCCATATTCCTGACACTTTCTCTAAAATGCTTTATTCCTTTTCTTCTCTGCACAGTTGTTGAGCTGTGGATGTAATATGTTTATCAGCAGAGATTCCTGTCTTGGAAACTTAATTTACCTTTTTATCTAATGCTTTATCACTAATGCATGGTAACGTTTCCTGGCAGGATATGCATTGTTAAAATTCGTTTGTAGGAACTCAAACAAAAAAGCATAGAAGCGGATGACTCCCCTTCTGTAGGGTTCAAAAGTTTTGAAGCAGAAAAGGAAAATGCTCTTCGTGGTACCTGACATCAGTCCCACTATCCTACTTTCCCATGGGGTGACTCCTATCAGTGCTGAGATACAGCGGAGCCCAAAGTCTAGGTGTGGTGGCAGTCGTGGCTGTCAAGTAAAGGAAAAGCTGGGAGGGGAAGGCTGGCCTTGTCAGGGCAGTGTCTCCAGCTACAAAGGAATTTCCTATGAGCTGATTGAGACCTTGGGCAGACTTTTTGCTAACAAAACCAGTATCACATGTCAGAACTGATTTTTTTTTTTTACTCCCGCCATTGTCTTTGCCACTGAAGGAGTCAGCATTATCCTGTGGTCAGTTATCCAGCTGTCTGCCCTCTGTACCAGCAAAGCCACTCAAGCAGATTAACAACACATTTTTTTGGGGACGAATGGCCCATCAGTGCAGCAGCCAACTTCAGTGACATGGGAATGGTCCTGGGGCCTGAGGCTTGTCTTTGAGCAATTAGTTGCCATGATCACAAATAAACGGACAGACTCTGCTTCAGAGCTCCAGGTCCCAAGCACTGATTTCTGTTAAGTGCTTTGTGAAAGAAAGGAAAAAATAATCAAAAAATAATCTGCAGTTAAATTAATCTCCTCTAACAATGTCTAATGTGTTCTGAGGACGAGTGCTTGAGGGAAGGGCGTTGTACAAAATGACAGACAGCAAAATATACATAACTCTTTGTGCAGGGTTTTGAGGTATTAGGAAATAGAGCTCCCAACACTGGCACATCATCCTCTGATTAAACACTGTGGTTTCACCAGCTCAGGATTGATTACTTTAGAGAGCACTAAGTATTTATTTGTCAAATACTCTTCCTTCGGATACTTGACATCCGGATCCTTTTGTCTTCATCGACTTGCCTCAACACCTCTGCTTCTCAGCAGGCTGGGTGTGTTCCCTCCTACCCCTCCTCCTGGCCCCAGTGCCATGCTTCTATCTTAAATTCTTGTGTAAAAGTAGCTGGTTGCACAGGTGATGCGTGTCGTATATTATAGGGTTATGTTACTAAAAAACAAATGATGAAAAAATTCAACATTAGATTTAAAATTTGCCACAGGTGTTTCTTTGTTAGTTGCTGCCACCTCTTAAAATTTTTCAGGTCTGTTTTTCAGGGTTAGTCAGAATAGCATTGGAATAAATATTTTCCTGCCTTACCCCTCAGCTCTGAAATGAAAAGTAATGTGGGCTTAGCAAAATCCTTGCCCTTCCCCAGGATACGCTGGGGAAGTTACTTTATTTCTTTATCAGGAATACATAACCTTTTCTTTACAATAAAAATACACCCTCCCAAGCATTAATTGTTTTTAATCCATGGTTGTGAAAAAAGTTCTACCCCAAAATTGTCCGTTTTTTCCAGCACAGTTGCTCTGATATTCACACTGTGCAGAAATAAATACAAAATAAATGAGTGAGCTGCTCATGTATCATTGATAATTGAAAATGAATATAGACAGAGATTATTTTTAAAATTTTTTGCTAAATAATGTTTAAATCATGCTTCAATGCATTACACATTACAGGATATTTATTTTTGCGTTAGCACTGTAGTTAAAGCTCAGGTTAGTCAACCTTTCTCTGTTACAAGATTAGAGAAGTGCAGGTCTGCAGTAAAGCTTGTTTGGGGCAACTGAGCTCAGAGGTTTGTTTTGAAGTCATTGTTTTATGAACAAAGTTTGGTAAATCTACTCTGTGATTTTATTTTTTTTTTCAAATTAAAGTAAAATGTTGTGTGCTGAAATGGTTTCAGTGCATCATGTTGTACCTGTGGAAGGACTTACCTGAAGAATTTTCTCTTACCATGAGACTGCAGCTGGTGACTGCTGAGTGGAATCTTGACACATGTACTTCCTCTTGGCTATGAGGGGAGAAAAAGAAAAGGAAATTCTCATAATCTTTAGGATGTGTTTAAACTTTTGGAGGGTGCTTTGGAAAAGTTAATGTTCACTAGAGGTGGATACCTATAGGATCTAGTAAATCATACAAATGCACGTGACAGTGTTGATGTGGTCGATGAACGTGTTGGGCCAGTGATGGGGAAACTTTACCCTGAGCGGTTTGTTGGCATGTTAGATGGGAATGAGCCACTCCCTGTGGAGGTTAAGAGTACACTGGTATTTGTGTGGCAATTTTTGGCTGTTCCAAGAAAACAATAGTGATTTAAATTCCTAAACAATGCATAATTACGTGAACTGAAGCTTGTAAGGTTTCAAGCTCATATGCTGTACTAACTTACACTACTAAAAATTCAGTGTTTTACCATTAAACAGACTACTTTTAGTATTGGGAGGACTGAAGCATGCTTGTTTCACAATACCTCAGTTGCAGTATTGATATGTTTTATATGACTTGTTACAAATATACAGGTGAGGAATTTTCTGTAGTGAGACTGTTTTATGTATTAATTTACCTTAACCCCTAAATTCAAAGCACCATAGCAACTTGCTGTTTTTCTTTTAGGTCGGGTCTCAGTGCTTCTAGGGCTCACGGATCTTGGCCCATTGTTAAATACTCTTGGTAGTTTTGAAGCTGTTAAATGTCTGAGTCACATTTTTCACTTACAAATTCATAGCTTTCTTCAGTGTCATTTGCAGTGTAATTTAGTGAGAGCAGCTCATCAAGTCATGATGAGAGAATAAAATAAGAGGCACACAGTTGAATGGTGTAAGAAGTAAAACTGGTTTTCATCCAGCTTTTGAAGTATTTGCTGTATTTTTAACAAGCCTAGACTAAAGGTTTGATAAATTGGGGGTGTATGGATTGTATTAGGCAAATAAAGTAATGTTCTGTTAAGAAATTATGAAAACCATTCAAACCCAGAGCTTGGGTAGAAGATTTTAATTGTACTCCAAGGACTCTGCAAGGTGCAGTGAAATAACTTGTGGGAGGTTTTAAGGCAACTTTACAGTGTGGTCAAATTAGAAGGAAAATTATTAGTTAAGAACTGAGAACTTGCTTAGTTTAATTTTGGTAGAGTGCTGTTAATATTTTACGAGGAAGCAGGTTTGATCATGCTCTTGGTGTGAAGTTTGTGTTGCCAGTAGCCTTTGTTCTGCAGAAGCCTCCCTGGGAGGGTTTGAATGTTTGAATCCTTCGGGGAAGGATGTCTTTGGTGGAGGTGCCTGGCCGTGCCTCCTCATGGCTGGCAGCACAGGTGATTGTTGTGGGGTGGGATCTGGTCCCTCCCTGGAGCTGGAAGACTCGGTGTGACCTGGTGGGATTTCGATAACCTTTTGTGTGTTTAACGAGACAAATCCTTCCGTTCAATTGTTCCGCTGTGAACAAACGCTTATCGCCGGATGATTTTGTGTACCTTGTGTCCCTTTTAATTTGTTTTGGATCAGGGACTGTAAAAGCTGGTGTCTGTAAGGGGGTGTTGCAGGGATGGAGCAAGTATTCCCCAGCTTGTTAGAGTTGCTTAAGCACAAGAAATGCAGTTGCTCCACGTGCCTTAAGTGCAACTTCCTTGTGTCATTTGACTTCACCCAGCGCTGTGTAATTGCGGTAGGGGTCATAAAGTACTTTATTCCACAGTCTGTGGGTGAGGATGGGTAGACTGAGGTGGGAATGCATGTTTCAACCTTCACATTGCCAATCTCCACCCCTCTGTAACTTCCTTCACTTGCTTTGTCTCTGCACATCCTCCATCCCTCAGTGCCAGGGCCCAGTGTGGCCAAACTGTGGAGGTGGAAGTGGTAACTTGAGTCCCAAATGGAGCAGTGGGATTTCGATTTGGATCCTCTGAGAATCCCCTGAGGGCAAACTGCTGTGAAGTGTTTTCTTCTCCTGATGGTGTTATGGCACAGTTGTAGCAGGGTACATGGTAAACCCACGAATTAGCTTCAAGGGTCAACAGGTATTTCAAAACAAGGCAGGGAATTTAAGGAGGTTTTAAGCAACAAGGAAGTGGCAGACTTAATGTTTTACTTGAGAGGGCATTAACTTGCTTTTCACATGTCCTTAGCTCTTAAGACAGTGTTGGTGCTTAGGGTACTGATAGTTTTAGATGTGGTGTCATCATGGGTAGAATGGGAACAGGCAAGTGTAAAGTTCACCACGTTAAAGCCAACAAATAAACTGCTTTTGTTGGTGAGAAAGCAAATGAAAGGAGTTTCCTAAAGCTGTGGACTGTCTGGGTAGGCTCTGAGGTTTTGCCCATCTCCCTTTTCTGTTTTATCAGCTAAGATGAATGGTGAGACAGTGTAAGCTGTATGGTGTGTTTCATTATTGGAGACCTGTCAGAAGAGTTGGTTAATAAATCCAGAGCATTTGGATTCAATGTGTAAAACTAATCATAACAAAGTACTTCAGTGCTTAACTTGAAGCTGTGAAGAAAATCCCGTTATCTTAAAAGTATGTGTGTATGAAAGGGCTAATTTTTTTCTTTCTTAACAAGATAAACATAAACTTATTGGTGAGTTGCAGAGCAGCAGCACTGTTTCCAGGGGCTGCTTTCCAAACTTCCCTGAGGTGAGGTGAAATGGAGATTTAGTGCTGTCACTTGTGGAGTTTCAAGGATATACTTCTGAAGACCTTTCAAGTTACATGGGAGAAGTTGTTAGGGAATGTGCTTTTTAAATTTATATCTAAGTAGTTGTAATGAACATAATGAACAGAAGTTTACTTTCTCCATTTTTTTGAGCAGCCTGCTTTTTTTGCTGGGTGCATTTTTCCTTTTCTCAAGTTGCTTAAAAAATTTATCATTAACACATTTACTGTATTACAGTTTAGCTTCATAAATATTATTCAAATAACTACTTCTAGGTAAGGAAAATTATTAAATGTCATCCCATACTTACTTTTCGCCACTGGGAAAGACTGAGCAAGTGAAGATTGCTTTGAGTTCATTTGATCTGTATGAAGCAGCTTTGAATTTCCTGGGCTTATTTAATGAACATACTGAAAGCCCAGCGTAGCTGCCTGTCTCAGATCCAATAATTGTACACAATGCACTGCAGGGGAGAGATAGTCTTTTCCCTTCTGGTTAGAAGGGCTAACAATCTGTCATTGTTGGTAATGAATGTTTGCAGGTAGCACAGGCCAGATTTAGCATTTGAGCTGGCTTCCTTGTAAAGATTTGCTTTGATTTCCTTGTTCTGTAATTTCCAGTGCTCAAGCGAGAGTTCTTCTTGGATGACTAACTCATTTCAATGCTGGTTAAGGCACTTGTGAAAACTCAGTGTTTTTCATATATTAAATATTTTATTAATGACACAAGCAGGTGTCAAGGCTGGTTCACAGTCACATGTTTTTGAGCCGTGCTTCTGAATTTTGTTATTCTCAGATTTATTTTTGTAAGTGTTGAATGGGCTTAACACTGTTCTGTTTCCCCACGTGGCCATTGCACCTTGGCCAAAGCACCTTGGCTTTGTACCTTTTTAATGTAATCAAGTGCATAATTTTTCTTGTATTTCTGAATTTTGTGTTTCGGTCTTTGCTGCATGTTTAAGAGAATTGGAAGCGTGTTCAGAATATTGAATGTATTGCTAAAGGTGAATCCTGATGCTATCTGTTTGAGGTTCAACTAACTCTTCTGGACAGTGATGTAGGAAGCTCATCACTGCTTTTGCATAGCCTGTGAGATGCAGTTTGTTGCAGTGTGCAGCCATCCATTTCCTGCTGGCACACAGAGGGTATCCCGAGGCAGGGGAAAGAACTCAGGGTAAGTTGTAGGGTAGAGTCTGTCAGTGGGAATATCTGGCTGTTGTGTGACTGAGCTGCACACGTGTAGTGGTGGGCTTCATCAGGCTAAACCAAGAGACATAATTGACAAAACTGAATATAAATCCTGTATTGCTAATATCTGGGAATGGCCAAGCTGTTCGGACTTGGAAGCATGATTGAAAGATTTGCCAAGTTAGCCTGTGATGATCACTAGGAGAAGAGCTTGCCCAGGAGAAGTGAGTTACAAAGTAATTCAAGACTTTCTAAAAAAAAACCCCTCTTGCACAATCCAAGTTTAATGACCAAGGTGATGGCTTTATGCTGCCATTGTCAGTGTTTAAATGCCTGATATTTTTTATTTGTGCCTGTTTTTACTGATCTCATAATTGGCCATTGTTACAGACCGCATGTGGAATTTGGTTGACCAACTTTTCTTTTCTTTTTGGATGGAGTGCAAACTACCTATTGCAATAAAGTTTCTGTACTTGTGATTATGGGCACTGTCAATGTTTCCATTATAAATTTCTGGATTTTTTTAAAAGGAGCTTAAAACTAAGTTGTAAAAATTTGTTCTTGGCAGAGAACTTGTGTACAACATCTCAGCTCAAGTAAGACTTTTTAATGAATTTTGAGAGTGGAGGAAAACCTGAACTGCTTTGTAAGTTGAGGTTACACAGGTGAAGTATCCACTGAAATCTCTTGTTAGTGAAACTCAGCTTGTAAGGAAGTAGCCCAGCTGAAATCCCCAGTGTTAGTTCCATGTCCTGCATTACATTTTAAATTGAGTTATAACAATTGAGTGTAACTTTTGATTCGTTCTGTGGAAAAGCTTTTGACAGAACAACATTCATTGCTGGGCAGGAAAAACAGACCAGAAGGTACCTGGCATCAAGAAGCAGGGAACTCTGGAGTGGCCAGCCCTTCCCACCACTGGGAAAGGCTTTTTTTATGGTGATGATAAATTTATTTTTGAAGGAAGGCAGTAAAAATATGCCATTCCTATTTACTCAATTTTTCAGTGCTGCAGGAGATGCTCTGAGGCCATGTTCAATCAATGTATATTTTCACTGGATTAAATAAACCTGAATATTGACGTCATGAAAATAAGCTGAGAAGCCTGGTGGTGGATGCTGATGCGTTTTACTCTTCTAATAAACACTGCTTCAAAATGTAATGAGGCATGCCATGTTGCTAAAGGTAAATGCAAACAAACTGAGCTATAGACTCTGTGCTTGAGGTGCTGCTGGTTAATGAGATTCGTCACCCAGTAATGTGAGCAGGCCCTGGTGACGCAAATGCCAGCACTCATTCCCTGCCCCATTTCAGGAGGAAACCTGGTGATACTGATTGTTTTCACTGGAAGAAGAAAAAACACTGCAGCAATATAAGTCCTCAGCAAAATGTCGAGCATCACTCATCTTTACTATGCCTTGAGATCCTGATTCACTTTAACTTCCATTGAGATGGGCTCCCTTCAAATGCAATCTTTGTGTCACCTTGTGCTCCTCTATTCCCCTCTGTTAATTTGCTTTGTCTTTAACAGAAGCTTCCTAAAAGTCCTGTTGGGCATCCACAGTGTTGGGTATGGTTTGGAGCAGCACTCAGCGTGGGGAGTGCCTGGTTCTGCCTGGGGCAGCTGAGCACAGCTGCAAAACAAACAACCCTGGGAAGGGAGCATTTTATCAGAGATGGGGGTGTGTGGAACCTGTGCCTTCAGTGGGTGTTTCTGTGCCTTCCAGCAGGAATAGGCAGACTTACCAATTCCCTGGAGACAGACCAATGATGGTGCTCTTGTGCCTTTCCTTCCAGAATGTCTTCTGTTGTGGCAGGTTTTCTACTCACTTTGAAAAGAGATCAGTTTTTTGGTACCATTGCTATTGTGTGTTTTTTTTATTCTGAAGCTGCATCATAAGAAAAAACCACACAGAAAGGTTCTAGAGAACATCTTGGTGAACTAGTTTTGGTGCTGGAGGCAAGTTCAGTGAATAAATTTTTATGAAAATTGCAAAGGTTTTTGTTATTATGATAGACAATTACCTCACCATTTTTGAATCAGATAATTTGGTTCTAAGCTAGTTAAAAATTTGGTTTTAAATGTTTTGTCTGAGGTATGAACTAATTTTGGAAAGGCATGGATAACCAAGTTGTCAAAAATCCTTATTAGTAAGTGCCTGAAAATTATGAAGAGATAGCTGTGCTATGGTTATAACTGTGGAGTCATTCATGATTTTGCTTCTGTTTTGCTGTTCTAATGATATTTCCAGGTGTGATAAAACTGAATGATGTCTCAGGTCATCTTTAAATAGGAATTCAATAATTGCTCTGTTTAGTGATGAGCCTGATAGCTTTGTGTGTGAAAATAAGAATATTTTTTTTTTATCCCAACAACATAAAAAATAATTGGTGTTTTGTTTTTAGAACTGTGTGGCATTTGTTTCTATTCTGTCTTGATTTCAAGCAGCTGTAAATAAGCTAATGCTGGTCTTTAATTGTGTGAATTTCTGCTGTGAAATCTGGGGTTCTGAAACCCTGAGCATGGTCTGTGGTTAAGCCTTGGTCCCTGGGTGGGAAGAACAGAGAAAGCCTCCCTCTGTTTGTAGAAACCTAACTGAAGTGTTATTGTCTCTGATAAGACCTTGAGAGTGAAGTAATTCTTTGAAGTATTTGAAAACATTAATCCTCACGTGTAAGTGTAAACCAAATATCATCCCCATTTTCTGAGCAGGGGAATATGCCCTCACTTTTTCTGGGACATTTGCCTCCCCTAAGTGCCTAATGTGATTTTTTTTTTTTTGCATGATCTTCTTTAATACCTGTGGAGCAGAGTGACCAAAAATACTTAATAAATACATAATATATGAAAATTATTCAGATATTTGTGCTTGTTGCCTTACCACGTGTGCATGCTTTGCTATTTTTCAGCCTTCTTTTCACACTTGGACTTTGCCTTGCCAGCTGTGTGAAATTCAGGTGTAACATCTTCAGGACAGACTGTGCAGGTCTGCCCAGCACAGTGTCAAGTGCTGCAAACTGGGCAGCTTGGCTTGAGTGAGTTTCCAAAAGTCATGGCAACTGAGAGCAGGATTATTTTCCTTAAGCAGGGTTACTTTCCTTAGGTACTTTGTAAGGAACTTGTTGAAAGTCTAAGATAGATATGGAGGCCTGGGATTTCCTGCCAGTAACAGTCATTTAATATGAAACCAGTCCCACCTGCACTTTCTAACTAGGCATTCAAGGAGTCCTTGCCCAAATAAATGGTCTTGTAGCAGTTTTAGCTAACAAGTGAGCCTTCCTAGTTTGATAACAGGAATCCTTGAGCAAAATTGTGCTGCTGTCATCTCCCTCTTCTCTTCCACAGTCCCTTGGTACTCTACATTGCAGTGAGATTTTGTCCAGGGACAGAATTTGCTGATACCAAGTCAAGTGAAGGAGTACATTTGCCTCACAGCTTGTCTTCTCTTCAGAAACAGCTTTAAAGGGACACAGCAAGGTCTCAACAGTTGAGGAAGCTGTTCTCTTTTAATCCCCAGTGAATCATCTGTTTTTCTTTTCCTCCACTTACTGTGCTTGCAGGGATTATCTCCTCCAGTTCCTTTTGTCTATGGGTGGTCCTCTTCAGCCTGGCTGTCCCTGTTCTGCCACAGCTTCCCCTGAGCACAAATCTTTTCCAGCCCGTCCTGGGGTGATGGGGAAGGTGCTGGATTCATAGTGATCTTGGTGTGCATGACTGGAAGTGGCAGCAGTACAGCATGGCCAAACACAGGTATAGTTATGGCTCAGTCCATTTCCTAGAGGATGGAGCTGCTCATAGTTAGAACCTCTCTGTCAGATGGTACCTGCTGGCTCCTGCATAGAAAATACAGTGTTAAAGTGGATTTCCAGTCTTCTGTTGCTAAAAGTTTCCTGGAATATGTCTCCATCACCTGTTACCAGATCTCCTTACCTTCCCCCCAAACCATGACTATTTCCAAAGGGAGCACTGGGTGGTTTTGTGCTTTAACAGTATCGTGCTGGTACTGGGGGAGGCTGTTGTTATTGACTGGAGCCATATTTTAATGCAATTGAAATCTGATTTAGAAATTAATGTAGATGCCAAATTCCCTTGTGTGGCCAGGTGGAGACCATAGGAGTAGGAGCTAATTTTGGCAAGCTCTTTTGATGGGGTTGAGATGGGCATAGTGGGATGACCCAACCCAGAGCAGCTGCGTTTTGCATTCCATATCCTCAGAGGAGCAGTGAAACACAAAACAAGTGCAAGAATGTTCCTGTAGATGATGAAAAGAAATAAAGACAGGACACTCCAGCAGTTGACTGAATGCAGCCATGAAGATGGATGACAGGAAAGGCTAAGAAATGAAAAACTATTGGAAGCACTTCTAGAGTGGGAGTCTCACATCTCTCTTCAGCGATGGCTTGTTTAGGTGCCTGATGCTCTAATCCCACTGTGTGAATAAACAAGCAGACCTGGGCTGATGGAACACACCAGCCAAAGGAAGTTCCCACTGGGTCATACATAGTCCGAAAACTTCCATAAATTGTTCTGTAATATGACAGTTTCCAATTATGGGTTTTCATAATAAGAGGCTTACTGGCAACCAATAATGCAAGTTAACTGTGGAAATTTCTATTGCTTTTCTTGGCCCCTGTGCACTTCCTGCACAGTATGTGTTTTGTCCCAGTTGTCCCATTCTGGGCTTTGAAAGTGTGTCACAACATGCATGGGGCTGAGACCCCTGGGAGCTGGCACTTAGAGCCCAATCAAAAGGAGCAAAAACTGCAAGTGAGGGGCTTAAGATATCAGCCCCAACATGTGGATGCTTGGTTGATTTGTTTGTTTCCTGCCTTGATGAGTTAAAGTGTTGATCAGTAAGAGATTTTCTTAGGCGCATGGGAAATAATTTTTATACAGTTCTGAAGAAAACTTTAAACCCTTGGGAAGTATAGGTATGCAAATATCTTGGATAGCCCTTCCAGTACTTTTTGATTAGTTTGTATTGTCAGCCCACTTTCTTCTTAAGGGCACGTGCGGGTACAGGCTTGTTTGGTTTGTGAAATGTTGAATAAATCTTCAAAGAGTATCATTGTTTCCAGGAAATATGTTTTTCATACATGCTTGTATTGTTTTAAAAAAAAGGCAGTAATGGATAATACTTTGGTGTGTGCAAGCCAACGGTGTGGATTTGCTTGGCATTGCAGCTTTCAAATGATACACACTCAGCACAAGTAGATTCTTTTCTGATTACATGAAAGCTCTGTGTAATTATTGTATCTTTTAAAATATATATTGATTCACGGTATTGTCTTGAAGTTGCAAGTGATCCAAAAGCCTGTCTGCTTCTTTGCATCAGATGCAAACTGGGAATCTTTTTGCAGTAATTTGCTGAAAATGAAAGGATTTCAGAGAATCATACCTTTGAAGATGTAATCTTATGTTGCTCCCTTCTTCTAATCCGCCCCTCTTGAGTGATTTATTCTGGGGACTGTGCATCATAGGTTTTGTCCTGGCACCCATTCTTGTAGTGTTGCAGTGCCTGTGCATATTACCAGAAAAAAGATGGCTGGGAGGCAGTTTTTGAGAAAAAAAAAAAGTCAAACCAAAAAGAAAAGAACACACACACAAGAAAAGAAAACCAGTTCCAGTTAGTAGAGAGGGTTTTGCTGCCGGTGTGGATGGGGCATAATTTGATTTAAATGACTTTTGAAAAACAGTTCTCAAAACTGTTCCATGCATTTTCTTCCTGGCTACTGTTGAAAATATGGAGCCGAATATTTTCTGTGATGTTTCAAACCAATATGTTCTGGCAACCTCAGAGCTGGGCCCTGTGCATTGCACTCTTGTTTCCAGTTCGCTGTGGCCTGGAGTGCAACACGCAGCTCATGAGATGCACCAAAGTGGGAGGTCTTGTGAGGAGCAGAAAATACAAAGGCTCAAGGTACAAGGAACATTTTGCTGGGGTCCAGCAGGGAGGCTGCCAGTTTTAAGGGCGTCTTTTATGAAAAGAATTTGCTGGTAGGAGATGAAGAAGCTGTTTGTGCTTCTTTGAATTTTGTGAGTGTGCAGGGTTAGGTTGATTCCTGGGTGTTGTTAAAGGCTGGGTGCTGAAGTGATTCTTTTGTGCTTCTCTGGGATCAAACTTTTCTCACTGGGAAGATGAACTATGGCTGAGAATTCATCAATGTTTTAAGTGTGACAACATCTGGCTGTATAGAATAGCATGTGGGCTGGGAAGCTGGGAGATGAGGTGTTTGCAGTGTCACTTCTGCTCCAGGGACTTCTGTGCCTTGGGAAATGTGCGTGGGAAGGTCAGTGCAATATAAGGAGGTATTCTGAAAATAGAGGCTGCTTTTTTAGCACCAAATCAAATCCTGGGGGTGGCAGCAGGAGTGGAAAGTGTGCACAAGTTTGTTGATCTGGCTATAGTAATACACAGCTCTTAGGTAGCGACTCCCAGCAGGGTTGGCTTCCATACAAGGGAGGTGGCAGAGTGTTCCCTGCAAGGGAATCAGGGACATTGTCCTTCCCCATATTTCTGACACCCTCAGCCATGGTTGATCTGTGACATGTGGGGTACCTGTGCTGAGCAGGGACACCTACTTCTGACCACCTTTTCCTGATTCTCAGCAGTTGTTACAGAGTACAAAAGGCAGGAGTGTACAGGTGGAGCTGTTTATCCTGTTAGGAGAACCAGATGAAATGGATCTGAGGAACCATGGTCCTGATCCCAGGACTGTGTATCCTACAGGCAGCAGTGCCTGAGCCAGGCTTGGGAGAGATGGGTCCAGGGAGACCACAGAGAGGTGGCAGGAAGGGGTGAAGGCAGGAGTAGACTTGAGGAGAGACAGAGGCAGAGGCAACTGTCTCTTGGTCAGTGATAATGAGGTGTAGACAAACAGGTTTGGAAGCAGACTGTAGGTGTGGGATGAGGGCCAGGGAATGGGAATGGGGAGCTTTCAGAGGCAAATGACAGGTCAGAGACCAGATAGGGAATGGAAATACATGGTGAGGAGACAGTTCTTGTTTTGGCTTTAGGATTCAGAAAGGTCAGTCTTGAGAATTTTCCTTGTTGATGCTTTTCCACTTGTTTTTCTGGTTATTTGTGCAAGATGGTAGAAGGACTTCAGATGGACTTGGAGGGAACACGCTGTAACCTGGATTGCTTTGCTACAGCCTGAAGCACAGAGAGATGAGTGAACAGCTCAGGAATGAGGTTTATTGGTAGAAGCAGAAAGAAGTAGTGAGTTGAGGTGGCTATTTTGAGATATCAGAGTTTTTTCTACAGTTAATTCTGTTTCGTGTGCAGCTGCCTGACAAGCCTGGATGTGGGGCTGTCTGCTCAGGTTGGACTAAACATGGATGTTCAGTCTGATTATTTGAATTAACTCTGCAGTAAAAACTCACTTTGCAGGTTAGTCTGGGCAGAGGAGTTGCAGGGTTCTGGGAAGGGCAGGCATGATGGCTTTGGGGTTTTGACAGGTTTGATGGCCATACTGAAGATCTGTCTCCATATTTGGTTTTCAGAACACAAGCCTTAGATTTCATTTGTTTCTTTCCCATTTCTCACCTACTGCAGTGGGTGCAAGTCAAGAGCAGACTCTGAAAAGTCACTGTTTCCAATAAGCCTTTGTGTGCTCAGATCATTTACCCTTTGAATCCACAAGCAGGATGGTATTGTAGTGACTGCTGTGACAAAACTGTGTGTGTCATCTGGGAACAAGAGAGCCCATTGGGGAGGAGCAAGTAGTCTTTTCCTAATCAAGAGGGAGAGATTTTAATGTGGATGTTTGTATGATTATTGCATCCAATGTGATGACTGAAATGTAAACTATAATGTGCTGTTAATATAAAATAGCTGTCCTGGGGGCTGTTAGCAAGTGTTTCCAGTGATTTAGAATTCAAAGATTGTAATGAAAAAAAAATCCAATCCCAAACCACAACAAACCTCCTCAGTATAACATTATTGTTATTTTAAAAGTAATGCCATAACTGCTCCTACTGAGACCAGTCACTTTTACTGAGTTGTCTGCCCAGTACTGTTTGGTGTATGTGGGATTATGAAAAGAAGGAAAGGTGCTTGGGACAGGTGTTTCTTTTCTTGTAAGTGCCATCCTTGCTTTATCCAAGCAGGAGCTAGAGTGAGCCAGCCTTTGGTTACTCTTTTCAGAAAAGCAAAGCTCTTCCTCACAATATTTATGGTAGCTTGGCTCTGGTATGTATGTATGAGCTGTGACAGCATCCTCGTGTTAGCCAGGCTCCGTTCCTACTCCCTCGTGGGGGAACATTAGGGAACCAGCTTTATGTAAAGCCTGTTTAATATGGCAAAAGCTGGGAGACGAATAGATGCAGGTGTTCACAGCACTGGTATGAAATGTGGTGTTTGTATTAGTGTTGTGGTAGCAACGGTCCTTTTAACGAGGGGATGGTAATTTGGTCCAAAGCCCCTGTTTTCAGCTGTCCTCCTTTTGAAATAACTGCTTTTAACTTGTTTCTGAGACTTGTTGCTTAACTAAGGCTTAACTGCAGAGAGGACCAGCAGCTCTGACCTAAACTTTGTCTCCCTATCCACTGTCGAGCATAATGATTTTGTTTGGCTAAAGCACAACTGGTGTTTGATCAAAGTATTTTTCAGAAGAAAGGCACTTTACCTTGGTTTGCAAAGCTCAGAAGGTAGACTTGGGCTAACACCCTATTTCCCTTCTAGCTGTTCCTCTATTCAGTCCTCCCTGTTTAATGTGAATTCTTTGTGGGCTCTGAATCTTCTTCAGCTCCCACTTGCTGGTGAATCGACTGCACCTTTCTGTAGAAGCATGAGGAGCCTCTTTGTGCATCCTCTGTTGGCCCCAGTGAAAAGAGTTACCATTAGTGGCTTGTCACTTCTGAAATCTTATGGGCAAGTTACACATTCTGGGTTTGAGTACTCATTAGAAGACACTTTACAGGATTTTGACTGACATACATAGAAATATAATCTCCATTCTGCCTCAGTATCATTCTGGAAATACTCTTTTTAATACTAGCTTTTTGAGTGAGATGAAAAATTAATTTTTATTGAATCTGTGTCCAAACCAGCTGTAGAGAAGATAATTCTGCTTCCTTACCTGCCAGATGCTTTCAGTGAAGGAGGTCTCTGCACAAGGTTCCATTGAAAGCAGTGACCCTACATGGAAAGTTTTTAGCAGTTTGTAGCCATGCAAGGTGCATTCACCCAGCTGTGTCTAGTCCAGCAGTGATCCAGCAGTCATGTCACTTCTTCAGATCTATGAGGATTCATGGATTGCTTGTAAGGATCAGAGGTGAATAAGAAAGAAAAGCAAACCTGTTAGTGTCAGGCTTAAACACTTCGGGGACTTGGTACATTTATTGGAAAGAGCCTGGGGTTAAGAGCTCAAAGATTGTTGAAAGTCACAGGTCATGCTCAGCTGTTTCAGTTTACAGGCACTGAGGAAGCAGCAGCAAAAACTCTGTACCTGATCTCACAGTAATCAGGCCTGTGCTTTGTCTTTGTGTGGAGGTTTAGGTGGAAAGTCTGAAAAGCTGAGATCTAACAGGACTGATGGGAGATTGGTTCTGGCAGAGGCCATTTCTTCTGTGGCACAGGAGGTAACCCCTATGCTTTCAGATGCACAGATTCCCAGTTCAGTTTTCTGTTGGAACGAAGTCCTCCTGAGTAAGGACAATTGGTCATTCAACTGCTATTCCAAGGCTGGGCTGGATGCTCCATTGTCCAGATTGTACAGGTCCATGTCAGGATGGTTTTGCCCGCTTGCTGGTTTTTATTATACTTATGGTTGAAATGGGATTTTCATTCAAATATCTTGTGTTCTGTCAGCAATGACTTTGCAAACTAAACCAGTCACCAGTGGGGCAGAAACCTGATGCTTGTTTAGTGATAGATGTCTGTTTTAAGCTGGAAGAACACTTATTCGAACACTGTCTTCAGGATCAGGCATTCAAACAAACAATTGACTTCCATAAAAATATTTATTAAACCTTGTTTTAAATTATTATTGAAGAGCATGTAAAAATAACAACCATAAGGTTGACATTTTACTCCCCATGTCGGGAAGTTAAGGTTCTTTAAGGGCCTTTAATGATGTTTGCATGTCAGTGAGGTCATACATTTCATGCGTATGTAACAAGGGGAATCCCATTTTTCTTGGTCCATGCAGGGTCAGCTGCATTGCCAGGGAATGGGACTCTGTACTGCACATATGACTACATGATAGACTGAGCCAATTGTGTATTTGCTTTCCTCTGTGTCTGTGATCAGAACTGACCCGTTCTAGCTGTGTGCATCATGCCATGGATAAGCTGCAATAATGTTGGAAGAAACAGGAGAGTGCAATATAATCAGATTCTTGAGCCTGAGATGCAACTTGTAAGAAATGCTTAATATGTCATGGTTGGATTTTCTGCTGCTCATAGACAGAAGGATCCTGCTCTTTGGAATCTGTGTGATGAGCTCATGTTGGCCAGCACCTCTGGTCGTGTTAAATGGAGTAATTGTATCCACTGAGCTCCCGATTTTGTAAAGTCTTATGTGGCTTTCCAGTCTTGTGATGTACAGCTTCCCTAAATTTTTGGTGTGATATGAGCAATTTCGGGTGAAATCCCCTGCTCTGTTATGTATGAGGTCAGCCTAAATGATCTATCTTGGCCAGAAAAAGAAAACAAATCCTATTGCCCAGACTTGCCAGCATCTGGACATTTTGCTGACCTACTCTGTGTGGAGGTTATGATTTTGTGGACTCTGGAAAACTTTACTGAAAAATCCTTTTGCAAATCCGTAAGGAATTGTGTGACTGGGGATTTAGGTAGTCCCAGCTGGAGTATCGTGCTGCTGGTGGCAGCAGTGTGTGTCCTCTAGCTTGGGGGAAGCACGACAATTTTAGCATAGAGCATTAAAATGAAATCTGTGTCTGCTGCCTTCTTTAATAACCACATAAACTTTTCAAGCATAACCCTTCCAGTGCCACATCTTTAGAGAAGAGTTTCTAGTTGTAAGATATATTGATGTTGTTTGTTGCTTTACATATAGAAAACGTACTAATTTAGGATCCAAACCTCGTCCCACACTCTCCAAAGAAAGACTGGGAGAGAAAAAAAACGCAGGCAAAACCTGAAGGGGTTGAAGGAAACGAACTCCTGCTGCAGTTGCACACTTGCACACATCTGGTGCAATTGAAATTTAAGAGCTGAATACATCCACATCTGACCATGGTAGAGTCCAAACATTACTGTTGACACTGGTTTTCTTTTTGGATAGGTACACTGGCAAATTCACAAGCGTGTGGAGCCTTGTCAGCTCTCTAATCTAATAGACTGTTCTTGCCCAGACCATTGTGTGTCAGTATTTTGTGTACCAAATGTAGCCAGGTTTAATAATCAGCCATTTTCCCACCTTCTGCCAAACTTTTTCCCTTTTTTGTCACAATATAATGTTTGAGTCAAAATCTGCTATGGTAACAAATTATATACATGTTAAAAAATGAAAATAAAGATGGAAAGAAGAGTCACAAAAGGTAACAAGAGTTCAAAGCAATGTCATTTGAGTTTTTTATTTTTAAAGACTTGAATTCAACCCCATTTTAAAATTGATTTTATTTCTGTTATGTATTGTGAAAAGGTTACAAAGAAATGGATACTGCTTGAAAACATGACTGTAGCTCTTTGTATGTAAAGCCGTGAAAGTATTCCCTGTTCAGATCTGATTTTGATTTATTTACTTTTTAGTTACTAAAGAATAATTTGTGGAGCTTTTTTGACTTACATTTTCTTACTTGGAACAGTGCCTTCAGGTAGCACCTGTTGAGATTATTTACATTTATTTCTAGCAACTATATAGATCATATAAATTATGATACCAAAAAGTTGTTTCTCTTGTTTTATTGCATTTTTTTAAAGAGCCCTTCACTTGCCTTGCTGGTGGCATGAGTTGCTGCTGTCATGTACTGGGTTATGATGCTGAGGACTGGGGACCTTGGAGGAGCATCTCTGGGGAATTACCTGCCTGGCAAACACCAGCACCAGCTGGAGGGGAGCTCAGTCACTGGGAGGGCATTGGAATGCAGTTACCCAGTACCTTTGTGATTTTAATGTTTAGTAGGTTATTTCTTATTCTGTACTGATTTTCATCTCACTCTGAAATACCATAGCTTGAGCGAAACATAAACATTTTGGAAACTGAAACCTGGATCTAGGTTGTGTAGGTGTTTGCAGCTCACTGTTGGTTGCATGAAGAATGCTGGTAAAGGCTTGTGTGTCCAAGGTATCAACCACTTTGGTCATTATATCCTGAGCTGGAGCAGTTTCTGCCCCTGTCACGTGCAATTAGGGAGGCCATCCAGGCCTGGTGTCTGCTTCACTTGGAGTTGGGCTTTTCTTCAGTAATTTGATTTGGAGATCTGTATAAGTAATAGCAAAAACTAAGTGCTCTTAACAGTAAAAACACAGCCTAAAATAAACGTAAAGCTTGGTGCCTTACCAAGCTGCCACAGTCCAGTTCTTCCACAGGTCACAGGGCACCACGTTCTCTAATCTCTGCTTTTTCAGTCTGTTCCTAATTGTGTGGAGGAGCTTTGACATGATCCCAGCATTCACTGGAACTGCTTAAGTTTTGGGACGTCCCAGGATGATTAGTGTATCTTGGTGAACAATGGTCTAAGCAACCTATTAAATTGTGGTGTATCCTCCTCCCTGCCTGTGTTTACTCCTAACTTCTGCAGAGCTGATTAGAGGCTTGGCAGGAACTGTATGGTTATGCTCTAGATACACTTTGGATACATTATTGTCACAGTTGAGGTATTGCAAAAGCTATGCTGTTCCAGTCTTTATCCTACTGAGGTACCTCTTTTGATTGTGCAATATCTGTGGCTAATTACATGGCAATTGCAGTGTGCCACCAGCCACCCACTATTCATTGTCAGCTCCTTGGGGATGCAAATGAAAAAGGAAAGATAATGTTTTCTTTCTTCAGTCCAGTGATTTAGCTTGCCTCTGTTTTTTTAATCCCCTACTCCTTCAGGTAATAAAGCCAGATGGTAGTGACAAAGAAACAGAAGTCACACATGAATCAGACGTCCCTGAGGATATGTTGGGGACTTGCATTCCACAAGAGATAGCGAAAGGCGATGCTCAAAGTCCGGATGTCATTATAGAAGCCCAATTTGATGATAATGATGCAGAGCATGGACAAGACCACTTGGAGGATACATTGACTGATGACATTAAGAAACTTTCCCTGGATACCAGTGAAAAGGGTGAGTAGATCAGATTGCTGATTTTAGGCCTTTATTTGAGCAAACCATTGAAGTGTTACTTGGTTGCCTCGATTTGCTGCGAGATATAAAATACAGGCATAAAAGCTTAATGCCTTATCACTTCTGTCCCTTTCTGCTAAATTGTCTTCATGGTTTTGAATGGATATTAATGTCTGAGGTTTATGTAGTTTTGATTGGTGCAAACTAAATCTGCAAAACAGAAGTCACACCTTTGGATTTGCAATTCTTGAGGCTGTCTGGCGACTGCTGGTTGCTGTTTAATTCAAGATGCTGCTGTAGCAGTTTCCTTCCTTGCAGCTTGGCTGGCCAATCTATGTGTCTCAGTTTGGGGATAAGAATATATTTCCTTGGGGGCAGTTAAGTTTGTTGCTGTTTTCAAACAGTTGAGTTATGAGCAACTTAAAGATTTGATCTGTTTAAAAAGAAAATTGCACTAAAACCTAAAGCCAGTTATGCGAGCTGTTTTGAAGGCAATACTTTTTTATTCTGAATCTGAATTCCATCCAAGCCATCAAGTGTTGCTTAGGGCAAAATAAAATCGGCTCCCCTGTCCCAAAACTAGCGCTTATGCAGCTCTTTGCATGTCCTTTCTAGTATTAAATCCCTTCCTGAAGAGCTGTGTGTTGAAAGGATTCTGACAATTGGCACATTTAACATATGCCTTCAGCTGCTCATGAAAGGTTTGCTGGGACAGATATTCTGGTGTGTTCCTGTTGCTTGTCCCAGTTGTCCAGGAAAGGTGGCAATAACCCAGGACCTAAGTAGCTGTTGGACCCTGACAAATCTTTGTGGTGGTTATAAAGCTGTCCCATTTAATACCTCATATTTTGGAGATGCACAGACCCCTGCCTGTACTGTTGGTAAACTTCCATTTTTCACACCCATCTGTTAATAAAACAGGAAATAATTGAATGGAAGTGTTGTAGTTTTTATGACACAACATTGGTTTCACCTCATGAATGGAGCTGCCACCTTACCAGTTTGTGATGCTATTTCCTTCTGGGTGTCTCCACTGTTGAGCTCCTGCCAAGGCACGTGAACCAATTCATACCTTGTTCCATTCCTTTCCAGGATACAGCTTGATTTGGGAGTTACTCATCTTGTCTGTGGATGTTTTACACAGGTGGTTTTTAACCCCAGCTGTTTTGCAGTCTATTGCAGTTGCACACCACTGGGCCACTTTGACTCAACAATTCTCCTGAGTCACAGTGTTATGTCTGCTGCATCTTTGTTGCTTCTGATAGCAATGCCAAATTAAACATTGTAAAAGTACATTCTAATTTGATACCAGCATCTAAAATAAATAAAGGCTTGAGCCAGTATTTTACTTTAGTTGTGTGACTGTGCTTTAGTTTAAAGAGTTGATGAGAGGTTTTTCTTTTTTTGGTGCATCATAGTTCCTCGACATGCTCTGGAGTGACCTGTATTGGAAGTTATCAAGTCATCTCTCAAAATCTGTGCCATCTGAATGGGTTTTGCCATTTGATTCTGTCTTTGGAGAATATTTGTAGGACAAATGTGAGATTAGCTTATTGTCTGCACAGTTGAAATCCAGCTTTTCCACTGCAGTTGCCTAAGCCAACTGTTTTCTTTTGTTTTCAAGGCTTTTCCATGTTCATCCTTAACAAACCTTATGGCTGGTGTGGATGTGCCAGTTAGATTTCTGCTGAGTTTGTGTTTTGCTATCACTTCTTTTAATATTTGCTTCAGCTCCTTTGGCCATATAACCCACATGGAGTTTTCCCTACTTTCTTCTTTCCCTGCTTTTTAATACCCTCCCTTTTTTATACATATAAAGTTTATGATGGTGATTTTTCTGAAGGTGTTTTTGAGTAGTTGATGATTGCTTTGGCTTGTTTCCTGTCCTTCATACAATTTCTCATATCATCACTTATCCAGATTTTCAGTCTTGCCTGGAAAACAGCCATAGTTATTCTAGCATCACTGATAACTCTTGTGAAAAAAAGAAAAAATCCTGCCAAATTCAGCCTTCACAGGTGTGGCTCAAAATGCTTTTTTAAAAGCACCGAACACACACTTTTTCAGGGCAGAACTGAACTTCCAAGGGTAAAATCAGTTGGACTTGCTAAGGCCATCCACGGGGACGTGGTGCCGGCATTGGAGGGTTGGGCTGTGGGGAGTGGAGATGCCCTTCCCTGGGTAACGTGGGCCTCTCCTGGGAGAGCTGCTGGGCTGCTGCTGCCAGCTGAACTTCTGCATATGAGCCTGTTCTCTCCTGTGACATCCCTTCTGCTGGAAACAGCTACTGCAGTAAAACAGAGAGGTGGATGGAAGTTTGGATTCACAGGGGGATTTCTTCCTGACCCACCAAGCCCAGTGCTTTACTTGCTTTCTCTGAGAGCATTGCTTTGCAGGGTTTATCACACAGTCCCATTGCATGGCCTTATGCACAGAAGGGAGCAAGAGGAATTTTCTGTGGCCAGCACAAGTCTTAAATGGACACTTGTGATGGGCTTTCTTCCTTTTTTGGAAGGGTTTTTTGAAGGTTTCAAGCTGGCCAAAGATTCTATCAAGGATACTATATTAAACAAAATCAAGAAACAGTCTATCAAATTCTCATGTGCACTTCATGGATGTATTTGCATATGTGTATGTGTATATTTATAAAAAGATCCATATACCTATCCAAAATTCAAACTAAGCAAAAAACCCACGAGATTTCTGGAGGTGAAAAATATCCCTAACTAATGTAATGGAATCAAAAGTACATTTTACCTACTCTGGGCAAAGAAAGACTGTGCTCAAATCCTTGTTCGTGAACACAAGCCCAGCAGTTTTCTGCTCTCAATTGCAAGATGCCTTTTGTCCTTTCTGATTTAGGAGTGGGATTGCACAATATCTCTGCTGGCTCATTTGTTCTGATGCTGATGGTCAGAATGAACCATGAAGAATAAAAGTAGACGTGTCATTCGAATAAGAGCACTCTGGGAGTGCAGACTGTTTTGATGTCTTTTCTACCTTGGCCTGTGTCCCATCCCTTCTCATGGCTCTGTTCTTTTCAGAGCACAGTCATCCTCTCCATCTCTAGTTACACGCTGGGGCAAAGAATTTTGGGGTTGGCCCTTGCTGTCAGAAGCTCTGAAGCATGAAACATTGTGTACACTGATTGTGGCCTAGATTTGAGGGACTGAATTTCCCTGAAGTCATTGTACCTTGGATTTCCTGTGCCTCAGTGGGGCTTAGGGCAAACTGGTAGAAATTGTTATTGTGCACAAGTCTGCAGCCTTAGACTCAGATGTTGGATCTGTCTTCACTAAATGCTGCTGTTATGAGGGCTGTGCTTCCTGCTTTTCTATTCCTGAGTCCCCAGAAGGTATGGGATAAGCAAGAGGGAAGTCCATGGAAGTGAAGAGACCATTGCATTCAGCCTAATTCTCAGCCCATGTACTTTCTTGTGCTCATAAAAGTGGGTCAGTCTTGCTTTGCTCAAGGATGTTTAAATAGAAATTCATAATTGGTGTCACTCTGTCAGAAGATGTCCTGGTCAAATGAGTTTGCTCTACTCATCTGGACTTTGCTTGCAAAAAAGTGGGGTTAAAGATCATCTTTGAAAAGTCTTTAGTTGAGGAAGTGACAGCCATTCTCCTCTCCAGCACCTCGTTCTACATAAAGACCAATATTGTTGTGTTCCACAGTTAAATTGTCTGAATGTTAAGCTTTGGTACTTGGTCTTGCAAAGTTGAAAATATCTTTTTCTCTTGGATTTTCAGCTGTATTTCCAAAGTGTAAGTATCTATATTCTGTACAAACTTTCTGCTTTTTTTTTTGCTTAAAAAGTCAGTAAGAATGAGCACCCTGAATAAAGTTTCTCAGCTTCTTTAGTAGTCCTTCAAACCCTCTCTGGGATTTCTGTGCCCTGCTGAAATGCAGGCTGAGAACAAGGCAGTAGCATCCTGGCAGTAGTCTGAACCACCAGTGTGTGCACAGAAGAAATTAAATCCCTGTAGTGCTCCGTACTGACATGCAAGTCCTCTGTTATACCCTGAGACCTCAGCTTACTCTGTGTCACTACTGTCCACAGAACTCATTCACCAGTCAAAATGACCTTTGCCAGGTCTGTAATTCTTAATCCTCATTCACATTGACTACTGCAACAGAGGTCATGTAATTTTTATCACTTACTGCTGACCTAGAATACATTTCTTCTGTGACTTTTCACTGCAGTAGGAGGATTTTCTTTATATTCTATTTCAATATGTAATAAAAAATGGAAACTCTCTGTATCTCTCAGCCTGGGAAAAGGGCAAAATGTTCTGTACAGAATGGTTTATGATGCTGTATCCCTACACAGACTGTGTGTCACATGATTGTCCTACAAATGTGAGCTATCTCTTGTAAAATATTGGAATCAGATTTCCCTGATAAAGAAACATCAGCAATTGAACAGTAGCAGCTACTTGTACTCATGAGAATGGCAGCTGTTCTCATAAAAGTGCCTCAGCCCTTCTTTAGCAAAATGATATTCAAATAAAAGTTTGTAAAACGGTGTCACTATGCCAAAAGCTTTCCTTGTCAAACTCGTTTGCTCGGCTTTTTCCAGCTCTTCTCACGGGAGATCTTACTACACCAGATACACAAAATATCCTGCTTCCCACGGGGGTGGAAGTCCTCAAGCTGGTGGACTGGCTGCCCTGGCAGCAATCAGAGAGTTGTGTTTGTTCAGGATTTCCACTTACACCTACACTGCAAATCAGAGCATGGATATGCGAATGTCCGAAGCGTGCTCACTGCCTTGATGTAGTGGAGTTTGAACAGAAATAGCTCATTTGCAGGCAGAGTAGACTCACATGAACCAAGTAACCAGTGGATAATGGGTAGGGTCAACAGAACTTAAATGCTGCTGCAGGATTGGCTTTTGTCTCCCTGTCTGTTCAGCATTTACCAGGTGGACAGTGATCGATCTCTGTCAAGTCAAATGTGAATGTCAGTCTCTAGTAGTCCTGATAAGGTCAGAAATGATAACCTAAAATTGCTTGGTGTCCACACTGCTGCTGTCTGGAGGCTGTGTTTGGAGTCATTCAGGATTGCTTGGTTTAATTGAGATGTTGGTGTTTGGTAAGTGCATTGCATGGTTGTGTAATAATGGCATCAAGCCTTTCTTTTCTACAGGTGATGTTCTAGAGTCAGTGCTTGGAAGGGTTTTTGGATCTTTCCAGCAAAATAGAAAAATGTATTTCTAATGCAGACTTCAGTCTCTGTTTTGCACTTCTGCACTTCTCATGCACCATGTCCCCTCTAGTGCTTTTGTGTCCTCTCTCCTTTTGAGCTTGACAAGGTGCCTACTTGCCTTTTTTGCCTTCCTCTGACACCTGGAGTCCTGCAGTTACCAGTGTCTCATATTTGCCCAGGCAGAGTTCAGAGAGTTACTGCTGTTCCTCTCCTTGGCCAGGTCTGGTAGAGAAATGGAAGTGACAAAAATCTGGCCTACATGCTGAACCTCTGCTCTGCTCAGCCTCACCCCTCTTTCAGTTTAGCAGCCATGAAATCTGGCATATTTGGAGTCCACCAGCATCACTGGCTGCTGGAAGGAACAAGTGTTCTTCTCCCTCCTCTTCAGAGGCTCCTGTTCACTCTGAGTGCTTTTAAGGAGCTTCACTGTTCTTTCCTAGCCTGCAGCTTTCTGGAGATGGATCATCTCCACTGCATAGCTCTTAAAATTTCTAGGCCACAGCCAGAGCAAAAGCTCACCAGGAAATCTTCTCAGTTACATGGCTTTTAATAGAAATCCTTGAGGTGGAACTGTCAAAAATCGGATCAGTTTCACTCTGCTGAAGCCTGGAAAGCCAGCAGAGAAGCTGGAGCAGTTTCAGCTGCTCGAGACAGCTCTGTATTAGTTTATCCTGAGTTCATGTTTGTGGGTCTCTGGATCTAGCTCTTCTGGTTGTTGCTATTAGTTTTCTTAAATGACAGCATACATTTCTAGCAGAATAAACAGTATAGCAACTGAAGAAAAGTGTTCTACTGGTATTGAACAAATTGGGCTTTATGGTTGCTTTGATTAAATGCTACAGGCTGAAAAAGCTCCAGTTATTCTTTTGTTGTAAAGCTGAAGCCTGCAATGGAAGTTAATGATGGGAAAGTTCCTTGCACTGTTCTTCCCTAGTAAGTTATCTTGACCCCCAAATGACTTCTTAAGTACTGGAAAAAATAAATTACTTAGGCAATTAGGTAACAGGAATTAGATTAAGTTCAGCATATTACCATATGTTCCTGAGATCACCTATGTTTCTCCTTTGAGTTACAAGTTTAGGTCAAGTAAATGAGAGGGCATGATACTGAGAGTGAATGGTGGGTGTGGAGATAAACTGAGTATGGCCATTGTTAGCAGCAAGATTTCCAGGATGAAGCAGATTAGGATTCATTCAGCTAACATATTTTCCATGGAATAGTCATATTGGACACACAGACTTTAGGACAAATGCACATGCAGGAAGGAAGAACATTAAGTAAATAGGCAAAATACTCAATGGAATTCTTTTTGTAACATTTTAATTTTGCTTGTCATTAATGTAATAGAACTGTGTTTCTATAGACTGCAACCTTAATTTTTGTAGGTTTAATTCTGTTGCAATAAGGCTTCCAACCCCTATGCTGACTGCTTCTCAAGGACATGAGAGGGCCAGGAGGTCTGAGTAGCCAGGCTGTGGTTGTAGTAATGTTATGTGGCTACTGAGACAGCTATGGTCTGATCTGCTGGACTAGATGGCAGCTTCCCAAAATTACCTTGATCTTTGCTGTGGATCAGACTTGGAGGGTTCTAAGGAAAAGTGACACTCTTGTCTCATCATTCTGCCATCTCCTTCATCCCTCCTTGTGGAGGTGGCTAAATATAAGTAAATAATTACATGCTTGGCTGCCTTTCGTGTCTGTGGGAGCCAGCTGTACTCACCTCTTCACGTTGCCTTTGCTCTGCTACTGCAGATGCTTGTCTGTGCTCTACACATCTGTTATTAAGTCTTTCCTCTCCCTCTCTGAAGATCTCCTCCTGCCTGTGCATCTTCAGAAATCTTGATGCTAATCATCTGAGTCTCACAGTCCTCTCTTCAGCGTGCCCTTGGGCAGGCAGGTGTGTGTGCTCAGGTGTTAAGACATGAACAGCTGTGGCAGGGTGAGTTTGCTTAAATGAGAGTTCAAAAATAAACGTCTCTGAGGAGGTTAGTTCTGTTCATTAGACACACTGCTCTGCACTGAGACAGCTCAGGAGTGCTGCATGGTTTGGAGCTGCTTTGCTTCTTACTGCAGAGCCCTCTTCCATTGCTCATGGGAGCTGTTAGGCTGATTTTGGACAGGCTGTATGTGTTAAATTCCAATGACGCCTGAAAAGCTAAAACTTAAGACATCACCAAGTCTTGTTGCAGTGAAATACCCGTTGTTCCTCCATCACAGGTGGAAAGCTCTGTGTGTAAGGTAGTACTGCTTTTTCCATGATAGTTTTCTAGGTGACCCTACTTATAGGGTGTTTAAAATAGATTCCAGTTTTGGATAGTAGCTGGTACCAAGTGAAACAGCACTTTCCTTCTTCCCTACCTTTCGGTACGTTTGTGTTCTGAAGAAAAAAGCTGTTCTGTGCCAAGAAACCATCACCTGCAGAATATGAAGAGTCCTTGTACTTTCTTCTAAGCAGCAAATTTTCCTTCTTGTTGTCCCTAGATTGTCACAGAATAGTGTAGCCCAGAGCAAATCTCTGGGTGTTCATGTATCACTTTTGGGTTGAAGGGAGTTTCATTTCCTAATGTCTGTTGTGTGCTGATCTAGATAGAATTGCAAAAACACATCCTTTGTGTGTGTGACACACAGTCCTGGAGATATTTATAATAAATTGGTCTGGTTTACACCACTTAGATATTTGGTGCTAAAACATAATATATTGAAAACTGCTCCTTGAAGCAGACGTCAGAGAACCTCGGTGTTGTTGCTTCATTAGTAAGTAGTTGGCTTTGCCACTGAAAGGTTTACAGCTGTACTGGTATCTGAGCACTGAGCTGAAGAACAGTATTTCTGATGGGATTCTTAAATACTCCCATGCAGAATAACCAAGCTTCTCAAGTACTTTTTTTTTTCTAGCTGAAGTAGCAAACATTGAACTGTTTTCTTAAAAAACTTGGCTTTTTCCATTAAGGGAGGGAGATTTTTTTTTTTTTTTTTTTTTTTTTCAGTAAGTTGTGTTTGAGATCTGAAACTATGATATATTTTCATTTGCAAGTGGATATTGCATCTTTAATTGTATTCTTTTTGGACAGAATTGCAAATTTCCACAGTGACCAATGCAAACCTAGTGAAAATAATTTTGAATCTGTCGTAAGTAATCAGAGTTCTAGTCTGCTGATTTTTGGTTCACTTTGGCCACCTTTTAATGTGATAGTAATTGAATTGTAAGATGAAATTGGGGGGAGCTTTAAAAAAAAAAAGTAATGTTTGACCTAGGAATGCCTGTCAGGCAAATCTAAGTGTGTAATGAAGCTGCCTAAACTGATCTCTTACAGAGAGAGGCAAATTCCAAGTGTCCTGGATCTGTTCATTGGTAATAACATAACTAATTTGAGTTGCTTTTTGTGTCTAGTGTCTAATTTTTTTTTAAGTAAGACTATTACAGTTTTGGTTTGTCAGATAATCGCTGAAAGGAAAACACTGAGATTATAATGCAGTTTCACTGGATCCTGGTTGCTGAAGTGTGTTTTCACTGTAAGATAAGCTTATGAAGTACTGCCCAAGCTAACATAGTAAATCTTTCTCAGAAAACATGTCTTTGCCTAGGGTGGAAATATTGAATGATCATTGGATAACCACTGCAGTAAAGGGGTCAGAATAATTCATTTTTAGTTTGGCCTAATGCAAGGAGTTTCTTCCCACCTTCTCTGCACAGAGTCCTGCTCACAAGCTAACTCTCCTTTAGGGTTACCTCCATGCCTCTGCCCTGTTGTAGGAGATGTTTGTATCTCCCAGCTGAGATCTTTAGACCACCAGTCTCTAGTAGGGCCCTGTTGCTGTCCCTCTCTGCTCAGCTCCACTGCAGGGGAGGAGGATGTGTAATGAAGGAGAGGGACTGTCAGAGATGTATTCAGGGAACTCGGGTATCATCCTCTCATGGGAGATTATTGCTGCTGTGACTGAGGTTCCTGTGCAGTTATTTGACAACTGAGCCATCTCTTCCTTGGATCTGGGCAGTTGTCCCTTCTGAGCTGAAGGTTTTGTCACAGGGATTCCTCATGGCTGGTGCTTTGCTGCTGTAGACCCCTGAGCATTCGATGTAGCCCTGATACCAACGGAGCTTTGACTTCCAAAGAAGCAGATACAAACTATAGGGAGGCCTACATCTCTTAGCTCCAGGAGTACAGAGTTCCTCATGTCTCTTCTTCCCTATCCTTTGTTTCAGGAGCATTTGCCCTTATAAATATGTGTGATAGCATTTAAGATACTGAAGTTGGTTAAAAAGGATGGGTAAGAAGAAGTAGGTGGCTGGGATTAGCTTCCTTTTTTCTGTCTTTTGGTGGAGTAGTTGTAGATTCCAGACTCTGCCTGCTGGAGTCTCCCATAATCCCAGGATTTTTTGAGAGGGATGCTGAAATTGGAGACAACACTGAAGACACTCTCCAGCCAGCCAAAGGCCCTCAGTTGATGCTGGCTGTGAAGGAAAAGGCAAGTTCTATTATCTGTCATGGTGGGAATGTGGGTGCTTTCTGATATCTGTACTGGGTTCACAAGGGGCTTGCCTTCAGCAGGAAGGGGGGCAGTGCCCCAGCCCTGAATATTCTTCGTCCCCAGCCAAGGAAAGCCTGGCCACCCATTTGCTGCTCTCCCTGTGACAGCTGCATCCTGGTCCTCCTGTGCTTTTGCATGTGGGTTTGTGAGCCTTCCCCAGGACATCCCTGCTGGCTTCTTTTTGACTGAGAAAACTGCTTCAGTGAAAATTTCCAAGTGAATTTTGGGAGTGATGGGCATTGGAAGGCCAAGTGGAAAAAAGGCAGTGCTAACAAGGACACGTTCCTCTCGTGACTCTGGGTGCTTTTTTCATTCTTCCTTGCTGAACCTTGAGTCACTGTTCTGTTCTGCTACGCTGGGAGAGCAGTGAATGCAGCTCTTGCTTTTTTCCTAAACACGTTTAGTTCTGGTTTCTCTTCCCACCAGTATGTGCTGTTCCTTGGGGAATTCACTCCAGTAAGTCCTGGGCTTGTGGCAGGTGTGCCTGGAGGCATGGCCTTTGGAAGGCTCCCAACTTCCCCTTGTCCTCTGCCCCGTCCAGTTTCCCTTTGTTCAGATCATCTTGTTCTTTGCCCAGGCTGTCTTTATGATTGACACACCATAAACTGTTAACTGATTGCTTCAAAATTTATAAGAAAACAAAATGGCTCCTGGCTTTCATTCTTTGCTAAATGATTGCCCAGTATGACCTTTAGCTGGCAGAAACCTTAGAGGAGGTAGGCAAATGAGGTAACCTTGCTATCCCCACTTTTTAACTGCTTACAATTATACTAGCAATTTTTTTCCCTACCTTGTTTGTCACCATGAAACTCCATGTGGTTTTATCCTGTAGTAATGCTGGTTTTGGCAAGTCTGAGTTCATTTCAGTAGAAGTAAATCAGAAATGGTTTTGCTGCTTCTATTATTGGGGCTTTTTAAAGCAACGTAGAATTTGATTTAAACCCCTAAATACCTGTTCATTTCTCCTCTCAGCATTGCTAGCAAGTCAATGCAGGTAAAACAAAAGTAAAGTCACTTAGAAAAAGATCTCTGGGGAGAGGAAGAGCATATCAGAAAGCAAAGCTGAGGATAATTAGCAGCATATGAGAACGAGAGTTTGTCGTTAGAGCAAAGCTGTCATTGTCAAGCTGGGGTAACATTGCCTGGAGGCAGTGCAGGCCCTCCATGGGGACACAGCCATCTGTGAACGTGCCCTGGTGATGGTGGGGCACAGCCAAACCCGTGGGGGAGCTGCTGTCCCACTGCCCCTCCTTCCTGAGCACCAGCCCCGACAGCCGGCGCTGCTCCTGCAGCCGCCCCTCATGTCACAGCCCCCTCGTCCTGGGGCTCTGTGGGCAGACAGCATCATCTGGGGGCCAGGGTCTGCGTGCCAGCACAGGGCTTCTGGAGGCCTTCTCACATGGGTGAGTGCTGTTGGCCTCCCAGAGCACGGACCTCAGCAAAACATTGCTTTATCTCGTGTCTTCTGAGGGAAACAGTGACGGCTCCGTCCCTTGAAACTTGCACTCGGTGCCGCGGTCTCTCCTTAGGAGAGCAAGATTTCTTTTGAACACTCTAGGCCTGATTGCAGCACATGTGCTCAAGATGGATGTGATTGCCATACAAATGGAAAAAGTCAGCCATCTCCCATGAGCCCTCCAGACAAGTGCACATGGACGCTTCCATCCCAAAAATTGTGGCAGGGCAGTAATCACAGGCTCTCAGCAGGGATGTAGCTCAAGAACAGCCCAGTCCCAGCCTTCTCCATGGCAAAGATCACTTTGGATGTTTGTAAACATTAAACGACAGCCATCTGTAGCAGATGCTCCCAAACTCACATGCCTGAATATCTGAAAATTTCAACCTAGAAATTAGTTTTAATATTATCAATGTCTGGTCCAGAGATCTCAGGGGAAGGAAGCTCTTGGTCATATGTAGTGCTTACTTCTATAAGACTTTTCATAAGTCTGGTCCACAGCTGAAGAGGGTCAGCTTAGTACATATGATTTCAGTTTCACACGTATTTTATAAACCTGCATAATGTTTTTAAAGGAAATTCAATATTAAATGCATGTATGTAGGAAAGGACTGCTTATGTAACGTTAATGACTTCAACTAAGAAATGCCACAAAATTCTTAGCCCTTAGTATTTAATAAGCAGAACTTGTTTTCTACCACTTTGTCTGTTATGACTGATATAGTCCTACTTAGAAAATTGGGACTTACTTTGATTTTTGTTTTTCAGCACATGGTAAGTCAACATGTATCTGCTGTCTGTTGTAGTCCAGAGAAATAATAATTACTTCATGCTTGGCAATTCTAACACCCGAGAGATCTTTTTCCTTTCAAATAAGTCTCCTATGTGCATACTATATTGTTCTTTAGAGCAAAGACCTGAGACAAATTTGTCATGGAGATGTGGTGCAGTAACTGTCCTGTGTGTTTGATGCAGGGAAGGCTGCTGGGGTCACTGGTGTGCACAGAACAAAGCAAGATGATGGACCCAAGGTCAATGATCCCAGGCTCCTCCCAGATGAGTTTCTTCAAAGGACAGCCAAGGTAAATCTGTGGAGAGTGACAAGTAAGCACGTGTGTGCTCCCAAAGACTGAAGGAGACCAGCCCTGGCCTCCCTGTAGCCTCTATCTGTTGATCTTTGAGTCTCATTCTCCATTTCAGAGAGAGTAATTGTCCAATCTGATAAAAATCAAGTGACTTGTTATTTTTACCAATTATCCTAGGTTAAATTCACTTTGTTTGTCATGCAAAATTACTTAGCAAGATTCAGGAAAAAGATTGGATACTAATATGAGTGTCAGGATATCCAAAGTTGTCAGAATTAATTCTTACAGACTTTGGAAAGGCTGCTAGTACTGCTGATTCAAGATTTGAGTCAATCTCTGAATGTTAAGAGACCAGAAAAGGACTGCTGGGTCAGACTGGGTCAGGTCTCTTCCATGTCTTGTGCTTTCCCTTGCAGCCTCTGATTCTGTTGTTGGCTGGGCTGCTCTGGTCTCATCCAGTGTGGCAATTCCAGCGTTCAGAATTGTGCAGAGGTGCAGCTCCTGAAACCTTCTGGAAGGACTCTTCTGTATAAGCTTAGGAAATCAGCTATAATGTTTCTGTTATCCAGTGATTTATTATGGTCTACAAAAATATAGCCTGGATGAACACCTCTCTGGAACAATTATTTAGTGATATTGTAATTTATTATTCTTTTCAAAGCCATCTTGTATAAAGGTAAAATAACCCCTAACTTCAGAAGGCACAGAGAGGAGGAGAGAACTGCCAAATTCCCAACAGCACATCCTTTCCTGTGGTTAGCATTGGATCTGCCAGCGGCACCATTTTTGGACTGGCCTGTTCTGTGCTGACTGTTGAAATCACAGGCCGAGAATACAAATGAAAGATTTTACAGGAGTTGCTTGTATTTTGTGGCTAATTCCCTGCATTTGGAAGCATCTGCTTCTTGTCTGGTTTTGTTCTGTAATCAAGAAAATTTCTGTAGAGAGCTAGCACTTGGAAAGCACTTAGCTCTTCTATAACCATGAGCAAGATGGCAAGGAAAACACATTGTAAATAGGTACTCAGTTAAAAAATGCACACACATACACACACAGGGGAAACAAGGTAGAGACCTTGTGACTTTTCCAGATACTCTGCTGAGCCTTTGTTTATCCCTATTCTGCTAAATAAAATAAGTTTTTCTGAAGGTGTTAATTGTAGAAACTGTTGCCTTTCCCAGGTGGTCTATATTTTGGAAAAGAAGCATTCTCGAGCAGCTACAGGTTTCATCAAACTTCTGGCTGACAGGAACAGTGAACTCTTCAAGAGGTGTGCCATGTTCTCACCTGTGGACCACAGAGTGCCCAGGGTCTATGTGCCCTTGGCTGATTGCCCTCCAGACTTTGTGACCAAGCCTGAGGCCTATTCACAGATGCTCTTCATCTGTCGCATTGTGGACTGGAAAGAAGAGTGCAACTTTGCATCAGGGTATGTGGCTGCCATTGGAAGTAGAGATGACTGAGATTTCTAGTTGGAATTCTTGTTTTCACCTAATTTGTTACAAACAGTAGAGACAGAAATCTGTTAACAAGCTGCTTGTCTTGTGTCCCTCTGGTGGATAAATTATGTTGGGATGAAGGACAGCTTATTGCTGGTTAATCTCATAAATGTTGGTTTCTTTGAGGGCTTGCTTCAGTGCTGGTGCATCACAGCATTGATGAGTGCACGGTCTAGGGGGAACACACATGCTCAGCCTGACCAGCACAAGCACCATGGGGTGCTGGCAGCTTTCCTGTCTTTCCTCCCTGTGTGGAAGAGTAGTACACAGTGTTCAGACATTTCCCTTCTGCCAGGGGAAGATCAGTGGCTGTGAGGCTCATCCTTAGTTTTTACGCCTTTGCTGGTAAGAATTAGAAACAAGTCACAGATTTTTGTGGTTTTAAAGTTGCATTGGTTCAAGTAGGAATAGTAGAAATCAAGAGAACATTCATTCCCTCCTGAAGCATGTGAGAAGGGTGTTGCACTCTGTGTGTTTCATCAGGCACTGTAAAGTCATCATTGTCCAGAGTTCAAATTGCTGGCAGTGCTGTGAAGAAGGAAATTTTAAGCCAGCGCTACACAAGTGGCCTATGGTGGGTTGGATCCAGATTGCAAGTTCATTTTGCCTCTCCATTGTCCTCTGAAGAAGACAGTGGTTTTCAGCATTTTCACTTTTTTCTTTGGAACTACTGTAGGGTGCCAAACTCCCACCTGGAGTGGCCACACTGTTTCTGTTGAAGGGGTCTCAATAAGAAATGGAGGATGTTGGTGAATCTGTTCAGTTATCTTGGGAATACTCAGTAGTCTTGCTTTAGTTGATAATCCATAGTAGGTAACTCTGTGGCCATACTGTGGTCAGATTTTACAGGTGCGTCTGGATGTAATCTGGAGCATGTGCAGTAGTGGGAGTTGTTCATAAAGTCCAGCTTTTCTCTTCCCCTTGCAGAGCAGTTCTGATGGGGTAGCACAGCTGATGTCCAGTATCAGCACTGCACGTTTGGGAGTCCTCAGCTCAAACTGCTGGTAAAGCTTAAAACTTAGAGAAAAGAGTCAGTGTGTTGGCACAGATCTATCAGCCCTAGAACTAAAAGGAAACTAAGCTGAAGTCCCCATTTCACAGAGTTTATCAGTTGTAGCTGTTTTGTGTGCCCAGTCATAGCAAGTTTCATGTGTGCTTCTTAAGAGCCACGTGAGCCATGAAGTCACTCAGTGTTTCCTAGATAAACTGCAGTGCATGAACTGCAGTGGCCTCCCTTTGAGCCCCACTTAACTAGTGTCTGGCTGTGCTGTGAACTTCCCTGAGAATAAGTTTCTTACTGGCAGAGATTTGCTTTGTCTTCTCTGACTCCAACTGAGAAAAGACTGGAGGGTGATTGTACTGCTTGGCTTCTTGTCATGAACAATCCCCCCTTTCAGCAGAAACAGGGGAAATTAGGAGGATGGGCAAATATCTTTTTTATTGGCTAATGTGTGTGTCTTTAGTCTGTACTTCTGACAATATTGGATATTCTCATCTGTCTGGTTTGATCGTTTCCAAGATGTAAAGGGTGTTGTCAGGAAAGAAAATGTCCATGATTGTGTTCATACATAGTTATTGCCTCTGGGAGTTGGTTGCACTTCAGTAAGTGCTTTATGGAGACGGGAGCATAAAACCTTGGTGACCCCTTTTGTTTTTAGCCATAAATAATGCTTGTTGAAATAGTGAAAGACAAGGAAACCTCTTGAAGGTCCCAAAAGATTCTCTTTGCTTTTGGGCTCATTTATAAGCCATGTTGCCTTGTTTATAATTAGTTGTGTTGCTGGTCATGGCCCCTCTAAAGGAGAGAAGAGCAGGTAATCTGCAGCTCTTTACATGCTTTGTTTTGTGAACTTTGTTGTGCACCTCTTAGTTCTGCCCACAAAGTTCCTGATATGCCTTTGGCACCACCACCACGGTTTAGAAGGTGTCTGGACAAAGAGCCTGCTGGTCATTGCCCTGCACTGTCTGCTCGAAGTGTGACGTGGGAAGTGCCCTCCAGAATTGGCAGCCATGTCCCCTGGATGCCTTGGGTGTTTCTAAGTACTCTCCATCCTGCAGCTGAGCTTTCCATGCACCTTCCTCTGCTTTCCTTTCCCTTGGGAAGTTCAGTGCTGGCTTTCCAAGCACAGTTAATGACACAGATTGGCCCTCACAGTGACTCTGTGTGGGGAGAAGTGACATGCCCCTGCCTAGAGCTGGGTGGTGGCATTGGCCACCCAGGGTGGTCACCTGCTCAGGGGCAACCTGAGAGTCCCCGGAGGTCCCCTGGGGAGGGGGTGCGTTTCTGTGTCGTGATTGCCACCTGGTGGTCACCAGCGTGACACTGTCCCCTCCCAGGGCCACCCTGGCGCCCCGACTGTGCTGGGAAGGAGCGAGCAGGAGCTCGTGGCTCCAGGTCATGCTGGCCGTGCCCTGAGTTGAGCTGCTGTGCTCCCTCCTGCATGTGAGATGGCTTTATCTTGGCAGTGAAAAGCCAAATAACTGTATCTGCTTCAGGTAACAGGTAAGGCAAATTAGCTCTGAAACATTCTCCCTTTCCAGATAAATATTGCAAGTGTTGACAATATTTTTTATGAATATAAAAACTGTTATTTTTTTATAAATATTTTAAAAAAAATGTTTTCTGGGGACCTTTTTCAGTGTTGGAGTCCAGGTTTGTTTGGAGTATTCATCCAGACATCTCTGCACTTTTGCAGATGGTTAAGGTGGAATTTTTTTGTCCCCACATGGGATGATGGATGAGACCGTTTAAAAAAAAACAACTAATAGAAAAGCATGGAATCACTGACTCCCTCTGTGTCACATTGGGCTTGTGGCCATTCTAGCTCAGGGTCTTAGATATTGGTCTGTCAAGGTGACATGATTTGTTCCAGCTTTTGCAATAAAATGAAATGTTGCAGGGTGTTATTTCACTTGCTGCTGTTTCCAAAGCTATTTGAGTGGCTCAAGTTCCTTTCATCTCTGGCATTTTATTCTGGTTTTTTTTAAATTCAAAAATGTATTTTGTGTGAGGAGAAATAACCAGATACCTTGGGTAGTTCACTCTAAGGCTCAAGGGAAGGTAATCCTCTCAATAGAGCAGTATAGCTCTGTTGAAAAAACACCTTCTTGCAGATGGGAGATCCCTCAATAAAGCTTTGTTCCCTTGGCACAACTAATCCCCGTGTGGGACGGCCCCATCCGTGCTGGGAGCACCACGCTGCTCCTGTGCTCCCAGGGACAGCTGGCAGCTGAAGGAAGGCAGCTCTGTGCTGTGGAGCAGGGCTGGGCTGTGCTCTTGGGCACTGGGGTTCCGTGGCACAGCTCTGTGTCCCTCTGGTGCTCAGCCCTGCAGCCCTCTCACCAACTCCACCTGTGCCCTTCCTCAAGCCTGTGCAGCTCTGTCTGTGAGCTCCGGGCCCTGGGCATGGGGGGCATCCAGCTGGGGCTTCTTTGCTGTCATTTCTTGTGTACAAACCTTCTAAAGGACTGGTGGCTTATGTGTGGGATGTTCTGCTGCTGAAAGAAACCCTCCGTGTAGGATGACTGTGGACAAATCTGCTCCAGGAGAAGCTGAGCGAGGCTGTAAAGTTCCCAATGGAAGTTATGCACTGCAGTTTGGGAGCCTGCCTGGCTCTTCAAAGGAAGCAACCCTTATGTAATCCTGCTTTGTCTTTTTGGAGAGTTCTCATCATGTAACCTTTGAACACACTGGCCAGTTTCAGCTCAGTGGAAGTGGAGTTGAGAGAACTCAAAAGCTCCTAGAGATGTGTGGCTGAATAGATGTGATGAGTGTCACCATGAGAGGGAAGATGGCAGCTTGAGGGTGGCTCTGCCTCATCAGACTATGGCACATCCGTGGCAGACTAGAGTCTGGAGAGTGGGCACCTTGGAGCAGTTCAGTGATCTTGCAGCTATGGCTGATTTGGAGAAATACCCAAATATTCTGCCCCAACCATGACTGTGTTCCAGTCAGTGCACGCTGCCACCATGTCTGACATCAATCCAAGGGTATTCAAGGAATTCAAGGTAATGCTCCCCCCATCAGCGTCACAGAAAAGAAATGTTTACGTCTGTAACCATTGTAACTTTTTTTTACCTTTTGACATTTAAAAAAAAAAAGAGATGCACGCAAGCCCAGGGTGTCACAGACACCGTGACTCCCTGGGAGGGAACGTCTGAGTGCTGCTGGGCCCGGTGCCCCTGGTTGTTTATAAGCCTCTTGAACTATTCTTGCTACCCTTGGTGGCCGTGGAGCCCCAGGAATGATTTTGCAGCCTGGCTGTTACTCTGGGCCATCGGTGATCCTATATGCATTACCTTTGATCACATGCTGTCCTGTCAGATTTTGCTCTGATGCAAGTCATCATGCCTGCGTGACTGTAACATGGCCCCAATTAAAGTCAGTCATACACTTTTTATTTCAAGGTACTTGGGAAATGTTCCCTGGAACACTGTAAATCAAATGTTAATTACTATTAAAAAAAATATTAGTCCTATATCAAACCTCTGGGTAAACCCCTTATGGTTTGTAATCTAATTTCAGTAAACGGATCAAGAGGAACATGGGTTTCAACACGGAGCTGGAAAGCACTCTGGCATTCAGAGGTGCTTTCCATGCCTTGTCCTGCAGATGTCCAGCTGCCCTCCCAGTGCACTTCCCAGATCTGGCCTGCCAAGAGAAGGGGCACCTAAGACTCGGGTTCTTGACATTTCTGCTGGGTAGAGCAATGTCTCCTTTTTTTTCCTGTTTTGTTTTTCCCATCCTTGGTGGTGCTGGTGGGCCTGCAGACCTACAGGCTCGTCCTTGCTCAGTCCCAGCTCCGCACTAGACGCTGGAAATTAAGTGGTGATTTCTCTGTTTTATTGTTACTGCTGAGAGAGAGGGAGATAAAACTGATGCCTCATTTATTTACATTAAAATAAGGATTAGACTGGGACCCAGCTGCAGGAATGGAGAACTCAGCCACGATGCCAAATGCGCACGTATTTCTGCCATACAGTTTGTACATAAAATAGAAACAGTAAAGGGAAATATCTTTTATCCTTGTTTTCATTTTTATTTTAAAGCTAGGCGATGTGAACTCTACAATTTACCACACCATGAAGCGAGCAATCCTTTCCAGCATATTACACGATGTGACAGGTTTATTACACAACCCTTCCCGTTGTGAAGAAAGAGCTTTGCTCCCATAAAGAAGATGGGCTTGCTTGTGCTGAGAGTTTGGGGTTTGTTCTGTGGGTTTATGGCACATTTGAAGCCTTGAGACCGCCTTGCTTGTCCAAATAACAAGTGCACTATTTTGGCCCCAATTTAGGAAAGTAATTAGTGTCTGTTCTCACTCATTGGAATTAAAGCAGAAGGATCAATATAATGATTGTGTATTTTATGCAGTGGAAAAACTCTAATAAGAGTGGCTGTTTTTGTGCTGTGTTATTACCCCTCTCTTTTGTGTCATATTTTGATGGATTCGCCTTAATTTCAGTTGTAATCTTCTTGGTCAGGAACATTATCTCTATTGACTGTAATGTGCATTGGCCTAATGGCAGTATATTAAAAAAGAAAAAGTAATTTAACTCTGTGTTCATTAGAGCAATCTTAAGGTGAGAAAGGGGACAGGGGGAGCCACCATGTAACATGGGTTCTTGCAGGATATTTGTAATCAGCTGGAGGGGGAACAAATGTCTCATTCCTTTGCTGTCCTGATTTGCACAATGTCCAGAGCTGAGCCTTGTTGGACACCAGAGCTGTTGGACAGATCCATGCTGGAATTTGCATTGGAGCAGATGGAAACCTTCTTCAAGCATAATAGAGACAACCTCTGCAGCAACCTCATCCACACGTGTGCAGAGTGCCTCACCAAGCACTGTTAGCTTGGGGGGGGACAGTTTCCCCTGGCTGTGACTTGTTTCTAGATCGTGTGCCCCTCCCCAGTTAGCTCTGGGTTCAGAGGCTTCTGCTTAGCCATGAGAGGAGGAACAAATGACTGGGAATGATGAGATCCTGGAAGGAGCCTGGAAAATGGTTGGAAAGCTGATCTGTGGGTGTGTCTGTGTGACTCCTGTAAGGGAGACAGTGTGGGTTCTTCACAGGGCATCAGTTTGCCCAGAGAGATGTGTATCCTTTGGGATGGAGAGCAGTGTACTGATCTCCCTGTGGGGCTGTCTGGTATTTGGTGTGAACCTATTCTTCATTTTTGGTAGTAGAAGAGAGTCACCTTTTTCAGTGGTGAGGAGAGGAGGGAGGGTCTCAAGGCAGCCATGTGTAACGCTGGAGCTGCCTGTGTGGACAGATATGCTTTTCTTACCCCTGTTGGATGCAATTCTCTACAATTGGAGACTTTCTTACCTTGCAAAAATCTAATAATTTAAAACATCTACTTCAAATGAGATACACAAAAACAGGATAGTGCCTGGTGAGTGTCTTGCAGACACCAGTCATGGTATGGTCTGAATTCCTGCTAAGTCCTCTGCCAGAACTCAGGGAGAAGTGAATGGGTGAAGGAGTGTATTCGAGGGCTCAGCAGCCTCTCTGTGGGAACAATAACAACATGACAGTAGTAATTATACACTTTAAAAAAACATCCCTTTCTTTCTGCAGGCAGTTGTGCAAAAGTCTTGGGCAGGCCGGAGAGATCGAGCCGGAATCAGAAGGGATCTTGACAGAGTATGGTGTGGATTTCTCTGACTTTTCCCCTGAAGTCCTGGAATGTCTTCCCCAGAACCTGCCCTGGGTTATCTCACCAGGAGAGCTGGCCAGAAGAAGAGATTTAAGGTAAAAACAAAAAGCATGATCTGACACTCCTTGAGTTGGTGCAGAATTGGGCTGTTTTGTTTTGCTTTCATTGCATTTTGTAAAGGCACTGACTTTATTACATGTACCATGTTATACCTTACCTGTGCTAGAAAGCAGAGAAAGAAACTACTTTTGAAAGTACTGACAAACCCAGATCAGTTACTTGGAGAAGTATTTTGGGAGGCAGAGAGGCTTTTTCTCAAAATAACCATTGAAAACTGAAAATTTAGTGTTTGGCACCTAATCTGAAAGCTTTATGTTTTTGTCTGGAATGTATTATGCATTTTAGTGGTAGTTTTATAGCAGAGATTTTCTGAATGCCTGGCAGATCAGTGATCTGGGACATTGTTACTCTGAGACTTAAGACAGATAAAGACTGTCCATCTACCTTACATTAGCCATCCCTGCAATGTACTGATGCTCCAGATCAGCCTTTGGCAACTCCACAGCCTGGTGAGTGGCACACATTGACATTGCTGGACTACCCAAAACTATTGGATTTGCTACACTTCTAAGTGTCAGATTTTAGACATCCTTACTAGAAAATATTTAAAGACCAAAGAAAAATGATTTGTTTAGAACCTCACTTTGCAATAAAGAATGATGCAGGCAAACAATGGATACATTATTAGGAAGACACTGTGTGTTCTGCTTCCAGCCTTGCTTATGCTGTCATGTGTAATGCTGAGGTGAAGCAGCCCTAGGAGGCTGATTCCTCTGGACACTGCACTGGTACAAGCTGTATATATGCAGCAAGCTCCTCTTCCTCTTCATTTCTCTGTGTTACTGGCATGGACATTAGCAATTTGAGCAGATCAGCTGATAACTGCAGCCATTTTTATTTCAAGGCTGAAAATGTATTTGTATCTGGACCTGTACTCCAGGTGTTACTTTGGACCTAATTCTGCTCTGGAGCTTGCAGCCTCCTTACTGTTTCAGCTTTCTGGATTTCCACTGCCATACAGTGGAATAATTCAGCAGAGAATCACACTCCTGATTGACTAATGCTAGCACTCAGACACCAAATCCAGACTGCAGGCTTCAGGTAGCCTTAAAAAAAAAAAAAAAAAGTAGATGCTGAATGCTGTTCAGATGTCACTTGAAAGTGCTTATTTTTATATTCTTGACTACAATTCAGTAGCCTTCTCTGTTTCTTCTGACCGAGTTCTTTTAAGCAAATAAAGAGCTTGACTTGTCTCCAGTCAGACAGTCAGTTTTGGAAATAAATTCCAAGTGCATTTCTTACTTTTATTGCTGAATTATTGCCCTGGGACTTATCAAGGTGATAACAGTTTTGTGGTTAAGCCATTTAAATCCCTCTCTGCCCCTTCCTGACCACAGTGCACACTACAAAGTAGATTTCCTTTTGATCCTCTCAAATATAAACATTTAACAGTCAAAATTTTTAAGACAATTATTTGAGCTTAATTTGCTAATCCTTTTAATGTCAACTGCCACACTGCTGACTAACCAGTCTGTGGTCTAAACACATATGGAGATAACATGAGACTTCTAGTTATGGAAAATAAAATACAGGTGAGTCTTCCTTGTCATTTCCTCACAGAAAGGGGTTTGTCTACCCAGAAAAAAAGATGAGTTTTGTTAGTAAATGCAGTGTGAGTTGTAGGGAGGTGGTGTCAGGTAGTTGGAGGCCTGGCTGACATCTCTGATGGGTGAGACCAGAAGACCTTGAGACTGTTTTTGACAAGTCCCAAGATAGTGTGGCCTTAACTTGTAATTAGATATCAACTTTCATATTGTCAGCAACAAGTGTGCTGTGTTCTGCACTGTCCTACAAAGGACCAGTACACACAGCCCAGGATGGCATCCAGAGGAGCACACCTGAACCTGGGTGTCTGTTCTGGGTGCACATCTGAGTTATGCCTTGTTTTCCAGGGGATCTCACACACCTGCCTCTGTGAGTGCCCATCTTTGCTGTACTTTGTGCATGGTGATCTGTCAGGCTTCTCAGATTACAGTAGTCTGAGAGTATGTTATAAATGAATTACAGTGAAATTAAAACTCATCTTCTCTCCAGAAACAGCCATGTTAACACTTGTAAATAGCTCGTCCTAATTCAGTTTACACATTGCTTGCTTGACTTGAGAAAACACATTTTACAGTTTAGCTTAAAGTACTTTCACCTCTAGTAAATCCTCTGCAGTTCTGTAACACAGGGCAGTAAATTTTCTGGTGTCATGTATAAAAGTTGTGGGATTTGGAACTAAGACCCAAAAAATGTCTTGTATTTTTGTGTGTTTCCTCTTCCTGAGGTAACTTTTCCTTGTTTCTTTTCATCTTGGGAAATGACCCTTTCCTCCTCGAAGGGCAGTTTGTGTGTTCTGCTGACCAGTGTCTGAGGAGAGGTCTGGGAGTCAGAGTAGGGAGCATGGAGAGAGGGGCTCTGCACCAGAGGTTTTTGTGAATGTGGTTATAAATGAAAGTGAGACAATGTGTGACAAGGCTGGGCAAGAGGAAAAGACATTTTATCCATGCCATCTTGCAAATATGTTCCTTGATCTTCCTGCAAGTCTTTCAGTTTTACAGGAAGCCTGTCCTTGCCATGCATATTCTGTTTGGATAGCAACTGTGATCTCACCTACACAGCCTGCGTAGAATTGCTTCCAAGAGATCTTTTTTTTCCCTCATTTCTCCAGTAATAGCTCATAAAGAAAGGTTTACATAATATTTCGATATTACTTAAGGCAGAAAAGATCCAAACCTTGTGGATGGCTTTGAAATTATTTAGCTGGCTTAACACTCTGCTCTGCCACATTTGCACAGTTTTGCCATGGACATCTGTTTCTCACCTGCATGGGTTTATTTGTAAAATTAGACAAGTATTTCACAGGCATTCCCAGCTTACTTGTTTCTAAAGAGCACCCAAAACTTCTAATGAAAAGCACTAGGCAAGAATTAGGTGTTGGCATTGCATCTTGCAGTTGCATTTTGCAGAGAGCATGAAGGTTCACAAAGTATCAGAGTGTGTGCTTGAGGAAACTTCTCTTCCAGAGACTTTAAATATGATAATACAGATAGGACTGGAGTGTTCATTTTATTATTCAGGGTGACTGGAATTGGTATTTGTTTCATTAGAAGTTTGAGAAGTGTTTGGTTTCTGCTTTTAGGGAAACATTGGAGGATTAATGTCATAGAGACAAATGTTGATGGGTGCAAAGTTTCAACCACTTTCCGGTCTTTTCCAGTGTTACAACATGTAATTTTCATTTCCGTGTTTGCTTTGGGACAAAATGTAGCCCCTGAAGAAAAGAGGGGTGAGGGCAAAGAAGGAAATACAAATTTCAGAGGTGGATGCAGGAGCTGGGGGTAGAGGGAGGAGGAGGTCATTTGAAGAGGTCTAGCCAGGAATCTAAGAAACCCAAAAGCTATTTCTAAGACTCATTCCAAATGTTTCTAATTTCATTCATATCTTTTTGTTTCCTTTACTGCTTAACTGGGACAAGAAAGTAAAGCCAGGAAAGTCCAATCATAGTGGGAAACAAAAACCTAAATATTGGAGAGAGAAAAAAGGCCGTTCTTTGCAAAGCAATTCTGCCTTCTGCTTGTCTCCCATTGTTGGTGTTACTGTGGAAAATGTATAACATCACTTTTTTGGAAAGTGTTAGAACCTGTTCGAGTAGAGGTGGTTTATATAGTCTAACATGGAAGAACTAGAGGGTATCTATTTCTTTACCATTTGCCTAATAATAAGTGAGCCTGTTGACCTCCGCTGGACTATTACAAATGTGAAACTTGGCACTCAAAATTGCTTGCTCTAAATTTTCCAGTTGCTTTCTCTTTTTCCATTTGATGTCATCCTGCCAACTAGTGATTTTATTATTATAAACAGGACATTGTATTCACTTTTAAGAAGAAATATGAAGCTGAAGGTAAAATTACAAACTGCAGTTTCTCAGCTGGCAAAATACAAAACAATGAGCTAAAAATACTGAGCAGAGAAAGGGTGTTGTGGCAGGGAAATATCTACAAGATGGATGTGTTCTGAGGAGCAGAAACTGACTGACTTCAGCTGAGCAGGGCTAAACTCTGAAGAATCAACAGATTGTTCAGCTTGGGAGGCAGCTCTAGAGATCATATACTCCAACCCCATTGTTCAAAGGAGGGTTAGCTTGGAGCAGGCTGTGCCCATTTGGGGTTTGGATAGCTCCAAAGATGAAGATTCCACAACCCCTCTGAGGAACATTTTCTGGGGTTCAGAAAAACATGTGGTTTTTCCTTCAAATAGATTCTCCTGTGGTTTGTGCCCATTGTCTCTTGTCCTGTTCGATACCACTGGATATTGTCTTGCTGCCTTCTTTACTCCCTATATCAGGTATATTTTCACATTGAAAAGATCTCCCTGCCTGAGCCTTCTCTTCTCAAAGCTGAACAGTCCCGGCTCTCTTAGCCTCTCCGTGTAGGTTGGATGCTCTGATTCCTTCATCATCACCAAGGTGTTTCAGCAAACTTGCAGCACTGTGTTGATCTCTCCCTGGTGCTGGGGAGCCCAGAACTCGACACAGCACTGCAGTTGTGGTCTCCCCAGTGCCAAGCAGAGGGGAAGGATTGAAGGAGCACATGCTCTGGCCTTCAGGCAACACTCCTCATGCAGCCCAGGAGGCTCTTGGCCATCTTTGCTACAGTGACATATTGTTGGTTCCATCAGGACATCCTTTTCTGCCAAGCTGCTTTCCAGCTGGTTCTTCCCCAGCCTGTGCTGGTCCATGGGATTATTCCTCCCTGTGTGCAGGACACTGTTTTTCCCTTTGAGCTTCATGAGATTCCCATCAGGCTGTTTGTCTGCTGAGGTCCCTCTGAATGGCAGTGTGACCAGTTCCTCCCACAAGGCTAAAAGGGCAGCAGACAGGCAGCCAGATCAGATCCCCTGCATTGGCAGGAGACAGTCAATGCTCACTTGCTTCCCTTGCAAGGCAGAGTTACTGAACTTTGGTCTTGCAGGCAAATGAATGAAATGAAGCTTTCAGTTAAAATTTGCACCTTGATATTTCAGCACAGGACTTCAGTTGCAACTGATCCAAGTTGTTGAAGGCCAAATTTGTAATTTTAGCTGTGCCTTGAGAAATGTGGCATCCTTCCTTTGTCTGATAAGGGAAGAAGAGCAGAGGTGCTATGCTGTGTCCCTCTGCAGCACTGTTGGTACCTTCCCTGCAGCTCTACTTTCCATTTATTTCTCTCTCAAGGAGTGTTACAGCTGCTAACAGGGATCAGCACTGTGTATAGTAAGGGTTTGGCAGCATGGTGTTTGCTGTAGATGCCCCAGGAGATTACTGGCTGATAAAATTAGAGGTGATGGTAAAAATGGCAGCCTTGAGCTGTGCAAGGGCTGCTGGAGGAAGGCAGTCAGCCTCTGAAACAGATGTCTTTCCAAGGCAGGTGGACAACTTTAGTTAGGAATGAGTGCAGGGCTGATAAAACATCATTAAACAGCTTGTTTCCTGGAGATTTTCCACTACAAAAAGCTAGTGTTAAGTAGAGCAAGTCTTACTCAGCTATAATAGGATATGTAAAAATGCTCTGGTTTCTGATGGAAACTGAGAAATGACTTGTTTAGCAAATGTATAAGCAACATTGCTACAGAACTGGCTGTTATCTTGGAGGGGAGTGGAGACACAGAAAAGGCCAGATTATGATCTCTGCTCTCTCACTGAGCTGTTCTGTGACTGATTAAATGTTCTCCATAGAGAGATACATCAGGTTAGATACACAGGTGACATACAAAGGATTGCTCAGTGGTGTCTAAGCATATCAGATCCAATTCCTCTATAACAGGATTGGTTCTAGAACCTGGTGATGGTGACTGTATCTGCCCTGGCTACTTCTGCTCTCCAGGCAATCTGAGCAACTGTACCATTCTTGGACTGATGGGGAGAGCTCATGTTAGCTCCTTTCTCTGCCATCAGCTGAGTAAGTAAAACTCTTGAGTAAATATTCTCAATTTCAGTGATGTGATTCAGCTCCTTGCTTCTGGTTGGCTTCTTTTGGTCCTCCTTTCTGTTTTCATAGCATTTTCTACTGCAGTATAGCTACAGCAATTATGGTGACCCTGTTTTGAACAAAATGATGCATGGTCTGTGCTCTCAAATACTGTTACCAGTGTCTGGTGTACCTAGACACAGGGCAACTTCACCTTCTTCCTTACAGGAAGGTGCATGTGATCGTTGGAAGTGATCTTCAAGCAGAATTGGTGGTGTGTGGGTGGATAGGATTTTTGTTTTCTGATCTTGTAGGCCATCACACCTAACCTTGCTTTGTTAGAAATCTCTTTAGCTGGGGAAAACAGTAATAACTTTTGCACCTAGATTGTTATACATACAGTCTTGTTTTTGCCTGGATACTTATGGAGAGAAGTGGAGGGAATAACAGAAGGAGATAAGGATAAAATCTTAAGTCTGACAGTGTCTCTGTTTCTTACTGGATCACAAGGTGGGGTTTTGATGAGCAGAGGAAAGTGCCATATCCTCTCCTGTTTGTATGTGTTAAGGGGTGCAGTTCAGGTGTGCCCAATACTGCATCTTCACTTGATATCACAGTGCTTTGCTGGTACCCTGCTTTCTCTACAGGTCAGATAGCACAGGGTGCACAAGAGATGAAGTGTCCAAGTCCTGGTGTCAACCCAGGTATCTGTCTCTGGTGCTACAGCTGAAGAAACCCAGAACTACTCCAGTTGGTGAGGTGGTGTATCCCTGCTGTGGTATTTCAGAGCTGATCACTAGGACAGGCTGGTCATTACAAGGAACAATATTTTCCTTGTGGTTCCACTCTGATCTGAAGCATGCTTTAACCTGTCCATCTGTCTCACTTCTTGGGTGATTGGATCTTTTTTACCAGGTTATTCCTCAGATCACTCCATAAAAAAACCCGAACAACCCATAAATTGTAATATAGATGGCCCAAATGTAAGTGTATGAGGCAGAGCTGTCCTGGAGATATCACAGCATGGATTAGAAGTGGGACAGTCTGGAAAAGACTAGCAAAAATATTCTGGGAGATAAGGGATTGATTTACAAGGAAGGATTAACTGTTCAATGTGTATCTGCCAACCCTGAAACTAGAAGTTTGTGAAAGATATAGTAGTTGATAGTTAAAAATATGTGGCCCAAAATGAAAAAATGAGAATCACTCATGATGGTGGGAGGATAGAAAAGGGTTTTATAAGGACAAGTAAGGTAAAACAAAGAGGAGACCTTTCCTATCCAACCCAAAATAGACTGTAGTGTAGACTGCTAAAGAAAGGGCTGGAAACTTCATCACTAAAGATGCTTGGTACCCTACAGGAGAAAGTCCTTGAAATATATTGTCATGAGCAGCCTGACTCTGACCTATGGGGGCTGGATGACCTAATGTCTCTTCCATTTCTAGCCCTGTGCATCTATGATTAAAGTAGTTTATATAATGCAAGTGCATTTTCAGTTACACTTTGCTTTCTTGCGTGGGATAGTGGTGATGCAGAGAACTCATTATGTTTGTGGCACAAGTACAGCATGACTTGTAGGAAATACTGCTGGTACTTGGCCTCCCAGAGACTCTGATCTCGTTTATGAATATATGTTGGCTTTTCAAGCCATATAGATATAAGACTGCAGTGCTCTTTTTTTTTCTGTCTTCCCCCTTACTTGGAGGCCATAAATATGGAGGAAATAATAGAAGGATAAGTAGAAGGAATAATTGATTCTGGTTCAGCAATCCAGTGAGCAGTCCCTGGTGAAAATGTAAAAGTTTGTTGTTGTAGATGTGTAGTACACCAGGAGTCATTGTCAGCTGCTCTCTTGGACTGAGGTCTGTTTTCTGAACCAGGACAGGACATTAGCTAAAACATAAACATCAAGAAAATAAAAAGAGTAGTGCTGGTTTGAAGTTGGGCTTTCAATGCATTTTGTGCTCTGCTGGATTTTTGGAGGGTTTATAACGCTGAGTGTTTGGAGGGATTAGTTTTTGCTTCCAATTATTTTATAATTTTAGTTCATTTTGAAATTAATGGGCCATGCCAAAAGAGTTTTGTGATGTATCAAGTATCTTTGTCAGTCTGTTACAGGGCATTCAGAGTGCCATCAGAGATTTGTCAGGGTACTTCTCTTGCAGGCGTATTTTTAAAATATATTCCTTTTAAGAGGCTATCTTGGAAGCAGACACTCTTGGGTTTTAACTAAAATCTGCCAGCATCAAGTGTGACAAATGTAGTAGACACTACAAGTAATAAATGTCTTTAGGAGTGAGATGTTGAAGTCTCAAATGCTCAGACACTGATTGGTCTCTGAAATTTCTCTTGGAGAAAGGGTACTCCCTCCTGATTTGAGTGATGAATATTGGTCAGAACCATTGAGGCAGAATTGGTCCTGTGCTTATTGGCACTTTGTAACAAACCTGCACTGACACTGTGGTTGAGCTGGGTTTGCTTGTGATTGAAGAACGAGATTGATTTTTGTGGTTGCCATAACAATTGGATTGTTGTGTGAAAAAATGTCAGTAGCATTCACTGGAGTGAGTTGACAGCTCTAGGATGCCTTTTCCTAAATTAAAACAACTGTTTCCAGCTCTGAGAAATGGTGTCTGCTTAGCTTTTGCAAGATGGTGCTCAGCAGGGTCTTAGAAATGACCTGAAGAGCTTAAAGATTCTAAAAGTGCCTTTGCTATGCCTAATTTTAAAATGCCAGCTTTGAGCTGGAGTTAATAAGGGTAAACCAGGAGGCAGAGCTTTTGCTCCCACCAGGCTATTGTATGTATGCACAAAGTGGAGAGAACAGGACAATCTAAGGAGTCCCTAGAAGAATGTAAATGCACTGCAAGTGTCTAGACATGCAGTCACTCGTACTGTAAATGTCTTAGCACTGACATGCCCAAGTTTAAAGAAGGCTTGCACTGCTGAAACTTTAATAAACAATGGTCATTTTTGTCTCACCTCCAGCTGAAGCAGTCTGGACTTTGGAAATGGGCTGATGCTTCTGCAAAAGGTTCAGCTGGGTGCTTCAGGGGCCTTTGGATGCCTGGAGGGACTGTGGCTCATGACAACTGGGCCTGAGGCAGGGCAGGGTGTCAATGTGTAGCCACTGAGCTGGTGGCTCAGTGAATTCCACAATGCTGGAATTCACAGACAGCAAATTTCAGCCACTTTCAGGCTTCTGGTGTGTTCTTTGTTCTCTTTTGTAGAGGGTTGGTTTGGGTGTGTTGGTCTTTGTAAATGTCTAGTGAACATCACAGGAGACTGCTTCAGCCTGTAAGTTGTCTGTGGGAGGGGAGTCAAAATGGGGAGGCAAATGAGCTCATTAAGTTCAAGTGCCTTAATTCTATCAGCTTCCTGAGATATGGAAGTGGAGAGGGAAGTGCTGATCTCTCCTCCCTGTTGACAGGACATGTGGGAATGGTTCAAAGCTGCACCAGAGGATCTTTAGACTGGATATTAGGAAGCCTTTCTTTACCAACAAGGTGGTCAAACACTGTAAGAGGTTTCCTAGAGAGGTGGTCAATACCCCAACCCTGTCAGTTGGGGTATTAAACGTTAAATATTTTCCAAATGCCTCTTAAACACTGGCAGTGTTTAAGAGGCATTTGGAAAAAGCCCTTAACTACAACATGCTTTAATTTGGTCAGCTCTAAATTGGTCAGGCAGTTGGACCAAATGATTGGTTTTGGTCCCTTCCAATTGAAATACTTATATTCCTTTCCATTTCCTTATATTCCAGACCCTGTGTCTGGGTTTCCTGTTGGAAGGCTTTCAGTGGTGTCCTGCTCAGCCCCTTCCTTAGGTGCTTTGATTTCCTTGCAAAGAATCTCTCTCTTTTTCTCTCATGAGACTTGGCAGTGTAAACTCTGCCCACAGGCTCATTCCTGAGCAGTCCAAGTTCAGACAAATGCCAAAGCTGGGGCTTCAGCCCGAGTGGCTTGAGATGGTGGTGGCTGCTGCCAGGACCAGAAGAAGTGATGATCTGTGTCACACAGGAGCATGGACATGGTCTGGCTGCCAGCTGACTTGTGCTTGTGTTGCCTGGGGTGAAATTCCTCCATCCTCTGCCTTGCCTGGTTCCCAAATAGCTGGGTCATAGTTCGCTTCTTCAGGCCGCTGCCTGCCATGAGAGGTTACACCAGCTGGTAAGGACAACGTCTGCTTCATGAAGGGTTTTCTGATGCTCTGATTGGTACATGAAGTTCTCTGGACTGGTATTTCATGTTGTTGGCATTTATTAGTGGTGAAAATCTGGGTTCCATGTCTCCACTGGTGAGTTGGCTCAGAATGTGCTGCTGCTTGGGAAGACCATTGAGTTATACAGAAGGATCTTTAGGGTGCTGCTTTGTCTACTGTGTACAAAACTGGCACTTTTCTCCAAGCAGCAAGAAAATTGCACTGTTAACACCCAAGCTTTGGCCAACTGGGTGGCCATGCCAGAAACCTTGCTTCTAATACAGCTGAGCCCATGGCTTACCATTGCAATGCTTCATCCTCGTGCAGGTAGCCTCTCTCTTGAGCAAAGAGTGAGCCCTGACCACTGGAATTTATAATCTCCTAATGTCGTAGGTGTTCATATTTCATGGTTAAACTAAGTGATATGTTTAATTCTGAACAGTTTAACTGGCAAAAATGAATATATTGTACCAATCTTTGAGGCACCAACTGTACAGTCTCTGCTGATTCTAGTGAATACTTTAGCACAAATGTATACATAGATGTATGTATTTGCACAAAGTAAAACAAACTGCTGTTGCTGTCCTGTGATCTGTGAACATTTTAATTACCATGACGGTAATTCCAGCTCACCAACAAACTACTTCTCTTACCTTTACTGCTGTACTAGCAATTTATTTTAGGTCCTGTTGAAGGTAAAAAGACTAACTGCTCTGCAGACGTGCTTGTCTGCTTTAATTAGTCTTCCTGAAGCTGCATAAAGAGCTCTGCACTTAATTAGCTTTCCTTAAATTAGGATTGATATACCAGCCTGTATAGGTTGGCACTGTCATTACTGTCCAATAAAATAAGTGCTCTATTCTGTAATTTCCTTTCCCCAGGTGGTTGATTTGCAAGATGCCTGACAGAGCCAGCTTTAGCAGGGCCCTTGTCACTGCCTTGGGGCTAGAGGTGGCTTGGCCAGTGCTGCTGGGGGCTGGCTGGGTCTGGGCAGTCTGGTGGGCTCCTGTTTTCCTGACTCTTGCTTGCAGGTCCACCATGGTCAGCTGTGAGTAGTTCTCCTTATCCTCCCAAAGTCTTGCAGGTATTGCCTTGCTCTGGTGCTTGAAACCTCTGAAATGAGAAGGGAGGAAAGATTTTGTTCTTCCATTGGCAGAAACTCCATGACAGAGCAACTTCACCTCTGTAAACCTGCATTAGACATCTGTTTTACATGAAGATGATCCTGTAAAAAGTGGAAGTTGCCTCACTGAAATGTTTGGGTTTGTTTTTTTTTGACGAGTGCTGGGGTGTTCTTAAAGGCATATATTTATCTCCAGTCCTTTCCAGCATGAACACTAGAAAGTCTCTTAAATCTGTGTCTCTATCTCTTAAACCATTTTCTTTAACCAAATTGTGTGTATGTTGGAACAAGTGGACTTAGATTGTCTCATTACTTCTACGAAGTATATTTTGACAATTTGAAATGAATAAACCAGATTTTTATTAGGTGAGGTGACAATGAGAGATGCTTCCTTTGAGGCCCTGAAAGAAGGGTGAGGGGGGGATGATCAAGCTCCTTAACCCACAAGGTCACCTTGGTGGCCCTCCAGAAGCTGGAGACAGTGCCAGTTTGTATTTACCTGTAGTCAGTCAGTGCAAATGTGCATGCATGTAGCTGTGGATATAAGTAACATCTTCATCAGCAGGTGCATGAAGCATTCTGTCCCTTGTGGTTTAATGAAACAACTCACTGCAGGCTGGTCTTGTTACTGCTTACTGTCAGAAACGTGGTCTGATCTCTCTGAGATCCCTCGTGCTTGGAGGTATTGCACAGCCAGGCAGTATGGTCAGGGCAGGAATTTGAACAGCCCCTTCCTCTTCCCAGGGCAGACTTGCCACATAGCTGAGAGCAGTGTTGTTTCTTCACCCAGGTGGTTTCTGTCAGCTGCCTCCAGGGTGTGTGCAGGGGTGGTTGGTGTGGGTGCCAAGGGAGGGGGCGATTTGCAGAGCAGCAGGCAGGCTGTGCTGCCCACACCCAGCCTTTCCTACCCTTGCTCCACTGCATTGTCTGATTCTCCAGGATGAGAGGTGGCTCTCTGCAGTGTCCTGGGGATAAAAGTGATACCACTGGGCCTGGAGAAAAAGCATTAGGAGATGGCTGAGAACATGAGACCTGAAGGAGCACGTGTGCAGGATGCTGCCATCAAGCTCAGAGCTGTAGTCCCATCATTCTGTGGATCCCACATGCCAGCCCTTGTTCCTATGGGCATCTGAAACTTCAGTAATAAAACTTGAAAACCAGAAATATAATTAATCACACTTAATAATGTTGTTACTGATGAGCTGAATTCACTCAGAAAACTTCACCTAGGTGTAGGCCTGTGTGCCAGGATTCTTACTGCTGTGGACTTGGAGTTCTGCTTTGAGGTTGGCTTCTCTTATCCTGTTGTCTACCTGGCCATTGTCTCTGCAGCACTTCTGCAGTATCCCTATGCCAAGGAGTATCATGCATTGTTTTACTTGCTCAGTGGCTTTCTTACCTCACCTTGCAGTCTGTGCCCAGAATAAACTGCCTGTGACAAGCTACAAGTCCAAGTCCTTTGAATAGTTCTAAAGGAGAAACAGATCTGAGCCTGGTGGTTGAACATATCCGAGCTGGTGAGAAATGCTAAATCAGAGTTTGGACCTCACTTCAGCTTTGCATCTGTGAGTTTATGGATCTCAGATGGCTGTGAGCTGTGTCTGTGCTGGCCACTCCTGTGCTGAGAGACAGCTCAGAGCCAGCCACCACCTCCCCAAGGGCAGCAGGCTGAGCACAAGAGGAGCCTGGGACTGCCCTACCAGACTTACAGGTTTGGACTCTCTGAACTGGGACCAGCACTGGCCTCTGCAGTAGACTTGACTGGCCAAATACATCTCAGCAAAACAGCCCATTAGTTGCTACCATTGGATAAATGTGGCAAAATATTTAGGGCAGGCTGCAAATATGCACTTTGTTGAAACCAATCTGCTAATTTTTTAACTGCCTGGAGCTACAATTCACAATGAGTGGCAGATGCTTGTGGTAGCAGGCCCTGAACACCTGGGAAAAGCTCTGTATTCCCCTGACACAGGAACCTACATTCTCTTTGAAGCAGCTCTTAACTTTTTTCTTGCTCACTTGCTAGATAAAGCAAGCCAGTCGTGTTCATTCAGTTGACTCTTTTAAATATAACAGTTACAGATTTACTGGATGTGGCTGGGGAGGGCACTTTATACCCTGTGCAGTAGTGGGACCTGGTGTAAATACATGCAGGCTGGCACACATGTATGTGCCCATACTGTCTGTAGTATAGGAGTGTCTATCTGCATAGGCACAGCCCCCTAAAGAGAGTTGCACGGTGCCTTGAAGTGGTGGTATCCTGAAATTCCATCCTTAGGTGGAATTTTAAGGAATATATATTTATTGAAGTAAGGTTGTTTGCAAACCTTTAAAAATTGATTGATTTTTAGTGCTGGCACCAAAAGATCAAAGTCCTGGTGTAGCTGAAAGATTTTATATCTTTCAGTGTCACAGTCTCTTAATTTGTTTAGATGCATGCAAAGGATCAGAAACTAATGTGCATCTGGAGATTAAGGCAGCTTTGCTATCCAATCTGAAAGCCAGCATATTCCAAAAGATTTTCAAAGTCTCAGAAGGCAGTGAAGTGCTTTACTGATTTTTATGTCTTTGAAAATGTCTTTTTAGTGTTCCTGGTGGAATTACATAAATATATGCTGCCAGCTGTCTTGACACCAGCAGGGCATTTCAGTATGGAAGTGGTAGGTCTGCAAAGCTGGGGACACTGCTCTCACTGAGATAGCACCCTTACAAGAAAACTAAGACTTTCTAATTGCATGTACACTTGCTTCTTTAAGAATTTGCTGTAATCTTCTCTTCCCACCTCTCCTGCCCCAGGAGTAATACCAGTGGTTGTGCTGTAAGAAAAATAGTGTGTGTTTGCATTATACATGTCTAGAAGGGAGTTGCCATCATGATCTGAGTCTTTCTGTGGCAAAAAGAAAAGATGAAAAACAGTGGTCTGATCTCTTCTGTGGCAGTCTCAGCCTATACCATTGTGCTTGGGGATTTTTTAACTAGGGAGGGGCTGAACTTACTCTAAAAGTTAAGATAAAAGCAAAATAAACCCATTACTATACTGACCTCATTGCTCTTCAGCTCTGGTCCCACATTCCTCACAGTGCTTGGGAGAACTCTGCTGTAGTCCAGAGGTCTGGGAAAGAAGTTGCTGTAGGAGAGCCTGGGATGAAGGGAGGCCCTGAAGCAGGAATTTAGGAAGTTCTGTTTGCTGAATGCTTCAGGTTTTGTGTCTCACTGGTGCCAGGCTCTGCTCTATTAAACGTGATGGTTCCTGAGTCAGATGCTTTATTAGTCCCATCTCTGTGGCCCTAGGCCATATCTGTGGTCCAGCTTGGTGTGTTCCCTGTGTTCCTGCCACCCACTGCTACAGGACAAACATATGTGAGCCTTCCAGGGCAGGGCTGCAAATTCCAGATGTCACCTGCTACAGCACATGCAAAAGGATGTTCAGCTTTTTCTGAGCACCAAGTTGATTTGTAAGATCTAATGAGCTGATTTGGAGCTTAGCCTTTCTATAACTTTCCCATTTTTTCCTACTGAACCTGCTTTTCCCTTTGGTCCATAATTGGCAGTGTAGGTTTTATAAAGTCCTGGATTTCCTAAGTGTCTTCACTGGGACCAAAACTCTAACTCAGTTTTGTCACATTCAGCTTGGTTTGTACATGTTCCAGTGCCTCTGCTCTGTGCTAGCTGTGCTCATGGAGTGTCAGATGGTGTGACATCTACTCTTTGGCATGGGCATGAGGGTTATTTGTGTTCCATTTAGCTTTGCAATTAGGAACAATCTATTTTTACTCTAGCTGCAAGGCATCTAGACTTTTTCCTGCTTGTTTCTTTGGAGTGAACTTGATGGGCTAAATTGTTTAGTTTTTGTGAGGGAATATCTGTAATGAAATGAAAGCTACTAAGACCAAGCAGTTAAACCAAAAAGAAAAATGAAAAAAATACCTAAGGAGATTCACTTGTCTAAACCCTTTTAAAAAAAAATAGATTAGGTTTAGAATTCAGATTGGATTGGAAGATGTTTCAGCAGAGTCTTCTGAAAACATGGTTGTTGTTGTCTGATGTCTCCGATGGGCTCTGTGTTTTGATACCTTCTTCGTGACTGGGAGATAAATTTTCCTTTTCTTTTTTTCTTTGGATAGGAAAGAATGCATTTTCACCATCGACCCATCAACTGCCAGAGATCTTGATGATGCTTTGTCCTGTAAACAACTCCCTGACGGTATGAGATATATTTTACAAAATACTTCTAGTGTTTGTATTCAGCTGTTGACACACTTGTATCTATAATTTGTCCTGAAGTATTCTTTGCCAAATGTAAGTAGAGTAATAAACTAGTTCTTCTCCTGTTGTTTTAATTGCTTGTTTTTAGAAATCTTGGAGCAGACGTCTTCAAGCTGCACTCAGTCTTGGTGTTAGAAAATGCAGAGCCACAGTGTTTTGCATAATCAGAGCTGTAATTTGATTTGAGCAGATCTCAGCTGTCTCCTGTCATTATGGGAGTTACAGCTGAATAGCTAATACCCCACTCCTGCAGGCGAAAGTCGAGTGGAACTTTGACCTTGTGTACGCAGTCCACGGGTAAAGGAATCCAGTTTTTTGAAGGTCACTGGCTGAATTGTTTTTTGGTGTTTATGGGATGCTGGGAATTGTCAGATGAGCACAGTGTGCCTTATAAGTTGTGTTTTTCTTCTCATTGCCTTTTGAGCTTTCTCCTCTGCCTTATTTGTACTTTGACTATGCCGTAAGCCAACAGAACAGAAAGTAAAGCTCCAGAAGCCAAATCTTGATGATTATGACCAAAGGAACTTCTCTCTTGTAAGCTTACTTTGCCATCCAAGCTCGGCTCATTTAGTTTGATAAGATCCAGTAACAGACTTGGTTAGAAATATTGCATGATTAGATTAGCCTATCCACCCCTAATAATGAAGATAAAGTTGTGGGGGGTTTTTTTTGGTGTGGGTTTAGTTTTTCTTGCTCTTGCTTATCATCACAATATGATGACAACCAAGACATAATTTCCATTTTTTAAAGTTGATTTCATACTGTGCAATGTGGCCAATGAATTGTAGTGTAATTTAGACCCAAGTACAGAGTACTATAACAGTGCTATAAAAAGGATAAAAAAGCAGAGGTGAAAGACAATTTGAGGCCAATAAAATTAATTGTGTTGTACAATAGCAGTTTTGAGGCAAGATTAAGGAAAAATTGCCATTCTGTTTCACAGAAAATGGAAGGAGTCTTCTTGAGAGATCCCAAGCTGAGCTCTGTTCTCCCTCTTTCCACTTTGTCATCTGGATCACTGTAGGTTTATGACAGCGTTGTGATCCCACAGGTCTAAAGTGTCGAAACCCTGGCTTCTGAGCACTTGCTGTTCACATACATGTGGGTTTTGGATGCTGCAGGAACCATTCACTGAGCTGCTTTGTGGTGCATACATTTGTTCTGTTATCCATAGGCCATTTGGAGAAAGTGTTCAAAGAAAGTATCAGTGTGAACAAGAATTCTTCACTGCCAGAAGGCCTGCAAAGCCACTGCAGCCCTGTCACTTGTGCTTGGGGCTTGTGGGTATGTATAGTGGTGAGGGATGTGACCACTCTTGAAGTCTGCCTTGTCTTACCAACTCCAGCAGAGGAGAAAAGAGGCAGGGAAGTGCATGCACTCACTGGTGGCTGTCCCATCCCAAAAGCCTTTGGTGATCCCTGAGGATCATTTTCCATGAACCATTAACTGGGAGTGTGCTCACAGCAGCCCTTTATGTGCCACATCTCTGCCTTTTGGCTGTAGAAATGCATCCTTCCCTGGGCTCATTTCACCTGTTCTCCCCTCAACGAGAAGATGCTCTGGGCTGGAGTCTTCCCTAAGAGTGACCTTATCTGTGCCTGTCCTGGGTATCGAATGCTCAGCCTCTCCTTTCAGCCTATGATCTGCTGTGAGAGTGCCCACAAGCCTTTACCACCTCAGCATTTGGCTAAAGAAATTGAAATTCACTCTCTGGAAAGGCCAGTTTTGATGCTGGTGGATCCCAGGGACCAGGTTTTAAATCAGTGTGGAAAGAACTGCCATGGAAATACCTTTTAATTTATTTTGAAGTCTGTGGTGCTTATTCTGTGGAGACCTGGTGGCTCAGAAGGCAGAAAACCAGGTCCTGATGGTCTTTGGTGCAGTTATGATCCATTCAGGAGGGAACTGAGGAGTGGGGTGGGAGTGACTGCATCCTTCACACAGGCATGGTGGCTGGCTGGCCAGCTCAGCCCAGGTCCCTGAGCAGGCAGAGGAAGGAAATCTCAGTGCATCAGAAACCTGTGCATCAGTGTTAGTTTAAAACATGAGAGATCCTGGGGTAGAGATGTCCAGTCTGGTAGCTGGAATCATCTCCATTTACAAGGCTCCTGATGTCATACAAGGAGATGCCTGCAGAGTCTCTGTTGTGAAAATGAGTAACTGCACTGATGGACTGTCATCCTTTATCCTCTCAATGTGCTGCTGATTTAGGCACAAACTTGATGCAGCATTTCGTGGACCTTTTCTTCAGCCTCCTGTGGTTTGATATTAAAATGCTAAAATACAAAGGTTAAATTTTTAAAATACTTCCTGATCTGAAGAACTCAATTGTAACATTATTTAGCAAGCTTCCTTTAAGGGTTATCTGTTTCACATGCAGTTGGCAATATAAGATGTATTTTGTTTCTAAGGTGTCACATTAGAGGTACAGCTGCAAAGCTTGTTGTCCAAGAGACCAGATGCTGGATCCTCAGCCAGGGTTTAAGCATCTTACATTTCTGTTCCTAGCAGGAGGAAGTAGCAGAAATGTGTGTGCTCACATTATTTGACACACGCTCTTTATTGCAGTCCTTATTTTGCATGCTGATGGGGAATTTGGAGATAGTTCATTCTATCAACCTGTTCCTGGCTGGGGCTGGGCTCTGTCTAGCTGGGGACGTGCTTCTCTTCAGTTTCAGGCACAGGGCACTTCAGCCCACAGACCTGCAGCTGGCAGAAGACACCCAGATCCATCTCATATCACAAGTTCCTGGGACATTTTCTTGCATGCAAATTGAATCTCTCTGGGCTTGTTACTTTTTTGTCCTGATGTGAATTGAGCATCTTGCTCAGTAATTTTTGGTCTGTGGTCCACTGGCCCCTGTGGCACTATGTAGGATACTGTTATAAGCCCATGAAATGTGGCTGGTGAAAGCAGGGGTAATAAGTCCATCAGCATATGTAAAATTTTCTAAGATATCTGTACATTGACTTAAATTTTTTTCAGGAAATTCCAGACTTAGGTCCAAAAACAGTGCTGGGAGTCCTTTGGGGTCACTTCTTCGTGTTCACTTACTTGCAGAGCTGTGGCTGTTCCCAGCTCTTCAGTGTTTAGGAGAGCCCCTATGGGAACTTCAATCTTGTGCTCAGTAGAACCTTTTGACATGTTTTGGAGGTACCCTGTGAACTTTTGGCTCTAAAAGTTGCTATGATAGCTGCAATTATTATGACAAAGAGTTGTTTTAGAAGTTAAGAGCGTGTCCAGGTCTGGCAAGGCTGAATCTCTCATGAGGGCAAAGTTGTGTTAAGAGTTAACACAGCTTTTATTCCAAATGTAAACGTGGTTACAAGAAATTATTATTTTTTCCATCTCTTTTGCCCATATGTAAAACACTTTAAAAAACCTCACCAAAAAATCCCAACATGAGCAAACCACATATCTTGGCATCCTCATGATGTCAGGAGATCTCCAAAAATCAACAGAGAATGCAGAATCCAATTCAGAATTCTCTGTTGGTGTAGAGCACACTGAATTTCTACAAAAAAAACACATTCATTGCCCGTACTTCTTCTATCAGACAGCTAAATCAGGGCATTTCAGAAGATTTTTGAGAATTAAATTGTCTTCAAGCATTCATTGCTAATTTATTCAAGACTGTGACTGTTTCTTTGCTGTGAAGGATCTTAGGCAACAAGCAGAGATAAGCAACTGTCTTTGCACCTTTGTGGAGTTTGAAGCCTTCCCAGTGTGACCCTCATCAGATCTGATCAATGGATGGAGGACTCACCCGTGCTACATCCTCAGTAAAAGATGGAAAGGAATATTTTTGCTTAAGTAGTTCACAAATCTATCATGAAGAACTACCCAGTAGCAGAGTGTCACTAGCAAAGGAAGCAGGGGATGGCTGTGGGAAGAGCTGTATTTTTAATGGAGCTCGCAGAAGGATATTGCAGCAGTTGGAAACTTTTCCAGGGATATATGTTTTAAGTGGGCCAGTCTGGTTTTGAGAGGATTTTATATTGGAGTCTGTTTCTGATTAACGGCCGTGCTCCTCGTTATTGTTTAATGATAGCAGTGGGGAGGTGAGCTTGCTGTTCACATTTGTGAGTGTATATTTTAAAAGAGATCAGCTCCAATAAAGAAGGAAAATAGGGTTATTTATGTAACAGCTGCAGAAATATGAACAAACTGTACTCCATTTAGATGATTCAGCATAAGCTTGGAGTAAAAGATGGCTCTGGCCTGCACCTAGTTTCTGCAGCCTTTGTAGAGCTTTCAGGGTAGCTTGAGGTTTTAAACAAGTTCATTTCAGTCAATGCTCTTTTGTGATCCTTTCTGCACGTCTTCTAGCAAATTGCTGCAGCCAGGAAGGCACAGCAGAACCACAGATGTCATAGAAAACAGCTGTAGTATTTTCAAGCCTGAATGTTTTCACTCAGGGTGCAGAGGTTTAAAGATTTATTCTGATCTCAGCATGGCAGGTGACCTACGTGTCCCAGTGATACCAGACATGTTTCTCACACTTTCCAAACCTCTTCTGGGAATTATCTGCCAGTGGTGCTTGCATTTCTGGTAATGTGCACTACTGATGCAGTTGTGTTTGAAGGCTGCATACTCTGGTAGGAGTGGAAATGGAATCTGGCACATTTCAAGGCAGACAGTTCCTTCCAGTGAAAGGTCAGGCCATGATGGGAAAAGATGAAGCAGAAATTATGGGGAATTTTGAGGGATTGCCTTTTGATGCTGATCTCAAAGCAGTGCTCTGGGCTGTACTGACAGAGTTTCTGTACATATTTTATTTGTACACTAATAACTAACATGGTTCTCACTTGTGGTTTTCTTTCATTCCTATATTCTTACAGTCTTTTATAAAATAATTCAAGTTCAAGTAAGTTACATCTTTTTTAGGAGGAATTGTTTTACTGCAGAATAGAAATATATTCTACAGACTGTTTGCCCTGGTTTCCATGTCCTTAGTGACCCTGGCTGTCTGCATTCTGGAGTGAGGCCATAAATAGACACAATCATTGACTCTTCCCAGTGTTTGCCCGATGGCCTAAGCAAATGAGGCTTCTGCATTGTGCAGCCTCCTGGTTTTTTGCTGTTTCCCTTAAATCCATTCAATCTGTTGGTGAATTTTAATCAAATGTACCTAAGGGAAATGGGATAAAAAAATCAAACACATTGTGTTTCTGTAAGTGTCATAAAAATGGGGTATAAGCGAAGAAGAGAACTTTTCTTTGTGACCCAAATCTGGGAAAAGTGCAACATGACTTTTCTGCTTAGCACAAAGTTTCTTGTGAGCTGCAGTTTTTGGGAACAGATCTGCAAGGAACTGAGACTTAGATCTCTGTTCAAGGAGCCTATTTCATATGTTTTGGTAAAGCCAACTAATGTTTTGCCAGTTGTTGATAAAATTCTCCCTTGTCCACTGCAGGCCTCCAGGCTCTGGGGCTGCTTTTCTTAGAGCTGGACAGCTTAGTAGACATCCCCTGGTGTGTGAGCTCCAGAATCTTGTGCTTGAAAAACACCTGTAGAGAGCCCTGGTAGCCCCAGGATGTTCCCTACCATCTCAGGTGACCACCTGGTCTTCCTCTCCTTTGACTTGCATTCTTTCCTGGTGTAGTTTGCAAACTCTTAGGATGTTTTAATTTTGCCAAGTTCTGAGCACTTGTATTTTTGGTTTTTAAGATGTAAATATTCCCTCTTCTATTCAGCTTTGTCTCCCTGGCTACTTAAGGACTGCAGGGTGAAATTTGCTCTAGCAAAACATGGTACAGGACCCTTCAATGAATCTCTTTGGTCCCTGCAGGACAGAGTATCAGGAGAGTTTGTGACTGGAGTCTTGCTGTGCAGACTTGCTTAAGATAAATGCTGAAAAACAAACTAGTGTTGGAACAAGTTACTTTTGAAATGAATGTGGATAAATTTATCAAAAATAATTTATGAAATTACTATGCTTCTGTCTTTGTAAGCTATTTAAGGTGAACAGACACCAGACCTGCAGAGAAAATGACAGAAGCACATTGACAAATGAATCAAATGTCAAATGATCATAAACTGCAATTTGTTTAGATTTACTGCAGGAATCAAATACGGGAAAATATAAGATCTACAAGGAATGGGATTGTGTGTTACATTTGGTCAAATTTTACTTCAGTATCAGACATAATTAGCTCATCTCTCCTGTTACCTGCTGATTAATCTGGGGATATTTTGTTGTATCACTGGGAGAGTGAAAAACACATATTGCAGTGATTAGAAAGAGGTATATATTCCTTCTTTCTGTTAAAGGCTTGTGGTTGCAAATCCACTGAAATATGCAAAATGCTCTCAGATCTCAGCCAAATCCAGATCCCTGCTGTGCCCCACAGCAGGCTCCTGTGTAGTGCTGGGAACTGCAGGGTGTACAGTGTATTTTGCCTCTGCTTTTGAGGTAACGTGGGGTTGTGTGCGGAAACACACATCACTTCCAATTTCCAAGTGCAGGGTTGAATGGAATCAGAGGGCTGAATTTAATCAACTTTTCTCCACCAAACGTCTCTCTTGAAATTGGTGGGGCAACTTGGTGACGTGGGGCTCCCCTCAGTTCCACTGGGAATAGGGCAGGTTACTCCAAACTGCTGGTGGCTGAAAGGGAAATAGACTGAGCCAAATCCCCAGACAAGTGCATTAAACTGGATGTTAAGGTACTGGGATGATTAAGGAAGTTTGGATTTAGTTAGAGCATTGATTGCTAGAACGTAATTTGTTAAATTTTTTTTTGCGTATATTTGAAAGCTGCTTGTGAGAATGCTGATTAAAAGCTCGTTAAGCAAAATTGGACAGGGTTTGTGATTAGTAATCCATATTTGTTGTGCTGGATTTTAATGTCAGGTATAAATATTTTATAAATATTTCATCCTAGTCCCAAAAGTTGTTTGGGTTTTTTTTACAGTAAGCAGAGAAAGCCGTGTAGCAAAGAGACAGGAGATTAAAACAAAATAAAAGGTATATTGTGTACGAGGACTAAGGTAACAAAGAGTGTGGCTGCAGAACATACAAACAGATGTGCAAATACCAATAGAATTACTCATGAAAGTGAGTTTACTTTTCTGCTGGGAGGAGACATGCTCTGGGCAAAGTTGCCTTCCGGATCATTTCAGTTCATGAATTCAGGACCTGGGACAATTCCCCAAAGGTTTGAGGCGTGGGATTTTGTGTCCTGGTGGATCTCACTGATATTTGTGGATACAAACTTGAAAAAAGAAAATGTCTGATTTTGTATTGAAGGAAAAAAAGGGAAAATGCCTTTAAGTAGATAGGTAATGAAAAGAAGATCCAGAAATTTTTTGCAAACAGATCTAAAACTTTGCCTAGGATTTCCATTCATGAAAAAGGACCCCAAGTACCCCAGAGAGTCTTTGGAGAAAAACCACAAATGATGGGGGATGACCAGACAGACCTAGAGAGAACAGGACTTTTCAGTGAATGTAGCAAATAAAAGTCAGGAGATATGTGAGGAAGATGAACTTTAAAAGGGTACAAATAGCTGGCAGTACGTTCCCACATGGTTATCTTCAGTCACATGTTCTGTTACATGTAGGCAGCAAAGGAGTTACTGCTGTATATTGCCTTTATTATCAACTTTATGTAATTGCAGGATCTCTCAGAATCACTGGGTTATTGTTTTAACTTGTTATTTACTGCAGTGCAGGGTTTCAAAACCCAGATGAGCAGGAAAAACTTCTTACACTGTAATTCACTACAGTATTTCTTGATAGTTGACTATTATGCTAGATACACAGAAAGAGTAAAACCAGGTGCAGATGGAAATGTTTTGGAAATCTTTCAAAAAATAAACAGTTGGATGGCTAAAATTGAAATCTCAGCAACTTCCTTCTATTTGTGAAGAAGTTGAAGGAATGTCAAGGCTGTTTAATGGAAATACATTGTATGTGTTTGGCCTAGCACTACATCCCAAGGTCTCTTTGAATGCCTGGGAATGCTCACTCAGCCTTGGGTTACTGATACAGTAGAGATATCACAAAAGGGACTGACCTAGCAGTAAAGAGAGGCTGGTCCCTCCCCATTCTAAACCTTCATCTCAGGAACAGGATGATATCCTACACCCAAAGATACTGTAATTCATCTTGAAAGCTGCTGGGTGTCACTTCCCATCTCTTTAAATTCAAAGACTGCTGATTTCCTGATAGAGCCTCTTGAATCAGTCATGGAATACAAACAATTGATGACGTGAATACCAGAAATTGTCCTTTTACCTTGGTCATGTTGGCTGCAAACCTCACTGCTAAGAGGCTGCCAAGAGAGCTCAGGGCAGTCTGCCTTGGTCGCTCTTCCCCACCACAGAGATTGCTTTCTGAGCCAGGAATCCAAGTCACAGCAGCACAGCCACTGCCTCTGTGTCCTGCTTGACGTCTTGTCTTGATGGAGGGTGGAAGATCCATGTGCCAAGTGTTGAATTTGAGTCTGCATGACAACGATTCATGCTGGGTCTAAGTTGTAAGTAGTCATCTAGAGGTTCTCCCAGGTGTGACCATATAATAAGTAATGGCATTCAGTGGATAAATCTGATGTGTTTGGGGTTTGTAGCTCCTCTTAAGTTGCTCATTACTTGAGTCTTGGCAAAGAAATCAATAGTTTACAAAGACCTCCAAGTAGAACTTTGTTTTGGCACCTCAAAAGGTCTGCTAGCCACTCATGCAGGCACAGAGGAAACCAGCTCTGCTGTGAACCTCTGCAGTGTACGCAGGCAGGTACCAGCACAGGAATGGGGACAAAGCCTGCATGGGCAGAAGGTGGGACACAGGCATTGCTGCATAAGGATCCACTGTGTATGGTCTCAATATTCCAACAGACACCTTTGATATATCAAAGAAATGTCACATTCCCTTTGTTTTCCATCACTATACTGTCTGTCCCCAGTTGTTCTGTGCTCTTTCTTGATTTTCACTATTGCAATACTTGTACCTCACATGTATCTGTATTTTTCTGCTTGCATCTTGCTCAGCAGTGTGAAAAAATCCTTATTCAATGTGTTTATTCTGTTGGATATCATTGCCTGTGTCCTTCAGTCTGCAATTAAATTTTTATCTTGTACATGCTGTATGAATTCCGTCCTGAGTATTTAGTGATTTTCCCTCAGGAGAATTCCTTCCTTGTGTAAGTATCCAATTTAATGGTGAAGTAGTAGCACTTGCACACAAGAGCTCTTTCCCTCTTCTCCAGAGTTATTGAATCAGGTTTTAAGATAGTTTTCAGGACAGGTGTAGGTAGCAGGTGCCTTCTGGGTGGCAGCATCTTCTGTCACAAGGCGATGAAGAGCTGGTGTGGGTTCACTCAGGACAGGGAGCTCGTAAAGTTCCTCTGCCTCTGTGATGTGATATCATGTGAGAGGTCTGGAGACCTGATTGATGCCAGCATAGTTGTCTCCAGCTCGTGGAGTTTGGAAGTTGGGAGAACACCACCAGCAAAAAGATCTACCCTGTGTTCCCAAGGGAGAATTGACCTTCCTGCTCTCCTGAGAGCCTGAGAGAGCCTCATGCTGAGCAAGAGCCATCTCTGAACATCTCTTCAGATGGGGGGGTCACCTTTCCTGCAGGGGCCTGTGCTGGTTTGTGTGTAAAACTCAGGGCTCTGTAATGCACAGTGCATGAAGTGCCACCTGGTGAAGGTGTCCTGGCTTTGTTTTGAGGTATAAAAGGTGACTTCTAAATTCTATTAAGTGGTTTTAGGACATGGCTGAATTTATTAGCTGCTGCAGACAAAAATTTTATGCAATTCACATGAAAGACCTGCTTCCAGAATTTAATTTAGTAATAGATATAGTCTCCTCATAATTCTGCAACTATTTTAGGGATTGCTGATGGCTTATGGAAAGCTCTAGAAAATATTTCTACTTTTCATCTTCACTCATCCTTTGCTGCGCTTAATGAACAGAGGAGTTTTGTTTTGGACCTCGCCTAGAGCCAGTCACAAATTGGTTTGTAAAATTGTAGTTGTCTCTGTAATGTTCAGTTGATGCAAGGGACAAAATGGCCAAAGGTCAGGGTAGCTGACCAGAGTAAAACAGTACTTTAAGAATCATGTTATTCTGAATTTTAGACTCATTGGTGTCCAACATTGACCTTATAACTTAAAGAAGAAAAGAAAGTAACAAAAACCCTGTTATGGTTTATTTCTGTGAAAAACTCAGAGTATTTATTTTCTTAGAACTGCTAAAAGTATCACTTTGCAATGTCACCATTCCTGTCAGTAATTTCTCAGATGCTTGCAGAAGTTGAGGAAGTGCCTAGACTTTCATTATGGTGAGAGTTAACATTTAAAGATGTTTTTTGGGTTTTTTTCCTCTCATCTCTTGTGATCTCATGCAGTTTCTCAGTTTGAGGTACCTGCTGCCAGTCTCAGTTCTGTTCATGTAGGGGATTTGGTCCATCTCCCAGCTCCTGAGTTTGAGCAGCTAAATGAGAAAAGTCACAGCTTTTATTATCTTTACATCAGCCTGGCTCCTTAAGGAAAGGATGAAGATTGAAGGTCTTAACTGTGATTTAGGAAGCAAAGCAAAAGCCCAGACCCAGCCAGTGCTTCTGCATTCTGCTGCTGACACGGGGCATGTTCCACACTTTGCCATGTGAATATTTCAGGCCTGACTGTGGCCACCTCTCCAGGTGCTACAGATCCCCAAAAAGGTGACCAAGCACAGTTCAAAGAAGACTTGAAATTTCTTGAAACCTTAGCCAGGCTGTTCCTGATGGTCTTAGTCTCTCTGTTACTGGTAGGTGAAGTGGATTGTTTCTGTGGGATGTTTTTCACGCAAACCAGTGGCAGAGGAGTTTGGTAGCATGCAGCATTTTTTTTTATTGTTACCCTTTTAGAGGTGTTTGTTGTTTGTTTGGGCAAAAATTTTTTCCTTTTTTTAAAGTTGTTGCAACATTTACCAAGTGGATGGAAATGTTTGGATGGAAAAGTTGCTGCTCTGTGCCCTGGGGACTTGTCCTGCTCTCAAGATACAGGATCTGATCCTTTTGCCATAGTCTTCTTGTGAGCTTATGTCAAGGAAGAGACCTTGAGAGAAGGAAAAAGCTATTACTTGCTCAAAAAAAGGTTACAATTTGTTGCATTTCAGTTTGCTAAAGGGCCATCATGTGATAATTTTAAAAATTTTATTTCTTGGTAAACAAGTTAATGGATTTATGCTCAGTTGCACTGTGTCTTCAAAAAGCCAAATGGCCCTTGGGCACACAAGTAAAATTTAAGCACTTTCCTATTTTAAAATAAGTAAAACACACTGATTTTTTGAACAACAGCTTGGCTTACTTTGGTGGAAAAGTAACCTTAGCTGAGAATTAAAGCCACCCACCTTTGTCTTCAGACTTCAGAGCAGACAAAAAAACTTGCTTTCTCTGTCACTCCACTTTTATTTTCATAAAACTCTTCTCCTCCTCTTCTCCATCTTAAGCTTTTCTTTGTTTTCCCACTTGCTCTTCTCTCCTAATCAGTCATTCTCTTTTCTCTCTATTCTTCTCTCTCTATCCCAAGATGGGCACTTCTATAACCCTTGAGCTGCATATGTTCATACACATGCCAAAGAGAAGCAGAAATATTTGGGTCATGTTGTTCATGTAAAGGTGTGTGTTAAAGGTCTGTGACAGCCCCTACCTGGTTCCAGCAGCTCCCCCAAATCTTGGTGCCAATTTCTGCTTCAGTGCAACTTGCATTGGGTTTATGTCCACCCCTTTATGGTCTACGACCCCTCTGGCTGTCCCTTCTGTAACTGTGACCCTCTGTGGCAGACACTGTTCTCCCCCTTGATGAAGATTCCTGGTTTTCTGTAGCACTGCCAATAGCACCAAAACGTGCATGTGGGTTAAAGGCCTCATTTCTCTCTCTTTATGCAAGTTTTTCATACTTTTGCAAGGTGCTAAATATTGCTTAGCATATAAGAGCAACAGCATGATACCCCCAGGGCTGTGGAAGGGGAAGGAGCTGTAATTATTTGCTGCAAGAGTTTGGTCTAACCAGGGAACAGCTTGGGACTGCCTTGAACTGCTGTCAGCGGGTGGGTGGCTGTTTTCTGGATAGAGCAAACACTTTGCAATTTCCTTTGAACTCTTCTGTATCTCACTGAAGGGTGAAGACAGTGTGGGAAACAGAGGTTAATACAAAAACCCTCGTGTTTGATTTTAACTTGACTTGACACATTTGCTCATGTTTGACTTCCCTCCCGAGAATGATGATGCTTGAAGGTGAGATGGGAGTAAATGGGAGTGTGACTGCATGGTTGAGAAATACTTTCTGATGTTTTGTCCTTGAAGAGATGAGTTTTTAAGTTACATGGCCCTAAAATTCACGTATGCTAAGGTATGAAGTGAAATTGCCTTGTCTCTGGATTTGTGCTATGACTAAGGTTGAAGGCAGGGTAGAAGAATTTGCTTCCAGAGTGTTCCCTCACATACTGTTCAAATGCATTCAACTCAACTTTCTAATTTCAGGGGCAAATGCTTGATGTGACCTGCTGGGTTGACAGTTCTTATGAAGCATTTGCAGGCTGAAAATGCCTTTTCCTTCTCTTCCAGCTCCTTCTTACTAATCCCTTTCTGTTTATAATTTTTTCAATAAAGAAGGAAAGAAGTTATCTGAACTGTTTTGTCATAGAGAATGAGATCATCAGCAAAAAAAAAAAAAAAAGGATCAGCCTGTTCTTTGTTGTTCTGCAAGGTGCCACTGCTCTCCTTTGATTTTAGCATCATATTGACGCACAGGAGATTTTGGAGTGGGTTCAAACAAGCCAGATCCTCAGCTCGAGGAGCTGAACCTTCTCCAAAACAACTCTGTGCCCACTGTGCTGGGGGAGACCTGCTTTTCATGGCTCTGTCACTTGGTGAGCTCTGAGAGGGAATCCAGGCTTCCAGACAGTTTCCAGAGACACAGGTCCATTCTGTCCTGCCATTCTCGCAGCCACAGGATGGTAAACGAGAGGGAAATTGTCCTCTCTGCTTGTGGCATCACAACTGTGTTGTTTGCAGTAAGATGCCAACAAGTCCTGTCCTGCTGGCACAGAGCACTGGCCCAAGGGGAGTTTGGGTGGCTGAGTGCCCAGCCCTTTCCCTCTGTGCCTGCAGACCTCAGGAGAGCTCCTCATTGCCAGGGCCTCTTCACTGGGTTTTGTGATGCTGTGGTGTCATTCCAGACAGTGCTCCTGTCTCCCATCCACATCTGTCACCACACCTCTGTAGCTGCAGAGAGGAGCTAATAGGGTGCAGCTGGTTAATAAAACATGCCTTGCTTGATTCTAAACTGCATCCCCTGTTGCTGAACATCTCTCAAGAGCAGTTTTGCAGAGTTAGTTTGAATGGCATGACAGTTTTGCATCCACTTTCAGATGAAACGATTTTAAATGAGAGTCCCAGAGATCCTCAGTGAAAGAAGCCATCCAAGTGCCTTCAGCATTTTTCATTGCAGTAGATGCTCCCTGCAGCTCTAGCTTTAACAGCAGCATATGAAGTGTCTGGCTTAATCTCCTGTATGTTTTTATGTAAATTCCTTTTAAAAAACCCTAACCTTAAACTGCTGGTATATACCTAGCTTAAGGGATTGTTGTGCAGCTTACCTGTTAGAGAATTTGGGATGAAACAAATCTGTACTTTGTAAATGTATTTGTTTTTCTAAGAAATTTAGGATATAAAAAGTCTGTCACAATGGAGAGCTACATGGCAAGGTTTGAAGCCTCTCTTTGCTGGAAAAGTAGATTTTTTTCAACAAAATGGAGGTCAAGTAGACCATGTGTAGTAGCCTATGGTGTGTGGTCAATGTGGTGTCCACCCTCTACCCCTTTCCTCTGATCTCTTTGACAAGACCTTTTTTACTCAATGACTGCTGGTTAAATTGTCTTTCCCTTTCAAGACACTTCTCTCTTCTTCTTTTTTTTTTTTTTTTCTTTTTTTTTCTTTTTCTTTTTTTTTTTAGAAAATAGCATGAGACTTACAATGTGAAATGTTCCTTTTGTGACTTTGTCATAAAAATTAATGAGACTAGAAGAACAGTTTGTGGGCCTAGAACAGAATTCTAGTGAATAGTACTTCTCTATCCACAATACTCTTTCACTTTAATTAGCAAATAAACCAGGAGAGAGCATCAGGCAGGTATTTCTGTGCAGGCTTAGGCTGGTATTTTGTCTAGCACATTCAAAAGCAATGATTTGAGAGAAATCAGATTGGTCAATCACTGTGCTGTATCTTCAAGTTCTCTTGGTCTGAATATTTTGGGGGTGAGGGAGATAGGGTGATTCATACATGAGCAAGACAAACCCAAGAGCTGCCAGTTTGCATTATGTCAATGTATGTAAGAAAATATTTAGATAGAATTTCCATTAAAAGTTCAAAAGCAAGGGGCTCACACTGACCCCGGCTTTTAGGAGCTCTGGTGGGAAACCTGAATGAAATTTAATTCTGCTCAGTGTGTTTTCCTTGGCTGACTCCATGTTTTATTATCTCATGCAATGAGATCTTTCTTGGTTTGTCGATTTTCTATTGAGGACAAAAAGTTCATGTATGTAACAGTGCATATATTGAATTAAAGTGCGATTAAAGGCATGATGTAATGACCCCCTCTCCTTTTCCTTTAGTCAATATTTGCCTGCAGGGTCAATACATTACGATATTGACTTCAAAGTATTCAATATTTTTTTACCTTCTGAGTGTGTTGGCTTCGAGTGTGTGTAATATTAAACCTGTTGGTTGAACTGTTGGTCTAAGACTTACTGTCTAAGTAGTTTCAGGCTTGGATGCCTAATCCATGTAGAGCAGCTTTCAAGGCATGTGATAATATCACAACACAGCTGTAGGCAGCTTTCTGAGGTGAACCATTTAATCTGCAGTCTTTGCTCCCAGCTTCCTGACAAGTGGTGGAATTTGTCCCTTGGTGTGCGATGGGATTATTGCCCTCTCTCCCTGCTGCCATTGTATTTGGTCTCTGCAGGCCCTTGCAGTGGCTGGAGGTTATGTGGGCACATCTAAACCCCACCACTCCCACCTTCCCTGTGCGTTTCTGCCACCTCTACATCTGTGCTCTGTCGAGTGCACAAAAGCTGCTCAAAAAGCAAGATTTCACTTGACGTACCCAGAGTGCTGTGCAAACATGGCTTAATGAAGTTAAATCGTTATGAAGTCAGGCAGCTCTGCAGGGTGGGCTGGTACTCATTTCCCTGAGTTCCAGCTGGGGCACAGTGGGCTGGCTGTCTCCCACTAATGGGAAGCTGAACCTTCTCATGCTTCCTCTTCATCTGTTTCCACTCCTACTCTGCTGAAATCCTGTGCTGGTATCCATGAAAGGGCACACAGGCACATGCACTGCTTAATGACAACAGCTATGAACCATTTATCCTTCAAAAACGTGCCACTTGAGAGAAGGGCTTTGATAATGTTCCTTGTGAGGTGGATAAATAAACAGGATTGTCACCAGCGTGAGATCTTATTACTTTGTCTCTTTAAAAAAATTAAGGAAAGAAAAAATATTTATAGATACCGAGAGGTTACTGAATTCCTCTAAAGAACCAAGTGTTATAATTAGGAACCCGCTGCACTTAGAACTATTCTACAAATAAGCACCTCAAATCCAGCCTAGTCCTTCCAGAGAAAACAAAGGTCAATAGGCTGCTTTGAGGATTAGCAAACCAGAATTTCTTGGACCCAGGTACTAATTACTTCCAAAGCTGAGGATGATCATTACTTCCAAATCCACATTACTGCCAAAGCCTCATGATAAACCTCAGTAGTACTGCTCTCTAGCCTAACTTTTGACTTAAGATGCTTTTAAACTGGACTCTAATTAAAGGATAAAAAGCCAAATCTGAAGGAAAGGCAGGGTAACGGTGGAAATAGTCTCCTAGTGGAAAGCTGCACTTCTGCATAGTCTGATCCAAAGTAATTGAAGACTTCCCACGTCCCCAGCAGCAAATCAGGCTCAACTAGGTTGGTGCAGTTCTGATAACCCAAAAGCATGTGAGACTGATTGCTCCATACCAGGGAGATGGGATCCTGCATTGCCTGTGTGCTTGTGAGGTGGGATTCCATCTTTCTTTCATGCTGTTGTCTGGCCGCAAAGGGATGAAGACTGGGCTCACTATTACATGCTCCTAGTTGGAAAGATTTATCTACACGATTCTGAAGGATTTTCACATTTCCACCTCTGTACTTGAGGATTCACTTCTATGTATATTCTTCACTTGTATGTTGTAGCCACGTGGTGGTGAATTTGAGTGTCCTAAGAGACCATGGATTTCATCCCAGGTGGAAGAATTGGAAAGGAATATCAGTTTTGTGAGATTCTGGCATAATGCAAAAAGGTTGCAGTAGCACTGGGGAGAGGAGTCAGAGTTAAATATGTCAGCAGCTCATTTCTACTCACAGCCTATTGACTTCCTTGTGCAATTCCAGGGAACTTGGAAGTGGGAGTCCACATCGCGGATGTGAGCTACTTCGTACTGGAAGAAACAGCACTGGATAAAGTAGCAAGTGAAAGGGCCACCAGTGTCTATCTAGTGCAGAAGGTAAGGACAGCTTTTCCTTTGTGTCTCTGATGATTGTGCCTTCTGTTTACCATAAATTAATTTTCAAGGCTCATTTTCAGAAGCTCGCTATCAAAATCTGACCATTGTTGCAGGACACTTACAAAAATGAGTAAATTAAATTGATGGAAGCGCAGAAGCCAACATAGCTGCTCACTCCCTTGGAGCTTATGGAGAGAGGATGGGGTGGAGCAGCAGCTTGTGACCCTCTGACTGTGGTCAGGGAGTGCCCCACATGCCAGGGCTCACCAGCTTAATGCTGACCTGAGCAAAGCCTGACACACCCAAGCAGGCTCCTCTGCTTTGCTCTTGGGGGCTTCAGATTGGCAGATGTGGAGGATTTTGTCTTGCCTTTGATGCAAGAGTCCAAGTAAACCCTCCCAGAAATTGATTTGTGTCAGAGTAGGGTGTAAAACAAACAAACAAACAAACAAAGAAACTTCTTGAGATAAAATGTATGGTTCACACTCTTACTTTATTGGGATATCCCAAATAATGGAGGAATAGTGTTCCTTCATCATGCAATGAAAAGATGCTTGAAATCGTACAGATTTTAGCTTATCAGAATCAAATGTTAAGCTCAAGTTTAAAGTTGACTTCTAAGCTTTACAAATGAACAGGTTCAGGTTTAATATTGTTGGAAAGGAAATGTGTAGGCTTTGTCTGTGGCTGTCTCATTTTCAGTTGAATGTGCAGAAACACTTTGTAGCCCATCAGATACCACTGGCACTGTGTTTGTAGGGGAGCTGGAAAACTTGGCTGTCAGTGCCCTGTGTAGGCTTGAGGCATCAGCTGCATGAAGAGTGTTGAAGCAATCTCATGGAGCAGATTAATCTTCCTCTCCCCATACTCCCATTCAGTCAGGCTGAAGTCCTTGTCTCTACAGCTCCTTCTGGAATTACAGGACATCTTTTCTATAATAAATAAACATATCCTACTTGCTACTTAAATTAGGAGTGATTCTTCCCATCCCTTCCCTTCCTGGATCTTCTCAGGGTTGTTATCCAGGCAGGCTTTTGTAGTGATGCTTGTGCAAGTAGCTTCCTACGTCCTCTCTGCACTTTCTTGATGATAAAATGATTTATGTTACACTAGTGGAATCAAATTAATGGTTTGATATCAAGCTGTTTACCTTTAGCAGCTGTTCTGTAGCTTTCTTTGGGCAGAAGCAGCAAGGCACAGCTTTAGGGGTCTCAGGAGTCTGGTGGGTTTCAGCTCCCTGTGGAACCAGGGAATGCCGAAGTGTCCCCCCGGATCCGCGGTGGTGACACCAGCAGCACACAGCTGCTCTGTGCTGGCACACCCCAGTTCCCTGTGCTTGCTGTTCTCCACAAGTGGGAAGCAATGTGTATCTCATGGAAACAGCAGCTCTGGCACCAGTCTTCCCAATCCTACAGTGTCTCAGTGATAAGCCCTTGGCTTCTGCAGTGCTCTGCTTCCCCCTGTGATGGATGACTTGATGATGGGAGGTGTGGGCTGGCCTTGGGGGGATGTCACTGGGGGCAGCAAAGCTGTACTCCAGGAGGATGTTGTGGCAGTATTTCCAAGTCAAAATACAGTGGTTTGAGGCCATGGGGTTCTTTTTTTCAAGGGAGAAGGAAGATTTTTATAAAGAAAGGAGACATTTTTCATTAAAGTCTAGTTGGATGCAGAAGTTAATTGAATTTTCTTTCAAAGTGCCTTTTCCCCCCAGCACTGCCAGTCCTGTGCAATGCCTGCATAAGTTACCTGTTGCCCCTAATCTTCAATTCATCTTCAACTACCGTGGCCCAGCAGTCAGGATTAGTGTTTTACCCACACTTCTGCCCTGCCAAAAACACATTTTAAAACAACAAACTAGGTTAGATGATGAAATTTTCAATATTTTAATTGCAAGAGATGAAAAGGAGCGAGGGGATGGGCAAAGGAATGCAGCCAGGCTGTCTGAAACAAGATGGTAGCATGACTCTTGTAGAAAATATGCTTTCCTTTGATGAAACTGTTTCCTAAGACAGCTGTGATTCTGCAAGAGGTTAGCACCATGCTAATCCTCCCAAAGAAGTTAAATAAAGCCACATATTTAATTTTCCTGAACTAGAAGGGGAGTTATTGTGTAATTGCTAGTGGTCTATTTAATACAAGTCAAAAGTTTTTGAAATAAGAATGTATCAGGTTTTAAGAAGCAAGAAAACCTAAACAGTTTCCTCTTTTTTGGCACATCTCACAGTGTTATTTTAGGTGTGAAGCAGCTCAAGTGAGAGTTCAGCCATAAATCCCTGTAATATTTTACTGGTCCTATTTTACACTGGAGATCAAAGATCAGAATTGTAAGCCTGTCTTCATGTCGAGTCCAAGGACTTCAAGACATTCACTTTTGACACCAGCAGGTTGTCAGGGTGTTGATATTTTGATAATCTCAGGCTGAGTAACAAAGAGTTGCTTGAAATCTGAATCCATGGAAGTGTTGATACAACTCCTGAGGAGAAATCTTGGCTCGTAAACAAATTGCCTATTTCCTTTGAGTGTCTTTTAGTATACAAGCAAGAGATTTGCTGAGCCCCCTCCATTGCTGGACTTCAGCATCCTCCTGCCAGCTCTAGTGGAAACTCTTGGTTAATACAATCCCTCTCCATTGGATTGATTGCTGGAGAAGGATCACCTTGGGAGTCAGTTGTGGTCATAACCAATCTGAACCAAGAATTAAGGGGCAGCCAAAGCAAGATGCCACCAGAATTAAGTTGTTTGAAGGGAGCAAAACTGCTCAGGTAACTTTGTGAAGATAAGGGATGAGGGTTTGTTCCTTTTTCCCGTTGGTTGGCTGACCAGTTTTCCCCTTCAGTTCCTTGGAAAGCTGCTACAGTGAGTCCATTGATCAGAGCTGCTCTAGGCTAACCTGCTCTGAACCTGGCTAGTGAGTTAGTCCTGTCTGCAGCAGATGTTTCTGATTGTATAGGGAATAAGAACTTTTATTATCCCAGCATGCATGTGCTTGCTCCCTCCCACTGCCCAGCTCCCTAGGATTGAGTCGGAGACTGGAAACTCATATTTGGTTTCTGGAAGCACTTTAATAGTTGAAGAGGCAAAACAAAACAAACCCCAGGGCTCTCAGAAGCAGAGATTTAGATCTTCCCATGCAGAGGAGCCAGCTGCTAAGCAGTGTGACCAGCCACAATCATAGGTCCATCTCTTTTATGATGCCAGCATGATAGTGTGTAGGACCCCCCAGGCCCAGAAGTGCCCTCTCTCACTTTGGTTTTCCAGTGGTGCCATGGCTTTGACTTTCTGGGATGTGTGGTTGCCTGCAGGGAGAACCAGTAGCATGGAGCAGGCTGTCAGGCAGTGCTGGACAACTGAATGTTGAGGGTAGTGCTGAAGATTTTGCATTTAGAACTTTGGAATAGGGGGAGAGAAATCTGTGGTTTGACTTGAAATGCAGACCTGCAGCTGCCAGCATTGTGGATATTGTCCTTTCACTCAAAGAAGTGCCCTTTCCAGTATCTCTTGGGCACTTCTAGGCTGGTGGGGAGAGATGATGTCTTTTATTAGCTTGACTGATAGAGGGGGATTAAAACCAGACAAGCTCTCACCACCCAAGCCCTGGTTTCTATGACACATTCATTAGAAAGGATTTCCTGGGGGGTGTAGCTCCTTTTTTACATTGTGTTTTTTTTTTTTCCTAGCCCTGCTGGGCAAACTGCAACTGCATTTCTAGATTGAGCTACATTTATAAACCCCTTACTCCAGGTTTATGACCCCTGTATAAGCCTAGGTGACTTTATTTCCATCTGCAGTAAAATCAAGCTAAATGCTGTGATCCCCAACATAGGCACATCCGTAGCAATTTGCCAAGGAAACCACTTCCCACTGGAGGTGCTATCCCTCGGCAGTGTTTCAGCTCGCTGGATTCCTGCGTGCCCTGGCACTCCACAGGACAGCTGGCAGACTCTGCTGGCTCTTGGCAGACAGTCACGGGAAGGGCAAAGCATTTGAAAGGTGCCGGGCAACCTCTGGATTATTCAAGGCAATTCTACACAACTCTGGTATTTTGCAAATCTGGACATTAAAGATGTGCTTAGGGAAATCTCCTCTCATCCTGTGTCTCTGTCAGAAAGAGATGGAGATAATCCTGTTGCCAGAGTTGCTCTGGGCTGCCCCTGGGATCACTCCTGGAGCATCTCGCTCTCTTGAGTGTGACACAATTGTGACATCTTTGTATGTTAAATGCTGGGCTTGCAATTACTGGGAATCCTTTCAGGCTGCGGCCGTATCATGTTAAGGAAAAAGGAAATGTGTATTTATAACTTAAACTCCTGTGCCTTGTGACAGTTGGTTTATTCTCCATGTAGAGGGTGAAGAGGGACCGTGATGTTAAAGCAGGAGGCAGTCAGCCCAGACTGTTGTGGTGTTGGAAACAGGTTTCTTTTAATTCAGTAAGGTAGAATAAATTGAAATACCTTCAGTGCAAGGTCATGTTATGTTATGTTATGTATGTGTGGACTGAGCCCAGGAAAAGATTGATTGCATTCTTGCTCTCCCATGAGACTTCCTCCATGGCTTAGGTTAAGTTACTTCGCCTGAAGTTTCTCTCCCATAAAACAAAGGTAACACAGGCTGATGCTTCCCTAACAGTAGATTTGTTACAGCTAATTGCTTGGTGAGTGTTTAGTGCTGTAATTATGATCTGAGTTAAAGCTTTGCTTGTGTTTCACATCATTGAAAGCCCTTCCACTGAATTACAGCCTCTTGAATTGGATATTAATCCTACTGAAGTACACTTAAAGCGAGCATGGGCTTTCGTGTTACATGTAGGAATTTTTCTAGCAAACTGGTATTGCTCCAGGAGATGTGAAGGGAAAGAGGATGTGCAAAGGCACACAAATATTCAGTAAGTACAGACCATTATCAGATGATCAGAGTTGAGGAGAGAAAGAAAAGCAGCTTTTAATTCGGGTGGGAAAGGACATGGGAGCTTTTATTAAATTCCTGGCACTTTGTTCACTGTGACCTGAACTTCGGGGTCTCACTGTGGTCATGGGTGATCTTAAGCAGGCAGGGATTTCCGAGAGTCTGTAAAGCTATTTTCTCTCTTTTCTGAAATGGGTTGGCATCACTTGCACTAAATTTATGCCCTGGTGGTGCAGGTCCTTCCAGGCAGCATGGCCAAGCTCACGTACTGGGTCAGTGAGTTATGAATGTAGCAGTATTGTTAACATTCTGTTCACAACTGGAATAACAGAGTTGGCGGCCTTTGTGTTGTGGGAAACAGCTTATCATAAACTGTGCCCTTGTGACCTTCCAGGAGAACCAGGGCTGCTGATTCATGGTGTGACTCCCTGACAGCCCCAGACCAATACAGTTAACCTTTTGGCACTAGTGTGCACTGCAGTTAGAAGGGATTTATAGCCATTTTCTGGTGCCAAACCACAAATGTGATTAAATATTTTAAGTCTTTCCTTCAAAGCAAAAGGTAAGCGTAAAGTGTGTGCACTTGAAGAGAAAATGGGCACTTGAGACTGTTTTTTTCATACTGTTTTGAAGAACAGCAGTTCTCCTCCCTCCAGGTAGAAGAAGTTATCTCTGAAATCACTAAGTAGGTGTCAGAGTTTGGAAGAACTGGGATTTGTATGCCAGTCAGCTTCCTGCTGGTCCTATATTTACAGGCTGGCACACAGAGCAGTCAAAACGGAAACTAAATTAAATGGCTAAATTACTTTATGGCACACAAGTAGAGCATTTCTCTCTGTTTTTTTGAAAAGCACCATTCCATGTTGCCACTCAAAATAAACTAGAGGAATAATGTGGTGGTTCTTTGAGGGCAATTATTGCTTCTTCACAAAAGTAAACAATGAGAAGGGAAGTCAGAAGTAAAACTCAAATAATGAGTTTTGCTTCATTAAGCAGCTGCTAAAGATTATCTTTAGTACAGACTTCACTGAGGAAGTAACTCAGGGATGGTGGAAACAGTTGGAGCTACTCAGGTTTGCTCTAGCATGAATATGCTCAAAATCTTTAGCTTTGTTGGTGTAGTCAAGTGAGCAATTTGTGATTTGGTAATTCAATGTTCAGCAGCAGAAATATTGATTAGTTGTAGGGAAATAGGACATGGGTTAAAAAATCCTGCCAGAAATTTATGTTGGCTGACATTTTTTTCAAATTTTGAGGATAATAAAGTAACTGTTCTCCATTTGCAAACAGCATGGTCAATAGTCATAAAGCAGGTACTTTCGTTTATCTCGCCTGCATCTGCAAGTTCCTGTCTGTGCTGTGAAGCCTGGTTCAATCTTTACTGAAGCCAAGCATGACTTCTGTGTTGCATGGGAGAAGTTTCATTTGTGCTTTGCAGAGATTTACTTGCATTTACTTCTTGGTTACATGGTATTCAGTGGGAAAGCAAGAAACACATGGTATTCAGTGGGAAAGCAAGAAATCCAGCCTCTTCAGCACCTGACTGCCAGGACCACGTTTCTTCAATGTTAAATTTCCTGATGTGCCCAGCCTTCCTCAATCTTCCCAGTGCCAAAGCGGCAGTGGGAAAGAAGTGGAAAACAGAGCAAACTTTGTGACCTTAAAAGTTGCAGTGTAAGTGTTTGCATAACCAAGGATGCAGATTACGCCAGGATGTTTACTCCATTCTTTGGAGGGGAGCACTGGGAATGATTCCCAGGTTGGAGACTTACAACTGCCTCTGGTCTCATTGAGGGATGGGGCTGATGTGAATGTTGGTGGCCTTAGCCATGTCTGAAATCCTCTCATTTCAGAGGATTTGGTTCACTCCCTCATTCCATGCCAGCACGCTGTCTGCTGTGTGATACAGCTCTGGCATGGGTGATGCATCCCAGAGCTGTGACATGGACACTCCTGCCACAGAGAACCTGATGCTGGCAGCTTAACACATTTTCTCTTTACCAGTTGGTCAGGGAAGCTTGTCCACACTAAAAGCCCATGTTTCACCAAGGCTCTCTTCTCTTCCAGGTGATCCCAATGCTTCCCAGGCTGCTCTGTGAGGAGCTCTGCAGTCTCAATCCCATGCAGGACAGACTGACGTTCTCTGTGATTTGGAAGTTGACTCCAGAAGGCAAGGTACCTCAGGCAGCAGGCAGTCATCCTGCTGATCAGTCCTCCCTCAGTGACCAGCTCCTTCTCTTGTAGTGGTAAAAATGTCATGCCTTAACACTCAGGTGGATAGCAAAGGTGGACAGTACTGGAGGATGTAGGACTGTCCCTCTGTCTTGTCTTGCTGATGACATACTGTGGAATTTCTAACTGGAATAATCTCTCAACATGATTGGGAAAGGATGATTATTTGTTTGAATCTCAGGAATGGAGAATGTCCTGCTCCTTGCCAGGTCACCCAACCATTTCATGTCTTACCTCCAGCAGCAATTCAGAGCTAATGCTTGGGGTGGGCCAGGATGTGGCCCCGAGCCCTGCCTCGTGCTCACAGGCAGTTGTGCAATGTGGTGCATGCAGCACTGTGCCTCTGTGGCCTCTCTGGTAAATAGACTATTTAATTCCTCTTCAGAGCTGCAAATTACATCAATCCAAATAAAGCATGATAGCCCTTCAGCAAAGGCATGGCTCCATCCTCTGCATGTGTTATTTCCAGGGAGCAGTTGTGGAGGCTGGCTGTTGGTTCATTGAGCTGCCTTCAGTTGCCTGGCACCACTCTCCAGGTCTTTATTTCTCTCCCTGTTTCTCTCTCACACTCTTTGTTACCCTAAAATATCCTCTTTGGTGATCACAGAGTCCCCTTACTAATCAAGGAGGGTTAAAGACTGGCAGTAGCAGAGCACTCTTTGGTCTATGCAAAATACACTTTTTGTACTCAGTTGTTTTTTTTTACTGTTGTGCTCATATACAACTCTTTCTGTAGACAGTATTTCTTGTGCCAGTTTTTCCCAAAGATTCACTTCCTTATTGTTGTCTCAGCTGCTCTAAAGGATGCTGAATCTATCTTTGTGCTTTAGCAAAATACAGTTGCAGTCCTGATTCTGTATTTCTGCAGTGAGTCCCTGCTCTGGCACTGAGGTGGGTTGTATTTGCTGTGAAAAGTGTTCCCCTTCCTATAGCAGCAGCATGATTGCTCATGAGGCTAAGAGTAGCTACTAGGTAGACCTTTTATTGACTCTGAGTCATCTTTGAACAGCTAAAAGTCAAGTCTTGATTAAAATAAGCCTTTAATTATATCTTGTCTCTTATCCCATACAATATATTCATTGTGTTTCAAATGGATGTGCTCAGTGCTCAGTCCAACCCTGTATGACCAGTGAGAAAACAGAGGAGGTGTAGCATTCAGCTCAGGGAGCAGACCTCTGAAGTGGTCTGGGCCATGGTCATGCTATCCCTGGGAGAGCAGACTGCCTGTGGCCATCTCAGCAAACTGGTTTCTCCTACAAGGAGAAATCTTTCAGGGTTGCAGTCTTACTCGAGGTCACTTGATGTGGATGTCAGGTGAAGGCTGGAGAAGAATTTATTCTTTCCAAGAGGAAAAGTGGTTGTAGGGCTTTTGCCCAGGAGGGCATTCTTCTAAAAGCTGGTATTTCTAGGTGTTACTATACCTGTGTCTCAGTGCAAACAGGATCACATGCTCTGCTGGGTGAAAGGGAGGTAAGTCAAAGGCTCCAACATAGCCCTTGAACCTCAGCTGTTGTTGGAGAGCTGTGAGAGCACTGACAGGATATTGTGAGGACAGGATATTGCTCAGGAGTATGGGTTTTTCTCAAAAGCAAGCAAAACTAGGGAAGCCTTATCATAACTTTGGAAATCCTTTAGATGCTGGTGCTCTGTGCAGACTCTGGGTGCACCAGGTTTGCTGTGATGGGGGAGACCTTGCAGACTGATCTTGTGGGCTACTCATTGTAATATCCAAGTCCCAGCTCAGAACCCCCAAATGTTGCTCCTCCACTGTGCCTTGCCCATCCCTCAGTCGTGGTACATGGGCCTGCCCAGGGGAGCTTGCCCATTCCTCTGCTGGGGTTTCCAAAGCAGGGACTACTGACCTACTGGACATGCATCCCCCATCACCTCAGGAAGCTGAACCACATTGAACAGATGCAGCAGAACACAGAGCAGGTGCTGCCAGCACTGTCACAGCATCTCTGTCCAGCTTTGTGGCTTTCTCTTCCTTTCTCTCTCCACAGCACAGGGGAAGAGACACACAGTGAATAACCATGAGCTGATGGTCAGAGCACTTTACATTGCAAGATGCTACTTGCTGCATCTCTGCTATTAAAGCACTTTTGAATTAGAAATAAGCTTAAAAGCTCTGAGCTCTGAGTTGCTCAGTTATACAGAACATATGTTCTGTGATGCATTAGGGAGGCAGGCAGCAAATGTATTTTGGGAAATCAGTCCTTTCCTGTTAAGAAGCAGGTTTGTCTCTGAAGCAGTGTCCTTGATGAGGCTGTCATAGAGACCTCACTCTTCTCCCTGGACACTGTCACTTGCAGAATTTACCTTGTCCTGTTGGGCTGATGAAGGGGTAAGGTGGCACTGACAGCTAAGGCAGAATTACAATTCTCCAATTGTTCTCTGAGCACTTGTGCTTTGAATGGTTTATCACAAACTGCATCTGTGTCCAGAGCCCTCATGCCAATGCTCTAGACTTTTGTGAAGAGCCTTCTTGTGAAGTCCCTCAACGCTTTGTCACTGCCTTAATGAGCTGTTGGATTCTCTTATATATCTCAGCTGAGAATAGGTTTTTCTGTCTGCTTTAGAAAATAATTCTGAATTCCTACTTCTACACTGGTATTCTTTTAGGGAGTTTAAAATGGGAGTGGCTTCTGGTTTAAAATAAAATACTTTTATAAGCAATTTATTGAATATTTTCCTCTCGATTCCTAAGTAGTTTGGAAACCCAGAAAGGTTCCTGGCTTGAGTTTGTACCTAGAACCATGGACATGATCAGAGAAGCAAGGGGTCAGTGACTGTCCATCTCTCCTCCAGACCCACCAAAGTCCTACTCAGGCACTTTTCACAGGTGCTAGTCAGACATTGGGGTTCCTGCAGTACTCCTGAAAACAGTGTTTTAAAGACAGCCCCTTGTGCCCTGGTGGCCACACTTTAAGTCATTCTGCTGTGTTTTAAGCAGGAGAACCTCTCTGACGTGTGTGTCTGCCTGTTGTCATTCCTGCACCTGGTAACCCAGGAGTCAACAGACAGGTTTCAACTCCTGGATGGTCTGTAGTTCTTGGAGCTCTGTGAAGGAGGGAAGTCAAGCAGAGGAGGGAGATCCAAGCAGTTTCCTATGTATATGCACAGTTTATTGTTATCTGTTACTTGCGGATGTGCTTCACCAGATGGTAGAGAATCTGTACGGGCAAAAGGCCTGAAGGTCTCAGTAGGACAAGATCTTAATTGGAAGATCACAGGTAGTGGGGAAATCTGCTATCATTCCTCCCAATGCTTGTACGACTCCCCAAGCTTTTGTGCACTGGAAGGATGAGTCCTCAGATCAATTTATACTTTGCAATTTTGCAGATCCTTGATGAGTGGTTTGGGCGGACGGTCATCTGCTCCTGCGTGAAGCTCAGCTACGACCACGCACAGAGCATGATTGACAGCCCTGGGAAGGTGTTGTCACCTGGAGAGCTCCCCCCTGTCTCACCTGAGCACTCGATAGCCGAGATCCAGGAGGCTGTGCTGAGCCTGCATCGAGTGGCGCAGCACCTGCGCAGGCAGCGCTTCACCGAGGGGGCCCTGCACTTGGACCAGGTGAGTGAGTCCAGCCCCTTCAGGCTTCACCAAAGCAATTTCACCTTGTACTCTCTAAGAATTTACTGGCTAGTCTAAAAACTCGAAGGGTAAAATCAAGACTGGGATAGAAAGGCAGGTTTGAGTGCCAATGTCTCCTTTAGACCGGCATCAAATTATGTACCATAAGCACTAAGTAGGATGAAAAGAAAAAATCCCTGTTTTTTAAGGAGTGATCCATTTTCCAACATTTTTCAAAATCCTAAAACCCTGTTGGGCTGGGTAAGTAATTCATACAGTGAAACAAATCATGACAGTGTCGTTCATTATCATGCAGTTCAGATATTAGTGCACATTTCACTGGGAAAGGCTCATCCTCCACATTTCTTTCTGTGCTTGCAATATTCTTGTTTTCCACAGCTTTCGTAGCAGTTCTCTGTGCTGGGAAAATGGCTAAATGTTATCTAAGCTAATGCTTGTAAGTGTTGGGTGTGTTTCAGAGGAAAAAATGCTAGTGAGGAGGTTTTCTGTCGGGGGTGATTTAAATACTCTTGTATCAGTAGTGGTATTTCTATTTTACAAGGAGATCCAGATATTTTAGGCAATCACAGCAAAAAATACTTTTGCATGATGTTCAGCTGCTCTGAGGTGGCTTCTGATAGTTTTTGTGGGTAAGAGGTTCCAGTAATTTGTAGAACCCAATGGTCTTCCTGAGCAGGACACAAATAATCTGTTAATATAAGGAAACTCTATTGTTTCATTTTGCAAAATGAGCGTGAGTCAACATAAGGATATTGCTGAGAAAGAAGCTAGGAGTGGTGTAAACAGGGCTATTGTATGTAAGACATATGTTGTAACCTTTCCATTTTACTCAGCTTTGTAGTTCTGTCTCCAGTTGCAGGAAAGTGTAATTTTAGAGAAATCATTGCAGAGCAATAGGAGCAAGAAGTGTCTGTAATCTGTGACCTTCCCCAACAGAGCACACAGCTTATTCTGGTGAAGCTGCTGTGAAGAGGAGGCAATGTGCTTTCCCCCATGTCTAAGATGGACAGAATGACAAATTTGTATCTTGATTTTCAGCAGAGGAGTTTTTATTTTTTATTTTATAAACCTTTTGCTGTAGGCAGTGTGATGTCTGTGGCTATCTTGCCTATGTCTGTTGTAGCAGGTCTTGGAGGACTGGTTCAGCACAGCTAAGTGAGCCTGGAGCAAGAACATTTGCTTGAGGTCCTCCTAAATTAATTCTAAAATTATATTCAAATAATTTTTGGAAATATAACTTCCACTGTGAAGTTTTCTTAAACATCTTTTGGAACAGACACTTCCTTTTTTGTGGTTTAGCATACAATAGCTAATAAACTGGGCCTTAGTTCCCAAGCACACCCTGAATGCTAGAGAAACATAAAAGTAACAGCTTTTGCACAAGATCAGCTGCCTGGGAAGCCTTGGAGCTAGATGGCTTGGAAAAAGAGTCCATAGTGACTGGGAGCTGTGGCCCTGAAAGGTCACCAGCTGCCTTCCACAAGTCACTGTTACAGTGTAGTGCCGAGTGCTCACTGTGTGCCCAAGTTACCTGTTATCAAACTGACCTCGGGAGAAATATGTTTTAAACCAACTGTGACATTTTCAATGGGCAAATATGGCCAGGGAAGCATCCTATTCCAGTGATAGTCCATAAAAGATTAGCTGTGTTTTGTTTTGCTCTGTGCTCCTACAGAGGAGCCATTAAACAGAACACATTGGAGCATCATTTGTGAGATTGGGATTAAAAGCCACAGCTAAGGGACCAGAGGCAGTTAATTCTGCCTCAGCCTAGTTCCCAGCCATCATGATAAACTGAGTTATATCTCACAAGTGGCACTTTACACTGTGCAGAAGCTCTCTCCCCTGGCAAGAATGTCAAAGTAATGGTCTTTGAGAAGGAAGCGTATTTTAGATCAAGGGACACTTTGAACACACTTAGTCAAGTCAAGTACTGCCCTGATAGCTTAATTTTGATAAACTACACCCTCCTCAGCCCATGGAGGAAGTGGTTGCTCCAAGGCCTGAGTATGAACAGTGTATGAAGGACAGGTTTATGAACATGGCCACTGGTATATGTCTTTTAATAGAAGGGGACAAATTCCTCTACTTTTGCTTCCCCAGTTCCCTGAGTTCCCATGTGCCATGTCCCACTTCCAGCCCCAAGTGAGCAAGCAAGGGTGGGTCCAAATGGGAAACACACCTTTCTAATCACTGGACCTCTCACTGATTTCCTATTGAGTAATGTAAATCCTGAACAATGGAAGACAAACTCCAGCAGGAAGCTTGGGCCAATGAATTATCGCATTCCAAATAAATATGTGAGTGAAGGAAACTATCTTCTCACAGTCTTAAGGGAGGGGGTGGCTGGGCATGGATGACTCCTGTGCTTTTTTTTCCAAGGGATGTGAGCCCTCTTCCTATACATTGTGTTAAGTTTGAAAGTTCTACCATGAGGTAACTCCTGTTTGAACAGTGACAACTTTTTTTGCTTACTTCCACCCTGCCATTTTTCAGTGTGAAGTGTTCCTGTGCTTCCTGTTGGTATTAAGAAAATCCTGGGGGAAAGAATCTCCCATCCTCCCTTGCCACTGGCTGTGGTGGCCACACTTGGGCTGGTGCTCTCCCTGTCCACCTCAGTTTCCTCTTAGGAATGATACTGTTCTGTCCCATAGTATCCATGTAGTTTAGGATTTATTTCACAAAATGAAGAACATTTTTCAGATGCCATTCATGGACTTATTTTTATAAGTCCATGAAACAGAAATATTGGCTGGCCCAGGAGCTCCTTGGACCTGACACAGGATGGCTCCAGTAGGATGCAGCAGTGTTGGGCTGGTCCTGCTGGGGTGAGAAGAATGTTTCCTCTTTGAATGTCACTGCTGAATTTTTATGACCTAATGTGAAAGTGGCATCTGCTTGCCCATAGTTTTATCTTTTAGCAGCAATTTTAGAAGCAGGAATCTCCATAGCTCAATGGATGAAGAATATACATATGTATTTTTTAATAACTTAGGAATTACATATCTGGGTCACACAGAAGACCATGAGACATTACAGAGATAGTACACAGTCTGGAAAGCTTAGGATTTGTGGGTTCAGTGTCAGTATATGTGTGTCTCTTGGGGCTGTGTAATTTTAAATTCCTGCTTTAGTTTAATCCTGGCTGTGACTTTAACCTACATACCTGTGACCCACGCTTTCCCCCCACTTCCCAGTTCCTTTCATGCCTCTGCAGAGGTCTGGGAATCCTGCTGGGACTGCAGGGAATCCTGCTGCATTGGACCTTGGGTCTGAGGACCTTGTTTGCAACCAGAGCCACACATCTGTCATTCTGTGGGGATCCAGCTGTCCCTATAGGCCCCTTCTGGGGCTTTTTCCATAGAATATGGTTACCTGTGCTGCCTGCCAGCTTCCTAGCTCCAAAAAGCCACTGAGCTGGGTTTTAAAGGTTTAAAGACTTTGCACCTTCAACAGCTAAGAAGCTTATGAAACTTTGTCCACACAGACAGAGATTAATGTATTTCTTTTCCTTCTCATTCAGAGCTGCAGCTTTTAGGTGCAAAGGCAAGAAGTCTTGTATGTGACTAAGAAAAACTGTTCAGGTATTTACAATATTCTCTTCCCCCCCAAAGCCTCCTTCCTGCACAGGATCATGAAGTGCCACCCCTGTGCTGTCCTCTCACAGCTCCTGGTGTTCTCAGTCTATAAACTGGAGCAGAGATCTGACCTGGTTTAAAAAGCAAAGTGAGCACAACCCACAGCTTTCCTTTTTTTTTTTTCCTGGCCAGGTTACTTTGAAGCTGGATCACTTCCCCAGCCCACAGCTTTTAGAAACACTAGCCAGAGAATCAGATAGAAACTTGCTTTCAACAAAAACCATCAAGTTTGCAGAAAAGCTCCTTAGCTCCAGCCTGCCTAGAGGAGACGTGCTGATAAATGGTTCTCTTTTGGCCTCAGCAGTTCAGAAATGAATCACAAGGACAGATGCCTACGGGAAGACAGGTTAAAAGGGATTTCTGTGCCTTTTTAAAATGAGGATACCCTGGGATGCTGATCTGTCTCTATGACAACTGTCTGTGAGCTGAGTGTTTCCTTTTGTTGTGCCGATGATTCTGCCTTTACCAGCACACTTACACCTGGTGCTCAAAACATCAGCGTTGACCAAAATTCCTTGTGAGGACAACTCAAAGTGCATTTGCATTGTGCCAGTTAATGGCACTGGATTGCTTGCTAGTATAGCTTCTCTCCTGTTTTCTGCAAAACAGACATTCAGCTTTGCAGGTGTGTGGGAAAAGGGAAGGAAAAAAAGGACAGAAATGACAAAGATGAGAGTGTTACACAAATTTAAGTGTTGAATTGGCAGTGAAATTGTCCCACTTCTGTTTGCTCCCAGCTTGTGTATGATGCCATTGTCTTGTCATGTGAGCAAGGGTTGCTGTTTCCTGTGGGTCTGTATTGTTTTGAGTAACTTGGAGGTAGTAAAAATTGTATTATTGTAGCTCTATAGCACACTGGAGACCTATGGTCATGTCCCATGGCTGCTGGGGATAAGGAAATCAGTGATCTTTGAGAATAGCTTTGTTTATTTAAGACTGCTAAAGTAAGAGAGCATTTAATAGAGCTTCAGAAAATATAGAGAAGTGGGCACAAAGGTCCCAAACACCAAGATGTGTGCAGAATGCCAGCTCCAAACCACCCAGGTATATGACATATGGGATTTAGCAGCCAGCTCTGTATAGTTTTTGAAACTCTAAGAACCTAGTCTGCCTACTTGATGCAAATGGCTTTGAGAGGTTGCCTCAAGCCACTCACACATGGAAAATGAGGAGAAGGAAGGACACTGCACGTGCAGGATGTGACACTGTTTGTTGGGAAATTTCGTTTTTGGTTGTGGCTAATGGCATAGGACAGAAACATGTATTTTTAGACAGTTGTCCTTGCTAATGCTATTTAATTGTAACTCTCAAGACCCACAAATTAATTACTCTCATTATTAAAATTTTCCAATGTGAGCAACTACTGGAAATAATTAGGGGAAATTGTTTTGTCATATTTCCTGCCTCATATCTGTATAGTAAGCATTCAGGTCTTTTATTCTTGCTTTGTGAAAGTAATAAATATTTCTACCCTGGTTAAACAGCTATTGTGTGCAGAATACAGTTAATTAGTATATGAATGGAAGACCTAGGGTTGGAAGAAGTGTTTAGATGGGACAGAAAAGGGCTATAATGTTGCACAGACTTCAGTCTGAGGTGTTTCCTTTAATAGCATGTTCTGAATTTATGTCCTAAAATGCAGTTGGGACAGAAAGGTTCATCCTGGCTTGACTACTCCCTGGAGTGATCCTTAGGTTTTCTGTCCAAGCCTGCTGTATGTGCCACCCCTGCACACTGAGTGTGTGGACTACTCAAGGGAGGAATAAATGGCTTTGCTCCAGCCCCTGACTGGAGCAGGGGCTGCATCTCTTGGTCAGTCTCAAAAAGAAAGTTGTGCTGCTCATTGCATGACCTGTGATGTTGGTACCAAATTCATCTTGGATTTGGTTCCATCAGGCAGGTTGAGGCATAGGTACCTGGCTGGGCACTTGGCTTTGGTGCAAGAGAAAATCCAAAAGGCCCATCTATAAAAGCCTGAAAACTGCTATGATACCTCCCTAAAGAGGCTGTTACTGCAACAGTGCCTGAACATGGCAGCAGAGGCAGGGTGGGCAGTATGTACAGGGCTGTGAGATAAATGGAAACTCAGACTGACAAGGAGCTTTCACTATTCACTTCCTATCACAATTCTGCCATTGTCTACTCCTTCTCTTTGATGTCTGGTTAAAGAGACATCACTGAAACCCAGAATGGGGACAGCAGGTGCTATATGATCATTATGGACAGTTGCTTATACTGTGCGATACATAAGGCAGCTGGGGGAATGTTGGATGTACTTGGAGATTAATTTCTTTTGGGGATTTTATGTCTTTTGCATAGCCCCAGTTAATACATCAAAACGAGCATCTGAGGCCGCAGCTTCCTCCTGGGGAATGCTGCTCTTCCCTGCAGGAGTACCCAAAATACGTGTGCAAAGGTGTGTCAGAAAAGTAGGGAGGATTTTCAGCATGTCTTCCCTGCAATACCACAGAAGAACATGGTGCTTGGCAGGAAAATATGAGATGTCACCACTGTGGTCAGGAACAGCTACGGCTTAGGTCGGGAAGTTTGCAGGCACACCAAGGATCCGCATGGGATGGAGAACGTTTTATGGGATCATGTTATAGAGGGCATGTTTGTTGGCTGAGCATCTCTCTGCTTGCATGGAGATGTTTGCATTGCCAGGAGGTTTTAAAATAATTTGATTAAATTAGTATTTTGAGTGGAAAGCTCTCTGAATCTAGTCTTTTGCCCTGGGATTTTAATGAAGTCTTCCCAGGGGTGTGAGTAGGATTGATGTCCTCGCACATGTCCCGCCGTTCCCCGATGGTTCTTTCAGAGCTGAGCAGCTGTGTCCCAGCAGGAGCAGGTGGTGAAGTCGTCGAGCTGGCTCCAGCAGGAGGGGAGAGTCGGGCGCTGGAGCACAGGGCTCGGCTGTGGAGCGCTGTGCTGGGAGCCACTGCAGCCAGATGTCTGGGCAAACACAGCCAGGAAGGAGCTCCCCACACAGTGGTGCTCTGGCATTAATTTACCATCAGTAATGCAAGAGTGGGTTATGACTTTATTCTTCCTGGAGAAAGTGTTCCAGCCACTAGCACAGATATTCAAGACCTCCGGTAATGTACGAGTGGTTTTCTTCTAAACAAACACAGCTTAACCCTTGAGTTTATTAAATCTATCACAGACATGCAAGCTGAGAAACTTCTTTGTGAAATACAGGTCTTTTGCTTTAATTTTGAGATACTGTGTGACACAGCAGAAGTATTAGTTGTTCTTTCACTTGCTAGCCTCAGAGCAAGTATCAGAGGGGAGGCTGGCTCCTTCCTTCCAGATGATGGGAATGGTATGAAGAGATGAAGCAGTTGCCTGAGCTCATAGGGTGTGTTGGTGGCAGAGCTGGCAGGACTTTATCTGATTCCCCTGCCAAATCCAGTGCCTTGGGCCAATGCTGACCATTCTCTTCATCTCATGTTTATTACTGACAGCTATTGAATAAGAACTGGTTCTTCTTTGTTTCTGCTGTGTATTGCTGGCCCAGTTAAGGACAGGGGTTTTTTATCCTGGTTCCCCAGTGGATGCATCTCACAATTCAGAGCAGAGAAACAAGGAGGGGTGAACTGTGGCCAGCTCATCTCTGCAGTACAGAAGCAATTGGTGTGTTTCACAAGTAGCCTCTCTCCCCATTCTTTTCAGCTTTGTGTGCCAGGACCAAGCCAGTGGGCTGCTATCCCATGGAAGTCCCTTCTGCTTGCCTGGGACAGAGTTGCAGTGGGCAGTACATCATTAAACCTTCCAAATGGCTTGGCCTTTTCTGTTGATTGAATCCAGTAGGTGATCAGCCATTGTAGAAGGGGGTGAGCTGGCAGTCATGGCATGCTGACCTGCAAGCAAGGGGAAGGTATTTGTGAGCACTCCAAATTCACACATGAAGTACACATCTCTTGGTTCTGTGGGTTAGCTGCTCACAGGTGAGACTTGCCCTTGCCTTGTGATGGACAGCCTGGTGTCATCTGCTCATAGGGACCTCAGACAGTGCCAGATAGCATGTCTAGGGGAGATGGAGGGCATCTGCATTGGCTTAGTGTGGTGGAATGTGTCCCAGACATGATGTTGATAGCTCAGGTGAGCAGAAGACTCTGTGCTTGGTCCAGCTGAGCAAGCTGCTCACTGGTATTTTTGAAGTTGATAGAGTAGTGGCTTCTGCTGGCTCTATTGAAAAAGGTTCAGGATGGAAAAACTGATTCTTAATGAAGCAGAAATGAACTGGTTCTTCAGTGTCTCTGATAGCAAGACAAATGTGGGGTGAGTGCTGGGAGGAAATTTTTATTTTAGATTTTTTGCTGAGGAAACAATCCTTGCTCTGAGAGTCTTGCCCTCCACTTGATGGTGTTTTTCTTCCCTGGTGATGAACAGACGTCATCAGAAAGTCTCTTGTTGTTCCAGATTCTGTTTATCACGTATTTGAACAAAGACTTGACAAGGGTGGTTTTTTTTCAGGTATTAATTATAGTTGACTGCATGGCTAATCCATCATCCTCTTTAGATGGAGTCACTGGGTGTTGACTGATATAACTGCAAATGTGATAAGTCTGCCATAGGTGAAGATGTAGCAGCTCTTTGTCAGAGCCACTTCAGTTTCACCCAACAGTATATAGAAGAAAGGCTAATTGTATAATGACAAAAGACAACGTTTGGAAGGAGATGAAAGATTCTGACATTACAGTTCTGTGATTTCTCATTTCAGTTCCAAAGTGAGCAGGGAAAAAATTCATAGCCACAACTCATTTTTTCAGGTGTTTCTGGGCATGATCACTCCTCCTGAGTCCTGGGATATTTTATCTTTTGCCATTCATAGCATATGGATGCTGAAGTACAAAGAAGCTCAGAAAGCACCTGTGGTTTTCATAGCCCTCTGAAATGAGACTGCAGGAGCCTTAGCCAAGATCCCAGCAGCTGAGCTGAGGACAGAGCTGATCTTGCCCCATCTAAGGAAACCAATGCCTACTAAAGTCCACTTTTGGGTTTATCTTTAAACATTCCAAGTCCAAGCTCACATCTTCTGTAATTATATGTCCTGTTAAAGTTTGCAGTGATTCATTTGAAGTACATTTTGTTGAGCAACCTCTTGGGTTTGTTTTGAAAGCAAGTGGCCTTGAATCTGTCTTGAATAGTCTGGATCATTTATCTTGCCATTTTCTGCATCTTAATGGGGTAACAGGGAAGTTGTTTAAGCAAACAAACATAATTCAGAGTATGGATTTCCCCTGAATATGGAATTGCGTAAAATGGGAGCATGACAACTCAGATAAGGTTGTTGGTCCACATTGCACTTGTTTCCCTAGGTGGGATTTGAGGAAGGCCTCCTCCCTGAGAGTTTGTGCAGCTCTGCATTCACTTGTGGGAAACACTTTCCCTGTCATTTCTTGCTTCCATCTTGAGGCACAAACACTTATCTCTCCCTGAAGATTTGTATTCATAAGTTATTGCATTTCCAACACCTTAAACCTGCCAGCACTACTAAACTTTGCCCTCTGATGGAAGCATATTTCTTTTTTTTTTTATCTCATCTGATAGCTAATGTCTTGCATTTGTGCTGCCATTAAATTGGTGGTAACTTGAAAACTAAGCAAGAGGCAGCAAGAAAGTAGCCTCAAGAGTTTCTTGGACTTGAGTGGCATGAGGGACTTAATACATCTGGAAGAAACCAGCCATGCAAAATCACTGTGGAGGGGTTTTTGTGGGTAATTCCTTTAACTGGGCTTGAAAAACTTGTTTCTGTCACAGAAATACAAACTAACCAAGCAATCAATCTCTTGCTTGTGTTTTTTTTGTGAAAAAACAGCCTAGCCTGAGTACAACAAAATTTAATTTGTGCCATCCTTGGCAGTTGAAGTAAACCTGCCCTGTCATGGGTTTGAGCTGTCTGACCCTGTAGAATTGGGGGGCTGCAGAGCTGTTGCTTATTGGGTGTCTCATGGCGATGCTGAAAAATTCACAGTCCCATGAGTCAGCAGGAGGTTTTGCATTAACTTTAGGGTTGTAGTTTCACCTCAATTTCAAGGTCTCTGTTTTAATCTCAAGACTATCTTTGCTTTTCTGAGGAACAAACCTCTTGATCCAACTTGCACTTTATTTCTGATTAGCATGTTAGAGTAGAACCTGACCCACAATACTGGGAAATAAAATGCTTGAATAGCTAAAATGAGATTTGAAAAAATGCAATTTATTAAATGATTTCTCGGTCATTGATGTGTTTAGCAGGTATAGAAGACAAAATGAACTAAAACAGGCTTTGGCATTTCAGAAAGTGAGTCATTTTTTCTGTTGTATCATGTATAAACATTTCCCTACTCGTGTATGTATGGTTGAAATTACTTTGAGGTTTTGAATTCTCACTTCAGCTCTCTGTTTTTTATTACTTTCAAACATTACTGAAAGTGAGTGCTGTGCTCACATTGCCTTGCTGTTTAGTTGTTGGGGTTTGTTTTTTGTTTGTTTGTTTTTAATAAGACAATGGGCAACATTTAGGTGGTTAAATGAGCTGGGGAGTTACTGGTTTCTCATGTTTAGGTAGGAGTGAAAGGAGGATACATTGATGGATCCATAACATTGTTCCAGGGGGAGCTGCTGACAAATATCCTTTACCTAGGGGGCCAACCTTGAAATCCTTTGACAGTTTGGTCATCTCTTTTCATATTCTCAAGCATTTATAGAGATTCCTTGAAATCAGTTTGAAGACCATGAACATGGTACTGTTGCAACCAGCTGAGATATTAAACAGGTGTGTCTTTCCTTAAAAGAGTGCAAGAGAGTACTCTGAGGTTCTCCATGCTGGAAGAATGCTCTTGCTCAGAATCCCAGGAGTTCTGAGATAAAGGCTAGAGCAGACAATGAGCACTGGGAGGTGCCAGCTAGAAATATGGTATCTGAATGGAGTTTCCACAGGCCAGGCCCAGCACAGAAGCCAGCTGGTCTCCACATGCCAGGACCAACAAGATGTTGTACATTTTTCTTGGAATGAAGAAATCCAGCAGACCAGAGGTGTGTCAAACCTGTCCTTGTGTGCCCACTCCGTAGGGAGAAATGCTCAGGAGTGAACTGGATGACCTCCTTTCTTCAGAGTTCATAGCTGCCACCTGCAGCCAAGCTCTGCAGTGGACAGAGGACTTTCCCCAACACCAGGCAGTTGGACAAAGTAACATCAGGCATCATCCCTTCAGGAAAATTGTCTATAACTTACTTTAGACCAGCACTGAGGATCAGTGGTTTTGCCACAAGCAGCCTTTGTCACAGCAATGGGTCCAAAACACAGTTCAGAGAAGGAAGATTTACTGAAAAGACTTTGAGTGGCCAAGAAATGTGTGCACACACAGGCTTTTCTCCCAACCCTCATTAATTTTCACAGTGAAAGAGGGGAGGCTTTGGATAAGGGTTTTTTTGTTTGTCTGAAATAAAAGAGCCCCAAACCTGTTGCCCCAAATGTTTTTAGAACTAGCATGCAGCTGCATGGTCTGCCTTGTCTCATTAGAAACTGGCTTGATCTTCAGTCTTGGCAGATTCCATGAAAGTCTAAGAGATCTATTAGAGGGATCAAAGGTGACTCTATGGTATGAGAGGGTAGGAATCTCCCAACTTGTTGAATGTCAGCTATGACAGTGCAGTGCCTGGCATGTGTTGTGTCAAGGCTCTGCAGTTGTGGCATGCTGGAAATGTAAAACTGTAAAGGGCTTTAGGAGATGATCCTTTCCTTTTCCCGGCACTAGCGGGAGCCCAGCTGGTAGCAGTCCTGTGCTATGTTTGCTGCTGCTCTGTCACTGAGCCTTTGGAGCTGCTGGGACCTGTGTAGCCAGAGCAAGTTGCTCCTGGGGTTGCCTCCATGACCTGCACCCTCCAGCCATGCAGATACAAAGTGTGTGAAAGAAGTTGCTGTTGGACCTGTCCCTCACATGTCCCCAGTTAGTCATTGCCTGGAATCTGAAATGCTGAAAGCCTGAAAAAACCTTGCAGGGAACCCAGCTGAGTGTGCCAAGGTCCTCTGGGCTGGAGTTCAGCAGTCTGAAGGGCTCACCTGATTACAGCAAGGTTGTCATGCAGAGTGACTCACATGAGATTATCTTTGATGTCATGGAGTGTTTCTTCCCATTACAGTTGACAGGATAGTTGGTCAGAGCATGGTAATAACGTGGGTTCCATCCCCCTATGGGCCATTCACTTAAGAGCTGGACTTGATGATCCTTGTGGGTCCCTTCCAACTCAGAATATTCCGTGATCCTGTGACGACCTGCTGGCTGCAGCTGTGATGGAGTTGTGCTTGCTGGGGCTGCAGAGCATTGCCAGGGTGTGAGATGCCCTCTTGTGCAGTCTGGGCAGCATAGCTGGATGCTCCCATGGCTTGTGGCATCTCTGTGGGCGAGTGGCACAGCTGAGCCCACCAGTGTGGGCAAAGCCTAGCAGGGACCTTTGCTCTTGAGTTTTAAGTGAAGATTTCAGCTTTAGGTTGGGTTTATGGAAAGCTGCGTGAGGTTTAGTTTACAGAAGAAAAAAAAAATAGTCTTTTCAAAAAGCAATTTGTTTCTGCTTTCTGTGAGCAAGGCTTCCAAACAGACTCGGTCAGTTCTGCAGTGTGATCAACAGGACTGGAAAAAAATACCAAGTGAAGTAACACAGTGGCTGTGGTAAACATGAACTGGGGCCTTGGAAGTAGCTAATGGCATACCACAAAAGAGTCTCCTTTCACCCACCACAGACGGTGCCAGCAGCAAGCACTGCCAGCGCTGGCGTCTAGCAGAGGAAAGCATCATTTGGCTCCCTTTTGGATTTCATTACTCTTCCTGCACTCCCTCCTGCTCACAGCAAAAGCCTTTCCAGTTGTAAAGAAGTGAATTAGCTGCCTTGGTGTCAGTGATGGATGAGGCGCTTTCTCCCCCTTCAAAGAGAGGAGCCGTGCCGGTGAATGCGGGACGGCGGAGTTGAAAAGTCCAAGTGGAGCAGGGGAGCCCGTGTGGTGACCCAGCTGCCAGGCAGGACACCCTGGGGACAGCTCCCGCCACTGCCCTGTGAGGGGGGAACAAAAACCACTCTCAGCACGCTCGCCTGGCCTCAAGGCTCTTATTTTGTCTGTGTCCTGCTCTCAATGGACTTGGGCGCATCCCTGAACACACAGCAGCCGTTTGTGCGGGTTCAGGGAGCCTCAAAGGCTTTCACAGGGAGCTCCTCCAGGCTGCACAAAGCAGGGTTACCATGCTGGTACTTGGGAGATCTCCTTTCAGGCGTCCATGGCTAATCATATCAAAGGTGACCTCGTGGGCAGTGCTCTCCATTGTTGCCATATGTTTTGTCCAGTGCTTGAGTGATGTTGTGCATTGGAATGTATTCATGCGTCGCCTAATTTAATCACCAGGCTTAATCTCCTCTCCTGTTCTACACCCTTAGAATTTACTGGCTCCTTTCTAGCCTCCCATGCATTGTCTGGATCTCCTTCACAAGCTAATACTGATGCCTGGAGATACCTTTTATTTATTTATTTACTTTCAGAAAGTATTTAAAAATATAATCTCAACCATAAGCCCAACAACCTCTCCAAAGGGAGAGCAAGCAAAGTGGATGCTCTAGAAGCTGATCCTTCTTCCCTGTGATCTTTTCCTTCCAGCTTTTCCATAGAGAAATTAGGGATTAGGCTCATGAGTTAAAAAAAAAATAAAAATACTACGAATGGAAAAATGACTGAGAAAGCAGTGTGTCTCCTTTTAATATTGTTGGAATAAATAACTAATTTTAAGAACTTGACTGTCTCTGTAAAATATGGTGTTGGTTTCTGCCTTTAAAACTTACCACTTTGGTATGGACAACTCCTGTTCCAGGGCTGACTGGACAAAATTAACCCAACAAAGACCCAAGTCCATGAAGCTGGGAAACTGGAAAGCCTGATTTATGCAAGACTACTGCAAAACTCAGAGAGCTCTGCAAGAGCTGCTGTGCTCCACAGCAGACAGTCATTTCTAGGGAGCAGGCCTTTGCAGAATGTCTTCTAAGGATAATTTCTAAAGATTTTGGTAAGATTTCTCTGCTCCAGCTGATGCTGCTTTGTGGAGGGGTATGTTAAAAATGGGAATTTGAGATTCAGTTGCGTTGTGACTTGCTTTAGATGTGGATGGGAGCAGTCCTGGCAAGGGGAGGCTGTGATGAGATTTTAGGGTGATACACAATCAGGTTGCTTGTATGCTGAACTCCTAGGGGCAGGAAACCTTACACTTGCTGAGGCAGATTGTTAAATAAACAACCTCATGCTTCTGTTCAGCTCATAGATTCTCCTGCTCCACATATAGCATGCTGGTATGCACCCCTCTAAACAGAGGAATACATCTTGGATGTCTTTGAAACCTTAAACACAGATTGTAGCTGAATTACAGCTTTGAGTTTCCCTCTGTGTGGAGGTGTGCACAGGCACACATGAGATCCCTGCAGCCAAATTCTCACACATGAGCTTGCTCATCTTCTCTGACTGTGTGTGTGTTTTAGGTTTGATGGGAGGAAGGAGAGATGATGTAAAAGTTTGCAGATTTGTGGCTGGTTTTAAAAATAGTTTAAAAATATGATGTATCTTCATTTTAAAGAAATGCAATACTGCTTAGAAACCACAGCTACTGAACATAAACCATATTGAGCCCCTTACATAGGTTTAGTCACAGTGGGGAACAGAGAGTTGTAACAGCCTGCTGTGCATTAGCACTGGAAGATTCCCTGATCCTGCCCCCCACACTCCAACCCAGGGATCCACAGCAGCATCACGGGCTCTGACAACAATTTGGCCCCACAAAAATGCTGTAGAATTTACACCTTTTCAGTGTGAACCTTGCCAGAGCCCTTTTTGAAGTACCTACATGCAGAAATTGCTTCTCCGCTGAAGCACAGCCATGGGTTAGCTGGAGGGCAGGGTGCCTGTCCCACTGCCAGGGGGTCTGGGCTTGCTGGGACAAGTCTCCTGGCCACTGCCCACTCCTGCTTCCTTCTTTTCCTGTGACAGAGGAGCCTGGAGCCTCTAGGAAAATGTGGACAGGAGCAGGTTACTGCCAGAAGAATTCAACCATGCCACAACAAGTCTCTTCCCAGGGGAGCCTGGCAGTTGTGCTGACAGCAGCAGCTCTTGCTGTCCGTGGGAATGGAGAGGGATATCTTTGGAAAGCTTTGGATCTCTTACTCATGCACTGAGCAACTGTGCTTAGACATGCCACAGGATTTTGGTGGTCAGGGAAAGGAGGTCATGGCACATGGCTGACCTGTGCCCAGGGAGGAGGGTGCCAGCACTGCCGTGGTGGGATGTGGAGGGATGTTCTGTGGCATGCAGCCTTGGGAGAAGATGCTTTGCAGTTCTGAGAGTGTATGGCAGGAGATGTCTTCCCACCCCCATGCTGTAACAGTGTTGGGGGAAAAGGTTTGACCAGGGACATGGCGCAGCTGCCTGCAGTCCTGGCAGGTTGTAACATACTGCAAGGAAGTCCAGGTTGTCCCCAGAGACTGAGCAAATCTTGAGTCAGCAGCACTAGGTCTGGACTTCAGGACTGCCAGGTATTTCACAGCAGCACCCCAAGGCGTGGGGGAGAATAGTGTGTCTGTCCCACTGAGATCAGTGTGGTGTGATCAGGGTTTTCTGCTCTTCATAGTCCCAGTTTAATGGGTTGCAGAAATAACTAAACCTAGAAATACTGTTGTGATCGCTCTTGTTACCTGGAAGAGCTCTTACTGTGTCAGCACAGGGGCTGTTCATATTTTAATGGGTTTATCTCTTATATGGAGGGTATTGCAAGCTTTCTTCTTTCTTCCAGTGAGACTCTATGGAAATCCCTCCAGGCATGAGGCAGTACCTGGGCACTGAATTAATCTGTGCTTCTGGATTCTCACAGCTCCATTAGTGGCTTAGCAGGGGAAGCAGTTTGCATTAACAAACTTAAACAAATAGGATTTGTTGTGTTTGATCTGCCCTCAGTTCCTTGTATCCTCTCAATAGCAGTGACAAAGACTGGGCACATTGTGGGAAGGCACAAAATAGTCATAGGGAAGACACAAAGTAGGCTGATGTGTAAAGCATGTAGCAGCATCCTCCAGGGTTCATGGGGTCAGGGGAAGTTGTGCTATAGTCAGGTTCAGTAAGAGACACCAAACCTTTCTTCTTCCTGCCACATACCCAGACACATCTGCACCCATGGCTCTTGCCTTGCCTTTCCCTGTGACTTGAGCCATTTGAAGACAGCACAGTGTCACATTCTCCTCCAAGTTACCACTGCTGCCTGCTCTGTTGCTGGTGTGAGGCTGGGGCAGCTCTCAGACCATGTGGTGCTTTGGGAAAGGTAATTTTCCCCCTCACTTTTCATCCAGTGTTGCTGGTGTTCTTGATGTGTTTTCCATTAAAGAAGCTGCCTGTGGGGCACCACCATTTTTCCCTTGTGGTGCTGTGTGCCTTACCAGAGCTGTGCATCCATCAGGGGCTGGATCTGACTTCTCTTTGGGAGCTGCTGACTTCTGCAATGCTGTTCTCTGCTGACCATGGGCTCTTGCTAAACAGCAGGGCCAAGCATGAAGTTAAACTTCACACTGCTTAAACCTGGGGTTGGTGTGTTGAGACCTGTTTGCAGATGTAGCTGTCAGGAGTATGAAATAATAGCAGTTTGGGGTAATAACCTGTTACCTTTTAGTACCCTCTAATGACAATGTACCACTCAGGGTGTTTAGAGAGGGTTTCTACTTGGTTGTGTTACTTTTCATCAAAGCACATGTGGGACACACCAATTGCTTTTCTTTCAAGCTCTCACCGTTTTGGGACAGAAATGCCTTAGGGATCTCTTTCTGATCAGGCTTTGTTTTTCTCTGTCAGATCAAGGTGGATATGGACTTCCATATGGACTTCCACACCACCCAACCTATGACAAAGCTGGTGTTGGTCCCACAGACCCCTCAGGTCCTGACTGTCCTGTGGGCTACAGGTGCCATGACTGCACAGAAATGCCCTTTCTTTGGCTGCTGGCACTGGTCAGCTTAAAGGAAATTTTATGTCAGCTGTCCCCCAAAGTTCCTCTCCTTGTTATTGGTGAGAAATATTTCCTTTTTTTCATGTGGTTACTTTAACTGACTTGGTTGGTGTATTTGCTCCATTTGGTTGCTCGATTTGATTTTCAGAGCAGTGGATGTATTTGCTGCTCTGCCAGCCCCAGGTGGATGAGCCAGGTATTCTGAGGCCCAGGATCTGTGTCAGTCTGCTGCTGGTGTCATTCTCTCATTCTCTAGGCTCTGCACCAAGTGCAGGTGCCTGTGGGCTTTGGAATTGTAGTGCCAGCAGCTCCATTTCCCACCTCTCTTATGGCAGACCCAGGTCTTGCCTGTTCCTGTTCACACCAGTTACAGGTCCCTGTGCTGCTCCCTGTCCTCTGGCTGTTGGCTTCTGATCTCTGCTAGGGAATTTTAACCCTTGATGAGTACATGAGATCTGAGTGCTGCCCTCCAGCCATCAACTTCTTCATGGACAGGGAAACTGCTTGCCATCAACTCTTAATTGTTTGAGAAGGGGCAGTCTTAGCTCCCCAGGAGTCTCTGGGGTTGTTTCAAATTCCTGATTGTAATCTACCTTCTTAGTAGAGTCTTGATCATCCTCCTCTCCCAAATTCCTCCTTTCCCAAGTGAATTTCCATATCTCTCAAGTAAAGAAGAGACCACTGGGGCTGGGCAGGATAAAATTGCTCCCCTATTAACTGTTTCCTGCTAAGCCTGTAGTCATCATCAGTTTTCAAAATGCAAGAATTTTCTGCAGCCCAAAATCTCTTGTCTCAGTTGAGGCTGGCAAAGCCCAGCTTGTGAGGGTTTTGTTACTGCACAAGGTGAAACCAGTAAAACTGTCTTTTGTCAGAGCATGGATGGGACTGGAAGACACAAAAGAGCTGGGAATGCTTTAAAGGGAGACAAGCTCTGAGTAACAGAAAATGAAACAGCCAAGCAGTGAAACTTGGCATGTGTCTTGTTACTGTCACATTTTTTTAATGTGGCATTTCCTAGGGATGTTTTGCTTCTATTTTCATGTTGGTGTATGTGTAGAAAATACTTTCAACTTCATTGACAGTTCCCTAGTGGTCTAGGGCATGCAGTGCAGTGTCACAATTTGTTAGCTTCTGAAGAAGGTCTTTTTAATCCACAAATATAAATTCTTCACAATTGTATAATCTGTATTTTAGTATTGTGGTTTCCTAATTGTGCATGTAGAGAACGAGCTCATCCAGTTTGTAAAATGAATGAAAGTATTCAACTCTTCTTTCTAAATAAATCTGGATCCATTTCTTTGTGGGTTGCATCTGAAACCTCCGATGCAGGCAAGTGTGAATGCTTAAAAATAAGCTCATTTGCAGTTTATGTTTTTGCCAAGTGGTGAAAGTTGCCTCCTGCCCTGTCTTTCTAGAAAGGCTCTTCAGCTTTGACTTGCAGCTGTGACATAAAAGCCAAGGGTGTGATGCCAGCTTGTCATTTTGGTGACAGCATCTGCCTGTCTCTGCAAAAGATGCAGCCACAGTTCTTCCTGGTTTTGCTGTGCTGCCTGACCACCCATAGCAGAGGTTTTGGGGCCACTAGCCATCAATAGGGCAACCTCTTATGTGCCAAGGAATATGTGCTGGTGACCTCGCTTCTGTGACAGGGAGACCCCCTCACTGCATCCCAGGGCTGATGTTTGAAGAGCAAGAGCTGTTGCAGCCTGTGGGATAATTTAGTAATAGCTTATTGTGGCTTTGGGACCCAGGCTGGGAACCTTTGGGTTTCCAGATTAATTTAAGGAGGAAGAGCTATCTTACTCTCTCTGCCACGTCAGGAATTCACATAAAACATGGCTTTTCCCATGTTTTAGGCAGCTGTATAAAGCAGGCAGCAGCTAAGTAAATGATAGGATTTTAAAATAAAAGTAAGCAGAGAGATTCAGACCCAAAGTAATACCCCAAATGTGTTTCAGCTGCTTCTCCTAGGCTGGATTGTGTTTTGATTTAACGTTGTCCTTAGCCACGTGCATAGATCTTGTAGCCTGTTAACAGAGGCAGTTTGCTGGCTAATGTCCAGAGGGCATGGGGCAACAGGGACATCTTCAGGAACCTCCTAGAGAATTTAAACCTTCACATGGAAATTGTGCTCTTAGGGATGAGGAGAAGGAGCCTCGCTGAGGAGGCAGTAAGTGTGATGTACCAGTTGAGCACCAATTCATGACTTCCAACCAGTAGCAACAGCAGTCCCATAATCAGGTGCTGAGATTGGCCAAACATTTGCTAGCTAGAAAGCCAAAAAGAAAGGGCTGCTCCAACCCAGTGGAAGAGGTAACTCACTGAGCTGGTAGCAAGTTTCCTTGTCTTTCCTCTTTTTTCCACTGTTGGACTTTTTGTTTGTCCTTTGTTACCCCATCCTGTCCTTACCACATGTTCTTCATCCACTACCCAGGGTCTTTCTCCAGCAATTTTCAGCTGTAGCACAAATAGAAAAGTTTATGGAAGAAGTACTTTGGTCTCCAGAGCAGCTTCTTTAAGTGAAAACACAGCTGTGAGGTTTGCAGCCTGTGCTGCTGTAAGGGCTCATCCAGGCGGCGCAGCCAGCACCGCTGCAGTGCTTCCAGCACGCAGGAATTGGGAAATCCATTGTGAACAAGATTGAGTTTGATGGCCTGCGTGGAGGCAGATGGATGTATTTTTAAGGGATGAGGTGCCAGAAAACTCTGCGATTACGTTACTGGAGCATGGCTCGTTTTTTGTGGTTTTAAAAGTGAGTGTCAGGACTTCAGGACTATTTCTTTTTCGGGTCAAAACCAAAGTTTGGGCGGGGCATAAAAACCTGCTTGATGACTAAGTTTATTCTTAAAAAGCTTTCTAGAGCTTGCTGCAGAGGGGAGCCTTTATTCCAACCCAGAGCAGATACCAATCTTTTTGGACTTCCATGCAAATGGGGTTAAAACTGGTTGAATGCCCAGGGTGAAAAAGAAGCCCTGCCTTTCAGGAGACTGTTTTCAGTGTGATCTTCAGATCCAGTTCCCTGGTTTTTGTTTCAGAGGCTTGTATTCTGCCTCGCCTCCTTGCCCTGGGTGAACTCTTTCTGCTTGAATACCCCTCACATCAGTGGAATTACCTTGACCAGTTCCAACCGAGGCTGCCCTTACATCGCCCTACAACTGGGGCAGCTCAAATCTGTGACCTGGTTCCTCGGCTGAACCCATAATACCTCTCTGACACAGTGCATGTGTAGAGAAAACTTTTCATCTCATGACAAAGGTTTGATGCTCAGAGCCAAGGCTGGGAGCAGAGGATCCAAGCCAAGCAATTTACTCAAGGGGCATGCAGAATTTGCCCAGTCAGGTCAATATAGGGACTGGCAGTGTTTCAGCAGCCAGAACAGTGCTCCTCATGCTCTTTCCTTGTTGGAGCCACCAGGCTTGACCAAGTTCCTGACTGCTGCAGGTCTGAAACATTCTTTAAAATGAGGATGGCTTCTGGCTGCACTGAAGCCCAGGCAAGTCTGGAGGTCCATGACAATGTGAAGCACTGTTTACTCCTAATGAAAATCTATTTTCAGCCTTGGTGGAAGAAGCCCCAAGATGTAGGGAGCTTCCCTGGCACCCCCACCAAGACCTGTCTGCCTGAGCAGGGCATGGGTACCCCTCAGGGCCCAGGCAGCATAGAGCTGCCAGTGCACTGCAGGGCAGCTGCTTCTTCTGCTTCACTGGTGTCTCATATCTGTGTGCTGGTTTAATGTCTGCTCACCTCTGCTGAGGGTGGGGTGGGAGCTTTGGGTGCAGATGAAGCAGATGGGGAACAAGGAGCATCCTGCTGTCAGCCAACTGCATCCTCTGCTGGATTTAAGGATATAGGAGTATGTTACTAATACAAAGAGTGGAGCAGTTGTACAAACAAGTGTTATGTGCATGCAGCCCTCAGTGCTGTGGGCTCAGGAGATGACTTTCCTTGAGGTGGCTTTCCTCAAGGAGGTGGCATTACCTTCACCTTGAGCTTGCAGTACATGCCACCAAACCTCACCAAGGATCTGTGAGGGCTTCTGTATGCTGTGAGTGCATTCTCTTGCTCCATTGACTGGTCACAGGATAGTGTGCTCACACCTGCTTGGTGCCTTATTCAAGATACTCCCATCCATGGAGTCAACAGCATCCTGCCCATCAAACCACCTGCCCCAGCCCCTTTGAATTTCAGTGCTCTGCTCCTCTTCTGTTCCAGTGTATTGCAGTTGTGTCCGGTGATGAGTGAGCCTATCCATCACGGTATCCAAAGAGATCCAAATCACTCCTTTTGACAGCTCTTATTCACACACCTCCCTGTGCCTCTGACATCTCAATTATTGATGGGGCTCTCCTGGTAGGCAGCACTCTGTTCTCAGCATGGCTGCGTTCCAGCTCCCGTTCCCACTGAGTTCATGCACACACCATGCTGAACGCTTCTTTATGTGCAGAGCCACTGAAGTGGAAAGGGATCTTCATTAGCATGTGAGCTGCAGGGCTGCACAACCGAAGGGGGCAGTGCAAGCCAAATCACACCACAGTTCGGCGCTGGGAAATTTCCTCTCTCCCTCCTCTCCCAGGGAAGCCCAGCAGAGTCTTGTAAAATAAAATTATTTCATACGTATAATGGCGAAGATCTCTTGATCTGATGAACCTTCCTTGTGATGGAGGTCACCCTGCACTTGCATTTATCTAAGAAACTTCAGTCCCCCACTGCCCCAACAGGTATAAAATGCAGTATTTTTGGAAGCAGTGCCTTCCTCTGTGCTGTGGTATCAGCTTGATGACTGGCCTTACAGCAAGCTCCTTCTGTCAAGGAGCATTGACACACATGAAAAGGAACTTCAAAGCAGCAATGTGGTGTTGGAGCAATGTTGTCAAATTGGTTAAGAGTTAAAGCTATGCCAGAGGGGTGATTGCAAAAGGCTGCAAGTTTTGTAGGGCTTTGTATGTGCAGGAGGATCTGGATGTCTTGAGACATTGCTGCAGCAGAAGTCAGATAGAGGAATGATGAAGTGGTCGATCAGCTCCTGACATCTGTCCCAGCCTTGCCCTGCAGCCTTCTGTGATTCAGAAGTAACCAGAGGTTTTATGTGTAGTGAATAGAGGCAAAAGAAAAGGGCATCTGCTGGAGAAGACACGACCAGAGAGAAGCAGTGCTGTAGGGGTGCAGAGTGCTTGGAAAGGACACTTGAGTTCTGTTTTTGGAAGTCTGTGGCAGCAGGCACTTCATAGATTAGCATGAGGGAAAAAATCTGTGTTGACCTTCCAAAGCACTGAGGTGCTGGGAAGCATGAGTGCCTTTGCAGTGAGCAGGGCAGTGAAGAAGTGACAGAGTCTGGTCAGTGGAGCTCTCCTGAGGCTCCAGTGGCAGAGAGGACCCAACTGGAAGATGCTGAGTGGGTGTGGACAGCCTTGTTAAGCTCAGTAGGAAGCTTACAGTCTGTGCATTCCCAGTGTGCTCCCTGCACAGCTAGTCCTTCCCTAGCTGCCTTACCTGCTCTCTTTCCACCCTGTGATGAGTTTTTCTCTGCAGAGGCTGGACCGTTGCCAGTGGCTGCACGGTCAGAGCTTGACTGTTCATTTGTGTTCTGTAAGGACTCCTGGTGACAAGCACAGGTCCCCTCTTCCCCCTCCTGGCTGACCATGACAGTGCATCAGCAGAGCAGAATGGCAGGAGAGCACGGGTTGTGAATCAGTGACAGCATGGCTGCCCTAAGCTTTGGTTGCTGGGACAGACCTTTAGTTACACATCTCTCTGTGTGACAGCCTGACCCTGACCTTTCTCTGTGGTCCTCTTGTCACTGTGGGTGATGGCAACATCCTCTTGCCTGACAGCATTGACCCAGATGGTCAAGCCATATATAGTCCCCATTACCCAGGCCTTGCTGGCACTGGTAGATGATGCAGAGATGGCTAAGCCTGCCAAACAGGGTGTGTTTTATTTGTCTGGAATACCATGAGCAGACAAAGAAGGATTAAAATAACAGAAAGTTGAACACCCGTTATCTTTGGGAACTGCAATCTTTCCTTTTGGGGTAGGCAGTTTCCATGGGACCTTATCCCCCCAGATAGTGGAAAGGTCACCTTCCCATACCTGATTGCCCCAAGGCATTCCCTAGCAGCTTGTCAAAACAAGGCTGTTTTCCTTCCCAGCCTTTTTCCTTCCTTCCTTCCTTTCTTCCCTACCCCTTGACTTGTGTCCTTGCACAGAGGTGGTTCCACCCTTGAGCTGTGCTAGGCACCCAGAGCCCAGGAAAGCTATAACCAGAGATGCTCAGTTAGTGCAAAATCCCACTTAGCTGAGAGCTGCAAATGAGAGGTTCAGGCACTCCTGAGTTTGTCCTGATCAAAATTAGAGTTGAAAGTTGCCAAAGCCACAATTTTGCCAAATCTTACACTTTCTCTTGTGCTTTGTCTCCACTGATTCTGTGGTGCAGTGCCTGTTCCATAAAGAAAAGGATCTGATGGATCTATGTCCTGGATAATTACTGTCCTTTGGCCTCGAAGGTTTCCTGATATTCTAGGAGGACAGCTGTAGAAAACCTGGCGCAGAAAAAATGGCTTTAAGCAGTTCCCAGTTCCTCCCTCGGTTCCCCAAACCAGGACAGCTCACACAGGAGGACTCTGCTTATGGAGCACATATGGCCAGCAAGGGGATTGCTTGTCTCCCTTAGGGAGGTTCCTTTGTTTCTTGCTAACCTCCTGCTCCCATGTGCCATCATAGCAGCTGGAGAGGCTGGATCCACAGTCAGGCTTCATGGATCCTGGCCAGAAGAAGCATCCCCAGCCAGCCCTGCTAGCCCTGCCATGAACACTGTGATCTCCAAAGTGGATCTGAGTGATCTGCTAAGCCAGTGCAAGGTCAGGGCTTGCAAGAAGGGGAGCTGTGGAAAGTGTGAAGAGGTCACTGTCTTGATGGTGGTGAACTGTGATGTGTGTACCATGGACACTCTGGTTATGTGGTGTTGCACAAGCTTGTGTTTCAGAATGGCTTACACTGGTAGAGGTGTGGAATTCAAGGGAGCTCGGCTGAATTTGGCCTCAGCCTAGTACTTGGTTCTTAACTCAGTATTCGAGGTGGTGAATTTTTCAATGATTTCATGGCATGCAGTTTTATTTGGGCCAGTGAGAGCACAGTGTATGACTTTGCTACTCTTTAGGGAAGGGAAAATCAGTGCATCATCTAGTGATTCAGCACACAGGGTTTCTTTACAGCCTACAGGAGAAAGATGTTTTAATTCTGTGTTCGTTCCTGAATAAGCCATTAATTTGAGTTAGCGATTTTCTTGGAGCCCAGAGGAGAGGAGTCTGTGATCAAATGCAGTGGCTTAACACTGCTCTCTCCTCCTTTCCTTGTTTAAAAAGGTCAGGCTTATCATAATAAACCTCCTTGGACTTTTAGCCCTTCTGGTGATCTTCCCAGACCATTTCAAGAGTCCTGCACAATCCAGCATCAGCAACAGCCCTGCTGATAATAATCTCTGTGACCCCCAAAAAATGCAGGAAGACTGTCAGCTACCTCCTCTAAAGGATGCTGCCCTTCTTACCCTCCCTGCTGGCTCCTGGTCAGGGTCTGCAGCTCTTTAAGCTGAGCTCAGGGGCTGCACTTCATGCCTGTGAGAGCTGGTGGGACATTGACTTGGGGGCCAGCAGCCTTCCCCAGGGTAATGAGGAGCTGCTTGGATGTGAAGGGCTGTTGCAGAACTCAGTTAAGTGCTGTTTTCCAGGCAGTTCAGTGTATAAAAATCACTGAAGACATTTTCAGCAAAAAAGTCTCCCCACAGAACCATTCTGTTGCTTGTTGAAAGAGGATTAATTTTTCCCCCTTAATAAAACAAGCCATGTTTGAAATCCAAAAACCCTTGCTGAATGCCTTCTTGGAGCAGCAAGGATAGCAGCTTCCAGGTCCCATCATAGCCTGCTGCCGGAGGCGGATCCAAACTGCAAACCCTTCTAACAGCTCTTTAATAACTCTGCACAGAAGGAAAAATCTGTCACCTTTCCCTCTGTGGTTTCTCCTCTGTTCTAATGCACTGGAGGAACGAGATGGAGCCGGGAAAGTTTTCAGAGAAAGACTCGTGGGAACTACAGCTGCCGATGGAGAAACTCATTTCTTCAGTGTCTGAGGGGAACCGCAATCGCTTTGGTGAAGGGTGGTGTGTGTGGGTGGGTTTGGAGGGGTGAGCTGTTACGACCCGTGCATTTCAGAGGAACCACGAACACTTTATAGTAACAAAGGGTGGAAAAAGCAAGAGGTTTCTGCAATGCATGTGACTTTTCCCTGAGGTTTGGAACCCCACAGTATATTCCAGGCCATGGTGTTTGCGTGTCAGCCTTGGTGAGTTAAGCTTTCTCCCACAAGCCTTGCTTGAAGTTGCTGTAATGACTGAGAGCCTAAAATGTTGTTTTCTCTCTCTCTCTCTCTCTCTCTCTTTTCATTGTCCCACACCCCTTCTCCTCTGTGCAGATGAAGCTCTCATTTACCTTGGACCAGGAGAGTGGGATGCCTCAGAGCTGTTACATCTATCAGTGCCGGGACAGCAACAAGTAAGTCCTGTGGAAGATTACACACAGCAAACACGGGAAGGTGCAGTGAAAGGAGGCTGCCCTGCCTTCTGGCAAAGGGATCATGACTGCTTGTACCACTTAAAAGTAGATTAAAGAAGGCCTCAGGCATGACCTGAAACTGGGAACAGCTCCTGTAAAGGCCAGATTCTTTAAAATGCACGAGGCCCTGCAGCCCCTTTTTTTCCCTCTAGCTTTAAAAAGCTGCTTTTATTTGTCTAAGAGACCTGCCCTTGGGTACCTCAGGCTCTGACAGAGCTCACCTGGACTTTGCAACTCACACCTTGCCCTGTTGGTGCTGGGGTGACTCTGGGAGCATGGCCTGGGGGAAAGCACCCAACGGCTGCAGAGCAATTGGAATCAGAGCCCTCACCTGTGCTTAGCTAGACCCACAGAGCACCCCACTCTCTCTCCTAAAGCTTGTGCATGGGTTCACTGAGTGGCCTTTGTGGTACCGTAGCCCCAGTGCAGCCACGTGCTCTGTTTTTGTAAGATACTAAACGATATTCAAGCTTTGGATGTGTTTGGAGCACAGAGTCCTCTATTTCTAGGTATTCTGCCTATTTTTACTAGCTGCTGTAGTGAATTGGCACCCAAGATGTTTTTATTTCAAATCACATTCTCATTATCAAATTGACAGCAGCAGCAGAGCTCAGGATATTTCTGTGTTCGCCCTGAATACCAGCATGTCATAAATCCATGGCCTGTTACTCCACCCATGTAGTTCTGCTTCTTGCCAGTTATTCAAGTTAACCTAAAAAATGAGAGTATATGAAATTGTCAATGAACAGAACAGTCTGTAATTAGATCTGCTCAGAAACGCCAACAAGAGCAGTCCCAGCAAGGAAGAGGGACATCTGCAAATGCACAGAGTGGTGTCTTAGCTGAGAAATCTTAATATTTAAACAAGAAGGGAGATCATTTGTGGCAGACTCCTTCCTGCCTGTGGGTGGGTGATTAGCACATGATATGTGGTCCCATCCCAAGTATCCCAGCCCCAGAGCCTTGGATGAGCAGAGTTGGTACCTCTGGCACCACCAAGCTCACAGAGCAATGTGCATATCAGCACCAAAGCATAAAAGCAACAAGGGAAGAGCGTTTATTTTTGAAGGTTTTAAAGGCAGTGCCAAACAATGGACAGCAGGGAAAAGAAACCCCTCAGACCTGCTGGGCTTTGTTAAAGATGTTTATAGACCGGTGTTTCTAATTGTGTGGTGTATATCTCAAAAATCAGCAGCTGTGGTTTTTCTGCCACAGACCCTCGTCTCCCCAGGCTCCAGTGGGTGTTTTCTGCCATTGTTTGAGGAAACTCCAGGGACATGAGTAGAGCTATTTTCTTTAAGTGCTAAGGCCAGTAGCAATTCCTTTTGGAAACCTTGCTTTTAACTGTGAGGCCCAGTGTGTGGCAAAGTACCTGTGTCATGTTAACACACATGTTGATTGAGAGATGCAGGGCTGTGTCCTGCATTTCTGACAAGCAGGAGAGTTAAGCCACCCTGGGCCATGCCATCCAGGATCATGGCTTGAAAAAATACGTTGTGGGCAGGATGAGTGCAATTGCAAGTAAATCCAGACTTTGCATGTGCCTGACAGAGCCAAACTGCAATTACACGTCCATGCAGGCCCCCGTACTTTGTATCTCAGTTTGCTTGACCAACATGGGGAGAGCAGGATCCCATTTCCCAGGGAGAGCCTTGCTAGGTTTGCATACACGGTTACCCCCTAAACCCTGTGTGTGCAGCCCAGTGCTTCTGACAGTCCTTGGCTGGGGCACTGAAGCGTGAAGGTCTGTGCTAGGGCTGACGCATTCCTGCAGGTAAAATGCCCTTGAGCCGAGCACGCGCTCGGTTCTGGTTGTACCCTGGGAGATTTTGGAGGAGCTCATATGTGCTGCAGCTTTGTTAACAACAAGAACTTTAAATCTGAGTAGTGTTGGGAAGTGCCAGACAAGGCTCCTGCTCAGCCAAGCAGAGACTGTTCTTCTCTAGCACTGGGCCTGTCACAGGGTTAATCTGATGTCCATGCAGTAACGTGGCACTTGTCACAATAGTTTTTCCTTATAGTAATTTTCCAGGGCAACTTGTAGGGCTTGTGCTCTCCCAAGTGTAGTCAGGCTTTGACAATACCAATCAGGACTCGAGGGGTAACAGCTCTTCTGCCTCCTAAAGATGTAGCCAGAAGCTAAAGCAACATAACCTTGGTGTCTGCATTGTATTTTGGAGCCATTTATAGCCCAAAAAAGAAATACTGGTGACACACTGCAAGCTCATGACTGGGAAAGACTGGAAATGTGCACCCCAGAGCCCTGTGCCCTCAGCAAAACATCAGACCTGAGACCTGCCCCAGGGAAAGATTTATGGCAGGCGTGCAGGTGTATGAAGCTCTTGAGCAGCAGCTTTACCAGGAGGAAGCTGAGGTGATTCTGGCCGGCAGAAACCCATTCTGACCTGGGGAGTGTGCCCAGGGCCTCAGAGATCTGCATGAGCCAGGCTGTGCGTGTCAAGGCTTGGTGTCACCCTGGTCACTGAAGGAATGTCCCTTCCCCTCCAAGTGGCAAATGCTGTTCCAAGCTGCAGCCAGACGGGGCCACCGGAGAACAGCAGATAGTGGTCTCTCACTTGGAGAACAAAGGACTGCAGCATTGCTGGAAGTGTAATTACCAGAGCAATTAAAATTTCTATTGCTTAGGCTACAAGTGCAAGTACCATGCAGGCTCTTACAAGGGCAATCAATTGGAATTTGTTCCTTTTAATATGATAAAGCCCTTCCAAGGAAATGTTCCTGCTCCTGTCAGTTTTCTGTTGCCTGCCTGCCTGTCTGCAGGAACGTTCATGGGTGCAGCACTCGCCCGCTCCACTCTTGCACCCTGGGTGCTGAGCACTTTGGATGGACTGGACTCAGTGGAACCTTGGAAGCTTTGGATTGAGAGCAAAAGAGGTGCTGAGCAGGCAGTTGCTTGCCCTGCCCTTCCAACCCCTGCTCTAATAATAGGTATCCAGTGGCACCTGGTAGTCCCAGTGGCAACTTGGAGTTGTATGGAGGAGTGGGGCTGTCACTGCCCCTGCAGTCACAGGGGTGAGACCAAGGGACATCACTTTTCCTCCTCCTCCTGCTCAGGCCTAGGGATTTTCATCCGCTGGGCTACCAGTCCTTCCCAGCCTGTCAGTCCTTCCTGGCCCTAGAGGAAGTGGCTTGACCTGACAGAAGCAAGCAGTGTGCTTTCTCATTTTTAAGCCATGTTGCTTAAATTCTCCCTAACGGAGATTGGTGTGATGGCCAGAGCCCCAGGCTGGTGCTCTGAGCTCTGTGGGCCACTGTCCTGCGAGGGGAGCACTGTGCTGTGACACAGAGTCAGAGGGTGATGGGTGCTGGGTGTCACTTGGACAAGGGACATACTAACAACCTTCAGATGGCCCTAGAGCAGTGACATCAAGGAGGGGACAGCCCTGCCAGATGTTCTGTTAGGTGTTGACACGGCACATGTCAGATGTTGACAGTGAGACTGGCTTTCTTTCACTGCCACTTGACACAGGCTGGATTTCTCTGATCCTGCACAGGATCCAATTGCAAAACCCAGCCAGGCAGTAAAAGACCATCAAGTTCATTCACATCCACCATGGCTCATGAATCCTGTCTTAAAACATGCAAGTTGTAACATCAAGTCCCTGCTCCAGGAATGTGATATGGGCTGTGCTGAGGAAGCACCAGCTGCCCAGTCTGAAGCCAGCCTGCCCGGCGTGACTGGTCCTGCTCCTGTGGGCTGCCAGGCAGCAGGAAGGATGAGATCCATAAAGGTTACTGCTCAGCATGAAAGACTTCTTCCAGCCTGTGTGTGGGAAGAGCCAAAGCCAATTTGAGATCCCCCTCGAAGAAATTAATTGCAAGAAATCCAGTGTCTTTTGGCTGTATCCAAGAAATAGAAAATGCAATCTGTTCTCTGCACTCACCATCACTATCCAGATGCTTCTCTGGAGACCTCCTGGGCTCTGCCCAGCTACCCATAGCAAGTCTGACCCTTCAAATTCCTTTTTTTTCCCTAACAAGACTCTACTGCCACCTCTCTCAGATGATGGAGTGCTCAGGGTCTCTGCCATCCCAGACCAACTGGGGAGATGTAAATCCCTGTCAAGCATGACATTTTCTTGTCCCCAGCTGGTACTTCTCTACTATGGTTTTCCTGCTCCCTCAGTGTCCAGGTTTTGGTCTGTTTTTGAGGTGCCTTCCCCACATCCCAGATTCTACCTTTGCCAATAGACCAGCTTGCAGCTCGCCAATGAATTTCATTTTAATTCTGTGCTGCAGCTGCAGTTTGTGTCAGGATTATGAATTTGCAGTGAGGGCTTTCATATTCTCTTCAGAGTAATTTCAAAACCCAGAGGAGCAGCATCTTGCATGGGAGCACTTAGAGACCTCTTAGAAAAGCAATGTTGGAGTATTGATCACTTTTTTTCTCTGGGGACCCAGAGAGCTGCAGATTGAGCTGCTGTGCAGTGTAGCCACTTGCGGGCAGCACCACACAACTCTTCAGAATGAGAAGTGAAAAACAGCTCCAGTTGAAAGGAAAAGTGGTGCCCCCTTTTATATAGAGATCAGTGATATCTGGTACATTGGATTATCACTTAAAACACCAGGACTTCAAATGCCAGGGTGCATGCACTCCTGATTCTGACAGGCTCATGATACATAATGCTGTTTGGGTTACCAACTGAGCTCCTCTGTGCAATCTTTTCATAAGGTGAATGTAATAATCTGCAGTGATGTACCCAATGTTACATCAAGAGAGCCAACCTATAATTATCCTGGAATTGTTTGAATGGGTTATTTGTCACTAACACATTAGCTGACTCCATTTATTGCTCCCATTCAGGACTGCAGCAGTTTTGGTGTAAAGAGTTTGGGTGGAGGTTTGGGAGGGTTTGTTTTTCTGAAAAAGAGCAAAGCAGAATTGTTTGGAGTTTACTCTTTTTTTGCTAGAAGAGCTGTTGACTGGCATTGCTAGGAAGAAAATAGGTAAAGCAGCTGACACAGCTGCTGATTTGTTTTCAGAGATACTTCCCGGTTGTACAGCTCACGTGCTGGACTTTAGCATGGACCTGGTTGTTCTGCAATGAGCTGGCAGGTTTACCGTATTTTGTTCCTTTTGAGAAATTGAGGCTTGCAGAGTGGGTTGTTTGCACAAGGAGCTGCTGCACAGCTCACACAGTCCCTGGGTGCCTGACCTGCCTTATTACATGGTTGTTCCGTGGTACATCCCAGTGAAGCAGCACTGCTTCTGTTGGTGTAAAGGAACTCCCCTGATGGCATCTGATTTCCCAATTAGTGATCATGCTCTGCTCCACTCCAACCTGCAAGGCTAGGGAAGTCTCTGAAAGTGGCATCTTCTGTTTTTCTTGTCTGGTAGACTGGAATTTCATGTGGGAAATCCATGTACATGTCCCTTGACATCACAGGCTTGGACAGATGCTTTCTTGCAGCAGTTATTCACCTGAAACTTGTGAAATGCTTTGTTTAGATTTCAGAACAAAATAAAATTAATGCAATTACCAGGAAAAAAAAAGAAAAAAGAAGATAGCACATTGAAATTTTTCTTTTGCTACCATATGGGTTTTTTTGTTTCACTGTTGACACTAAACTTTACTCAAGTACTCCTTCACGTGCCAAAAGCACCTTTCACCTGGCAAAGGGTAAGCAAGGCTGGTAAATTATTCTGTCACTGTACATGGAGATAAACCAGTCCTCCTGGTTTTGGCATTGGTTCAGTGAAGGGTAAATTGTCCAGGAGAATAAGTCTGGAGGTCAACCTTTAAAACTTTGAAAGATATGTAATTCTTCCTGCCTAAGGCATGAGCTCAGTTTTCTGTCTTGCACCTCCAAAGGCTGTCGGGACATAAGCTGCAAAACAGCCTTTGTCACTGGAGGCTTTAAGGAGCAGAGAGTTGTTCTCTCCTTTCAGAGGGGCCTCTGTGGCCATTTCTAGCTGGGTTAAAAGGACTATTGCAAAAGGCTCTGCCCAGGTACTACATAGCTGCTTTTCTTGACACAGACTCTGTCTCCTGCCACTCTGCTGCTTCATAAAAGGTTTCCAGTCCATCAGAGCTGTAGAAATAGTAACTGCCAAACCCTTGGAGTGTCAGTGCAATGAGGGGGATGCAAATGAAAAAGGTGATCAAGGAAACCCACCTTCTCCTTGAGCAGGCAGATGGATTTGGACATAACCTTATCCCTTCCAAACAAATGTTTGAAATTTTCTTTGGTGACTTACACAGTATCCCACAGTGACCAGTAGCTCTCTTTAAATCCTCAGCAGCACTCCAGACAGTCAGTGTGTGCTCCTACCCACGAGAGGTGGGAAGGACTGGGCTCTTAAATCCCAGTGAGGGTGGGACTTCTCTCCCTAGACTGAATCAAAGGAGTTTGTCATCTTACTTGTTTCAGTGTTTGCTTGGGAAGGAGCTGTAAAACTTCCTTGTATCAGTGTTTGGTGTTTGGGTATTTGGTGACAGTCAGGTAGGTGAGAAAATCAGCTGCAGTTGTAATTGAGTCAGAGTTGCTGTCTCCATGTGTCATCCCAGAGATCTGTTTACCTATCCATTTGTTTAACAATATGTTTGAAAGCCCTCAGCAGCATTTTGGCACCATTTCCCTGGCCTATATGTGTCTGACTAATGCACAAGACAGCAAGCTATATCTAGACTAGAATTGCAAACCTGTGGATATGGGTTTCTTAGCAGCCCTGAATTAAATGAGTCTGTGATTAGTCCTTACAAACACGGGAAAGGACAGATCTGACGTGAGAAAGAATGACTAATCATCCCTCCACAAGAAGCACCTCTCAATTTCATCATGAACCCAAGTTGCTGAATTGATTTTGTGTCAAGGAAGGCCTTCTCCTGAGCTGGAATCTGGCTAGGAAAATCACCAGACACCCTAGCTATCCCTCTCCCAGCAGGTTCCATCCTTTTCTTAACAAATAGGGAAAAGGGGTCCTTGTTTTGGCCTAGTCTCTGTGTCATTGAATGTCTAGGCCTAGTGCAGAGTGACTTCTCTGCCAGCAGCAGGATTTGCTGGCCACCCTGGGATGTTGCAAGCAGGGAATGCAGGGACAGTGGGGAGAGGATGTGCCACCTTCTTTTGCTTTTTCAGGAGGTGCTTTGGGTACAAACTAAGGATGGAGAGTTGCTTGCAGGGACAGACAATGGGGTGAGACCAAAGGTGGTGAAGGGAATCCCGAGTACTTGGAGCTGGCCGTGATGAGGGATGCTCTGCATGGGGATAAACCTGCCATTCCTGCTCGACATCCTGCTGTTGGATCTGTGCTGTCTGCCCAGAGGGAGCCAGGGCTTTGAGGGTTTTGGTTTGCCACAGGCAGGACCTCTGTGGTCTGTGCAGCACTAAGTACCTCTGCTCCCCAGGGCATCGGCAGTGTGAGCTGGAGTGACCGGCTGGATTTTCAGCCAGCTGGGATTGCTCTCACAAAGAGCTACTGGCTGAAAGCTGAAGCCTTCAGATTAGAAATAAAGCATGCATTTGAAAGGCAGAGATTAACTGGGAAATTAGGCCAAGAGAAGAACAGGGAATTCTCTTTCAAGGACAAATGCACTTCTGGAATGTGTTTTAGACCCTTCAAGTCTTTTTTAACAGATTCATAGCTACCTAAAGGCCTCCAGGCACAGGGCATCAGCTGGTGAAGTAATCTTCCCAGTCTTAAATCCCTGACACATTGCTCTGTGTTAATGTAAGAGACCAATTTTGCATTGACACCACTCCTCTCTCCATATACTCTGCTGAGTTTGGCATTCCATGGACCTTATTAAAATTATGTCCTCACAAATTAGAGGGTGAGAGTGGAACTATCTCTTCTTACCCTCTCCTGAGCAACTAAGGTCCCAGTTCTATTTTTCCAGCTACTGCTCGGCATTGTTCTTGGTCCTGCTCCTTTTTCAGTGTTTTTTTCCCACAGTTCAGAACAGCTACATCAGCCTGGCAATGGATTCCACTCTCCACACCTCCCTACTTCTCTCCATTGAAAAAAGGAACTCCAAGTCACATGTATGTTTTGTGTGCTCAGCTCCTCACTCAAGGTCACCCCGAGTGGGGTTCCTCTTACAGCTTAGCACTTTCACCTTTTTCATAGCCATGCATTAGTCAGCCTGGAGCCTAATGGATTTGTAACCTGACTTTGCCTGTCTCAGATGTTCCCAGTGATGTAAGAGGATTTGGGCACAACTTCCTTTCAAGTTAATGGAAAGATCTTGCTTGGAAAGAACCTGCTGGAGGATCTGAGTGTATTTTGCATTAATGTTTCCATTAATTTTAATGGAAGTTGGTCTGAAATTCCTCAGATCAGCTTTGAACGTCTTAAATTTTGTGTCCTTCACCTGTCTCATCTGAAATGCAGCTCTCTTAAATGAGCAGCCTCATTTGGCCAAGATGTTCTGCAAGATTTTTCTGCCTCTGGGAATGTTCTGTTCTCTGTAGATCCCACTGGACCCCTCACCAGCTCCCCACACATGGGGTTGGAGCTCCATGGTCAGCTCCCAACTCAGAGGCTGTTCCTTGCATGGTCTCTGGCAAGTCACGTCATCTGTTTCTGCTTCACCACCGTCTGTAGAGCAGAAAGGAGCAAGAATCCTCAGGGGCTTTTTTATTAGCATTTATAAAGCACTTTGCCATCATCAAACAGAAGGGAATAGAGAAGAGTGAACTTTTATTATTGCCACTCAGTTTCTGCAAAGCTCTGCTGCTGTGGGCACGATTACCTGGTACAGGCAGGTGCAGAGCCCTGCTTGGGTTTTAGCCTGGCTCAGGTCTTGTTGGGCTTTCCTGCTTCTGCAGGGTCACACTGCTCTGGTCACTGGCCTGTTGAGCTGAGCAACACAGGATCCTCCACTTCCCCTCCTAGTTTCCTTGCTCTCTGCCCTTCAGCTCCTCCAGTAACTTTGACACTTGAACACAGCAGAGATTAACTGTTCCTGTACATCTCTCACTGATCAACTCACTGCTTGCTCCTGCCTTGTACAGCAGAGCTCTTGCCTGCCTCTGGGCTACCCATAGATATTCCTTTCCATCTCCACTGAGCTGAGCAGAGACCGACATCTCAACTGCTCATCACATTATCCCTGTGGTGGAAACCAGCCCTGGCAGAGCTCTTGTACATGTTGCATCTCTGGCATAATCTCATTTTGCTGAGACAGTCCAGGTTAAACAGTCTGATGTAGTAGAAGAGTTGATGCAAATCCTGCTCATCTAAACATAATGAATTTAGTGATCAGCTACACGTCACGTTGTCCTGACTTTCAAGGAAGACCACACTGGCTTTTAGCCCCTCTGGAAGTACTCCTGGCAAGGACTTTGTGGTAAAATAGGATCTAAAGTGAGGTGAGAAGTCATTTTATCGTTAATGAGTTTTTCATGCTTTATTTAAGCTCAGTGCTCATTTGCAATCTTGCTGACAGACAGGCACCACCTGGTGACATGTGGCTGGGCACAAGTGTCCAGGTAACAGGAGCAGACAGGGTCCACCATGCACAAAGAAGCCTGGTATGACTTGTTAGCAACATAAAGCAGGAGAAGCTGGGAGCAGGCTGCCTGTGCTCACACGCTCACTCCCAGCCAGGCCAGCCCCAGGTCAGTTCCAGCCTCCAACAATTAGTGAGACAGATTGAATCTAGATTGATCTGTCTACTTTCACAGAGTGAGCCAATTCCAGCAAGAAAGTCTCCCTTCCCTGTGTTTCCATGTTAAAAGGAAGGAGACCTTGTCAGATTTCTGGATAAATGGGAAGAACAGGGCAAGGTAGAAATAAATATTGTGCTAATGTGTAGGAAGAATCATCAGGACAGAAAGACATCATTGATTTGACCGGGCTGGGGCTGCTCCATGTTGCTGTGTTGAAACTCTGCCTCTGGTAAGGCTTCTGAAAAAGGCAGGATTCAAAAGGACTCTGCTATTTATTGTACATTTGCAGCATTTTGCAGAGAGTCAGAATCTGGTTCAGAGCAAGAGTTTTTGGCACTTGGACCAGACCAGTGATGTTTGCTGTAGGGAATTCAGAGAAATTGCCTCTTGATGCTGTTCTTTGATGGATACACTCTGGTCACTCAGATATTTACAGTCACAGAGAGAAAACTGAGGCTGTGGGAAAGCAGAGAAGGGACATGTTACATCAGTGAATGTACAGGAGCAGTAATATGGTGCTGTAAGCTGGAGTTTATGTGGGTATCTTTGGGGATGAGGTTTTGGGATAGTGCAGAGCAGGGGATCAGTCCCTGGTCAAAGCCAGTGGAGGAAGATCAAACATCTGTTTAATGCTATGTGTCACACCAGCTATTCAGGGTTCCACAGGCAAAGTGTGATGACACTAACAGGGCCACTTAACTGAGCTGGTTCTGGTCTGCCCTCTCTCTCAGCTGCATCATCTTGCTGCACTGTGATCAACAAGGACAGCAAAGAAACTGGGAAATCAGGCAGGGCATTTTCAAGGAGCGTGGTTAACCCTGGAGGGTGGAGTGCTCTGATCACAGCATGGCTGCACAAGCTGTTCTGCCCATGCAGCCAAGGCACGACCTTTGCCACAAAGGGATCTCTCTGATGCACCCATTATGCTCAATTTTTAAGGACACCATAAACAGCAGTCAGAGAAGTATGACAGAGCACACCACAGCCAAACCAGTTTGGCTTTGCATCACTGCAGAGAGCAGCAGGCAGGCCATGAGAAAACAGCTTGCAAGCTGACTGAGCAGAGAGCTGAGCGAGACAAAGGATGCTTGTCCTGAGATCCATCATGGGTGTAGCCATTTCCAAGCTCCCAAAAGTGCAAAGGGGTGCTCTCCTAGCTGGCAGAGCAGTGAGGTTTTGTGCATGTTTATCCAGGGCTTTCGCCTGCACGGTGCCAGTGCAAGAGCCAAGAGCCGCTGCTCGTCGTTGACAGCTCAGCTATTGTTGCAAAGTATGATTTAATAGCAAGACTTGATTACAACATGCAAATGTAGCTGCTGGGGGACTATCTCAGAGGTTTGTGGAGATTAGCTGTTAAATTGGCCAGTGCAAAAACATTATTAAGCAGAGAACATAATTACTCATCTTGTGCTTCTGTAGTGTATAGAAGAGATAGATTTGTTTAAAAGCCAGCAAGTCCTATATGGAGAAAAGACTTGTGTAAATGCCACGTCATGTACTGCTGTATGTTGCAGCATATTTTATTAGAGAAGCAACACTTAATAACAACATTTGGGAACTTGTGGAAGAAATCCATTATATTATTCTGCATCATAAAAGCAAACCTAATGTCTAGTGTGTGAAGGCTGTGCAGATATTGAAATATCTCCTTTTGGTAGTGGTTGATTGCTTTTATGGAGATTGTATCATATGGATATAAACAAATCCAGCACTTGATATGAAATCTGGGAGCCAGGTTTTAGACTCATGCATCTGTCTTCTATCTGTGCACGTTCCCTCTGAAATGCATCAAGGTTCCCATTAACACCTCAAACGTAGAAAGTAGAGTCAAAACGAGACTGTCAGCAGTACAAAATGAACAACTGGGTGTGTGCTTGCTGTAATGTAATTCCCTTTCAATCCTAGAGTAGTCTGTGAGGTTTCTAGGATAAAAAGCTCAACTGTGTGTGAGGATGCAGGGAGGAGGATTGAAGTGTGGGGCATTCCTTGGTGCTGCAGACCTGATTTGGGAGCAGGCTGTGGTTTTGGGATTTCCTCTTGCTTTGTGGCTCTCAGTAGCCCAGGCTGGTCCTGCAGGGGGTGATGCACTGGCAGCTAGAGGGCTGAAGTCAGATGTCAAAGTCCACTTGGCTAGTCAAAGCCCTACACAGTTTCAGGAAAACCTTTTAACAGAGGAGTCAGGAGGACTGAATTAGAGGAACAGCTTGTTCCTAATGGAATGTAGTTCCTGCATTCCCAAGCACTGGCATGGGAATGGGGTGATGTTGTCAGGGCTGTCACTGCTGCTGTGCTGCAGTGGCTGCTGCTCACCCCTGATTCACATCAGTGGACGTTTCCTCTCCAGCAATCCAAATGCTCTGCTGAGGCTTCACTTGTCTTAGCAGAAGGAAGTATCCTCCCAAGCCTAAGTGGGCAAGATAAAGATTTCAAGGGGTTTTGATGAGAAACTCCTTGTCATTCTTTTGTTGCAGCTCAAGAGCTTTTGTGCACCAGTAATTGCTCCCCAGGCTGGTTCCTGTGTGACTCAGAGCTGAATGTGGAACTGCTGTGTGAACCTCAGCATCCTGGCACAGTTTGTCCCATTCACTCTAAGTTTGAATTCATAGTCAGTCCTCCTTCCTCCTTTTGGATGTTTCCATGCAGACACAGGTTTGCTCCTCACCTGCTCCAGACTGGTAAATTTGCCATAGCTGGAGGCATCAGCTGTTCCAGGTGGTGCAAGCAGGGAAACAATGCTTGTGGCTCGGCTCAGTTTCCACTCAGAGCCATGAAGCACCTGAATCCCAAGACAGCTCACCAGCATCTGCTGGAGTGACTGTGTGGTCTCTGGGAAGAGGGTCTGGCTGCATCCAGCAGCAGCAGAGGGGGCAGTTCTGGCAGTTCTGGAAAGGTCTGCATCTTGTCATCAGTGAGCAGGAAGGGCTGGTACCTGCAGCTAGGTGCTGGGAGTGGGTGGAAACAGGGACTGGGTCTGGGTCTCAGCGGGGGAGACAGCTGGGAGTGGATCAGCCCTGTTGGAGAGGAGCAGGAAGGGACATGGGCTGAAATGCTGAGCATTCTTAGTCCCTGCACAGGCGCATCTCAGTTACAGCTATTTTAAAATAATGCTCATTGATAGTTTGTAATGAAGCCAAAAAGTGGGAGAGACCGTGTAGCAATGTTTCATAATAGCTTTGCCCCAGTTGTGTGAGGGCTGTGTGTTTGAGCTATCTGCATCTCCCTAAACACCACGTGCACACTTTGAAGCTGCACATCCAGTACTGATAAATGCCATAAACTTCACCTGGTGGCAGAGTTACAGCAGGAGTCTCTGGTAGCCTGGGAGGAGACAGGAGTAATGTACTTCGTTAATCTTCATTTCTTCTGTGTGTACAGCTTGGGTGTGCAAGAGATTAATCTGTTAAATGGCTGTTAACCTATTCTCAGAGTCTGGAGTGCAAGAAGTTGTTTGTGTGGTCCTCTTCTCTGACAGAACTGGTGCTGCCTTCAGGAGATGCCCTTAGCTGCAAACTGAGGTACTCTAGGAAGAGTTGCAGTAGCTCTTGGTTCCATCAATTATAGAGTTTTACTGCACTGAGCAGTGTAACACAATTTGAGGCAGGACCTGCTCCTAACAGGTCCAAAGAGTTTGCCACTGCTGCACTAAAACTCTGGGCTGGAATAAGGCTGTGATAATTAATGGAAGTTAAAGTGCTCCTTCTGCCTGTGAGCTGGTTGGAAATTGAAAATAAGAACCTGTCACAATTGTGACTGGCTCTAAACTACTGTCAGGCTTTCCTCCTTCCCTTCCCCTGCCCCAAGTGGAAAATTGTATTGGAAAGCAGCAGTTAGAGCACTTAAATCTTTCCACAGTTCATTTCAAGCTCCCTTTCTTCTTCCCAGCCATACCCAGGCCAGTTTGGGGCGCGGATGGGAGTCTCTGGCTGAAACCTGCAGGATGTTAAATAACAATGGGAGAGTGAGTTTCAAAGAGGGTATAGTGTGCCTGGATTGCACGTACCCTAAGCAGTATTTCCCATGCTTTGACATTCAGCCCATCCATGCTTCACACCCAAACTGTTTCCTTTCCATATGGGATCTGTCTTGGTGTGATATGGAGCAAGCCCAGGCTGAAATGGGGTTGGTGCTGAGGAGGGACACGCTCCCACAAGCATCCACAGAAGCTGCTGGTGTCTGTCATGTCCAGACAGCAGTAAGTGAGCACATGAAGTGTGAGTAGTAACAGAAGCTGTTGTATCCCCTATGGTGGGTTACCAGATTCTTGTAATCCCTGCCCTTTTCCAGGTGCTTGGATTGTCTGTTTTAACTATTGTGTGTCCCCTCTCTCTTAACACCTCTTGGCACAGTCATGTTGCTGCTGCAGGCAGTGGTTCTGAGTGGGTTTGTCCCCTGCCAAAACTGATCAGTGAAGGGCACCTGATGGAGCTTCATTGTCCTTCTCAGCTGTCCAGATTCAACAGGTTGATCAGTTGGAGGAAGCTCCCAAAGCTTTTACTTGGATGTTGCTGAGTAATCCTTGGTAGAGAGCTGAAGGCCCTATACACAGATCGTACCCACTCCTTAGGGAAGTCTGCGGCCTCCCTGGGGCCAAGTTATAAAACTGAAAACTTCCCATCCTGGTATGGCCCTCAGATATTATCCATTATTGATTTTTCAGGTAGGCAGCAATGGTGTTGCAACAAGAAGTCCAAGAACATTCAAGAGACACTTCAACACTTTGGGANATCCTTGGTAGAGAGCTGGAGGCCCTATACACAGATCGGACCCTTCCCTCTTTAGGGAAGTCTGCGACCTCCCTGGGGCCAAGTTATAAAACTGAAAACTTCCCATCCTGGTATGGCCCTCAGATATTATCCATTATTGATTTTTCAGGTAGGCAGCAATGGTGTTGCAACAAGAAGTCCAAGAACATTCAAGAGACACTTCAACACTTTGGGAGGTCTAAGGGATCAGGAGAACAGGCAATGTTCTCCCTATTCTTCCAGTTACAGGAAATGATAAGGGAAGAAACAGTAAGAACCAGCAGGTCAATACCTGTCTCCAGGCCTGGGGTCACTGAAGAAATTGGGGGAGTTTTGCTCATAGGTTGCTTTACACAGCACCAGGCCTGTTGGTGACTGACATGGTACACGTCTCAAAGGGGAAAAAGAATTTTTGCCCGAGAGTTAGTAGGGCTCGTTGGAAGAGCTTTAAGCTGGATTTGAAGGGAGAAAGGGATAAAACCAGGCTTCTTCTAAATGTACATTTCCCCTGTTTATTCAAGGGTTAAGCAGTCTGAGAGACGCAGCATTCATAGCCAGGTATCTGTCAGGCTTGGATTGGAGGCTCACCAAAGGATGAGGATATATGGTTTTATTTCTGTTTTGTCATTTGGAGATTGCTACTCAATGTCTGTAGGACAAGAAAGCTCCAGGGCATCTTAGGATATGCCCTGTGCTCCAAGAGACGTTGTTGTTTTGGCTTTGCAATGTTCAAATGCAAAGTCAAGAACTGATGCCTGAAGTGCTCCTTTTCCAAGGATTAAAAGGCACTGCCAAGGCTTTGTAAGATGACAGTGCTGCAAATCTTACCGTGACCCAGTGCTGAGATCCGTCACTTTCAGCAGCACAAATGTGCTGACAGATCTGTGTGTCTGCTTTCTGGCAATGGTAGATTTTTTCAGGAGGTTGATCTGTGCTGCTGAACTCTGCAAGAGTTGAAAGGTAACACTGCCAGAGTTCTTCTTCATCACACCTGGGTCTTAATTTTAACCAAGCTTCCCTTGGTCTAGTAAAACCCTAGGAGGCCCAAAGGAGCGGTTTCAGGATATTGTCATGGATCTAGCTTTGCTTTCTCTGTTCTTACATGGAGCTGAGGGATCCATAAAAGTCAGTGGAGAAACTAGCTGGACTAACCAGGTTATGACTGTGACAATCAGGAGGTATTTGCTAAATTCACCCACCAGCATGTGAGGTTTTCCAGACCTTGGCAACAATAGAGCTTGTTCTCACTTCTGTACAATCTCAGTAGAGGAACTGGGATATGGAACGAAGTCCTTTCTTACAATGCAGCTCTGGACAGTCATCATATCCATCTCTGGACTTGATTCTCCTTTGCTTGCAGTGGTGTGTCCCATGCCACTCATCCTCACCTGTTATGGTCTCATTGAAACTGCCTCATCTGTCCTCATCTGCCCTCATCTGCCATCTGACTGGCAGCAGCTCCATCTGGAGACAAGCAGTTTTCTGTCACCCACGGCCACGTGCCCTCCAAGGTGCCGTTCAGGACCCACTCCCACGCTGCTTGGCTTGCTCCGTGGGGTGTCCAGCTCCAGTGGGATGTTTATCAGTTTCTCCTCAATCCCATTCTGTAAATGAGGCTAATTTCAGCCTGCTGTGATGTGTGGGCTCACTGGAACGTGACTGTAAATCCAGATCTGAACATTTCCTTGTAATGGACAGGGTGGTGAAATTGCATTGCTGCCTTTAACCTCAGGCTGTCCTTAGGCCAAACTAGACTCTTCACAGCCCCTGCATCAGTAAATCAAACAGCTTTTGAATCGATGCACATAAAAGTCAAGGGAGAGAAGTTACAAATGGAAAAGACCTATTGTACCTTGAGCCTGTCCTGCTGCAGAGGGGATAAGGCTCTCTTAGGAATTCAAGGCGAAGCTCCAAGCCTGCTGGCTGAGGCCAGGCAGGCTGAGAGTCCTGCCTGGGGAAATAAGTGGGGTGGGGGGAAGCAGCCTAAATTTCCTGCAGCTTTTCCATTCTGCTCATCTCTACATTTTATTCCCTTGGCTTTATTTTTTGGGCAAGAAAACTGATGTTGGTTGTATATTCAACTAACCCAATATGTTCGTTCTCTTGATCATTGTTTTTCACTCAGGGCTGTGTTTGACTTTTCCTTAGAAGCATGTTTTTCTCACCTAATATTTAGTTTAAGATTGTAGGAGCTGGATATAAAACCTTCTGGGACATTTTAATCTGCCAAGAGGCTGCTTGAAAGCAGAAGTTATCCAGAGTATTTCAGTAGCATATTTAGAAAACATCACCCCCAAATTCTGTATTGCCCATTTCCCTTTCATTTCCCTGCCAACTTTTATTGGTTGTTTTAACCCTGATCTGCTGCCATTGTCCCCCGCATCTTGCTTCCCTCCCCCTCAGGTTTCCATGTCTTTGAAAGTCCTGGTAACCAGAAGATTCATGATTGCTTTGCAGTCATTTCAGACCAAGAATAATACAGCCAGAGCCAGCTGGATCCCTCACTCTGTATTGATACAACTGTTCCCCTTAACCTGCCCACACTCAGTGCTACAACTGCAAATCTGAGGTTGAACCAGAGCAGTGCTGGGCAGTGCTGTGAGCCCTGATCCATGGCCCTGCCTGGAAAGCAGCACTCCCAGCAGAGCATCCCATGGCCAGGGAGCAGCTGCCTTCAGGTGTTGTCTGCTGGGGACCTTGGGAACTTGCTAAGTTACATGCATTCTTCTGACACAGATCTCAGAACCAGTGGTCCCAGTGGTCGTTCTGATTCCCTTGATCTGCAGCAGGTTTCTCCTGAGCAGTCCTCCTCTGGCAAGGCCCTTGCTGAAGGCTGGCCAGTTTGGGTGATTACTTCTCCTGGAGTTCTCTTCCCATGAGCCCAAACAACACTTGTGAGCGTGGTTAAGAACTGGAATAGGCACCCAGAGAGGCTGTGAGAAAGTTGGAGATTGCTAGAACTCAACTGGAAAAGGCCAGCCTAATCCAACTTTGAAGTTAAACTGCACTGCTTGGACCAGAGACTTGCAGCACAAGAGGGCATTACTTAGCAAGTCACTGCCTGACTTCCACTTCATGAACATCAGGGTATGTTGAGTTGTCATGCCACCGCTACCTTTGGCTGCCAGATTATGTTGATTACTTTCCATGGTTTTGGCATTTTTAACTTTTTTTTTTGTTATCTTTTGTTGTTCATCTCTTCATGAATTTCTGCATACTCCTTCTTGTTCGTCCCTGGGTCATATCCTGGTTGGTAGATGTGTGCTTTCTCAGTCATTGACCATCTCAGAGTATGCTTCTAGTCTGGAATGTTCATCCAGTATTTATTTCCCCCTTATCCATCAGATTGTCTCCTGCTTTGGAAGAAATCAACTCTTTAATGCCAGGTAAACTGGGAAAAGGCAAATCCAAAGGCTGAAGGGTGTAACACACACAGGGTATGAATGTTTCCTCAGCAGGAATGTCTGGGAGAGCATTAGCTGATGGGGAATGTGGAACAGGAAGGCTGGTTCTAGCAGTCTGTGACTCCCTGCAGCACTATCAGTTCTCCCGGTGATTAACTGTTTGTTTCTCCTTTAATGAAAACTTGTCTCAGATGAAACCACTATAATAGAAAGCTGATGTTCTGGAGCATTCCCAAGTGTAGGTTAATATTTACAGGCTATCAGGTTCAGGTTTTATCTCCATCCCTTGCTGGCACAGAGATAAAATCCTTTTAAAAATCCCTTTTGATCTTTCTGGTTCATGACATGGCTTTAGTAAGACACTTTACATATGGAACGGGTAAATGTTTTAATGGAAATGTAAGTTTTTCTCATCATTTCAGGGACTAGTAACAGATGAAGAGCCCCCCATGTACCAGGGGCCATGACTTATAATGGAGCACAAGTGATGGACAGTATCTCTGAAGGATACTTGTGCTAGGAAATGTCAGAATATTATTTCTGCCTCAATGGCTTAAGATCGTGTTTACCTAATGGACTTACACTTGCATTTTGCAGGTGTTGTGTTAATATTAATGTGTTGTCTGAATGCTTCATATTTCTTCATTTCAACATTACATTAATGAAGGCTGCAGGGATGGAGAAAAGACCTGGCTAATTAATTAAATCGGCAAAAAGCATCTTTAACTTTCCATCATGGTGCCCTTTGCTTCCACCTAATGTGTCTCGGCATTTCTGGTCAGCAGCCACGTAACACACATTGCTGTATGGAGCACTCAGCAACGTGCTTGCTAATTTTCCTGACCCATAAATCACTTGCATAAACTTTTAATGGTGAGGAAAAGTGCCTTTCATTCCTGCTTCCTCCTTCCAGTGGGAAAGGCAGTCTGATAACAGGCAGTGCTGGCCTGGTGTGTGGGGCTGGAGACATGCCCGTCAGCAGAGGGGCTGTCTGCATTCATTCAGGAATTCTTTCCATTCTCTTCTTAGCCAGACTCTGGATGACATTAATATTATGTCTTGTCATAAGCTGCACTTTCAGAGCCAGTGGCGTATCACACTGCACGTCTCAGGAATGTGGACTGCCAGTCCAGCTTGGACACTGCCTGTGAGGTATCTCCCCTCTCCTCTGTCCCATCCCAGCCCCAGCCTGGCTCTGAGCTCATTCACCTGCCAAGAATTACCATGGGCTGGAGAAAACTCAGGTCTCAGGTCCCTGCTCTGGCCCAGGTGGCTGGGCAGCACCCTTGTTTGGGTGCTAATCCTGGTGCATTCCCAGATGGAAGGCTTGCCAGCCCAGGTGATCAGCGCTCTCGTGAGACCTGTTCATTGAGCACAGCATTGTGCATTAGTGATCCATCCTTATCCCTTCCCTGTGGCTCTGCAGAGTGGGAGCAGGGCCCTTGCCATCATAGCTGCCTCTGAGAGCTGAGATTTTGATGAGCTGGTGGCTCCTTGGAAAGACAAACTGGATCTGACACAGATCTGTGGAAAGCAGGACTGGGATTCCCAACTGCACAGCTCCTGGAGAGGCAAGGATTGCAAACTCTTTCCCATTGTCTTCCCCACAAAGGTGAAGGGGTTGTGTACTCAGGGAGGGTTTTTAACGTTGCTGTCACTTTGATGCTGAGACCCAGCAGCACCCAGTGGGAAGGTGGTGTGGCAGGACCAGGCAGCCCTGGGGACTGGAGACATTCTTAGAAGGGGATGTATATGAGGCTGTGTGCCCACTCTGAGCAATCAGCACTCCATGGGCTTCTGTGGGGCCCATGAAAAAAGGGATTTCTTGGTCTAGGAAGGCCATTCCTGGATGGAGATCTTCCTCTGTGTGTGATGCTGAGAGTAAAGTCCTCTGCCCTGGGCTCAAAAATACAATAGTCCTGAGAAAATTGTGGAGAACAGTAGAGCTGAGACCGAGGGAGCCTGCTGAAGTTGTGCCTCCACATCCTGTGTGGCCTGACACATGCATGCAGGTCTAAGCTTTCATCCCTGGCCCACAGCAGCTGAAGACTCTGTTTTGGCACAGAGGGGCACTTCAGCACCATGCCAGGAGTCTGGAGGTTGTCACCAATCTGCATGAAAAGGAGCAGACTGCAGTTATATCAACCTTTAATGAAGAGGCGCAGCCTGCGGTGACTGCATCCTCTGCAACATCGGCACTTCAGTCCAATGGTGCCTCCTTTGCCATTTGAATCAAGACAGGAGGGAGGATGGTAGGTGTTGACTTTATCCCTTCCATATGAACCACAGATGAAGGTGAGGAGCTCCAGGCTGGGCAGGGTGTGTTTTCCACCCACAGCTGAGAGCCAGGAAGTCCCAAAGGTTCTATGGCCGCTTGTGCCGTCCAGTGCTGCGACATCTGGCCTGACGTTGTGCTGCCAGACATAGTCAGCAATTTCATTTAACAGGGCTGCAAAGTGGCATTGATAATTTCAAAGGAGCTCTGGCAAATGGCTGAGGTTTTTCTAGCAGTCTAAATCCCTGTGTGCAAACCAGTACATCAGGCTTTAAGCAATTAATTCCTAATCATGCCAAATGCCTTCAGGAGCCCAGCGTCAGTATTGAGAACTTTAAACGGTTTTCCACTGTACCACAGATAATTTGGATAGAGCAAAGAGAGCAGTCTTGTGGCATTTCCAGCCTCAAGGTGTGAGAGTGGTCCGTAAGTGACATTTGTATTCAGAGAACCCTCCCATGCATTTGTGTTGTAGGCATCTATTACTGGGAAGGCACCATAGCTAATATAAAGGGCATTCTTTATACCCCAGAAAGGGAGTTCATTATAGGGAAAAGCCATTCTAGCTTAGTAAGAAATGAATCTAAAACTGCCTCAGAGCTGCTATTCTCATCAAGTTTCAATGTTAGCAGTTTTAACCAAGAGCTAATTGAGCAATCTCAGAAAGTGGAGTAATTCCATTATTCAGCTATGCTTTGTACAAGGCTACTGCTAGCTGTGAGAGGAGCACAAATGACTTTCATCAAGCCACGAACCGCCAGCATTCTTGCCTTTTACTACTTTTTCTTTCAAAAAAAGTAGGTCTTTTGGTCTTTTGGCAACTGTGATTAGCAACAGGAGCTCCACATCAACATTGCAAGGCTCATATGTAACACCGCAATTTTTTTAGATAAAAGGGGATTTGATTTTCATGGCTCTTCAGGCAGCAGTGCTGTTCCAGAGTGGATGGCTGAAGATGCTCCCGTTTATTTGATAGGCAGAGTGTCACCAAGAAAACAGCACACTGTTCTTGCATAACTTTGCATGGAGAAGAGCCATTGCAAGTGCCGGCCTAGCTACTCACCAAGAGCATGATTCTGTCATTGGGTGTGCTCTCAGGAGATGTGGGATTAGCTAATATTGGTTTTAGAAGAGCTTTTCTAGAAACCTCTCAAGTTCCTCTGCTTCATGGAAGAGTTGTAAAATAAAAAAATAACATAAAAATAAACGAACATGATTTCAAGAAGAAGTCATACCACATGCAGCATCTTTGGACTTAATACCTTGGAGAGGGTTTGTTGGTTGAGCTGTGGTGCTGTTTCTTTACTGTTTTCCGTCAACAGATGCTGCTGCTGTTGTATGTGAACAGGACTATTTGCAGCCTTTTGTGGAAGGTGACTTTGTGGGTGAATGCAGCAGGATTTAGAGTCCCATTTGCAGGAAGTGGCTGTAGATCTCCTGTTTGGTATGAGATTGTGCTGTAACAACAATCCCCTTCAAGCTAGCAGAGAGCAGGGGCTCTCAGCAGTGTACTGCCCTTAGCAAGGGGACATAAATCCATCAGTGTCTTTAGAGCTCTCTCAGACACACACAGACACATCAGGGCTGCCTTTCTCAGTACCAGCCTTTTTGTGACACTGTTTGGTTCAAGTGTGACACTGTCAAAGCTATAACCGTGCTTGGACCCAGCATGGAGCTGGACACACCTGAGGCAGGCATATTGATCTGGGCTGAGAAACCAGAGGCATTTGACTGCAGATTGAAGCACTAACCCATGGTGATGTGGGATGGTAAATCTATCCATAGATGGGAAGAAATTTGAATAGCAGAAGTCTTGTTCCTTTCGTAGGAAGGAGTGAGTTCTATGAGGGAGAGACAAGATGGAGAGGAGCAGATGAGATATTGTAGTGGGTTAGGAGAAGGAAGTTTGGTAACCCTTGTAGAAGAGGTTGGTCACATTTGGCTCCAGTCTGAACTGCTGAAAAAATGCTGGGGATTTACTTGGTGGCAGCTCACCCAGCCAGAGGGACCAGTGTTGGAAGCAGGGCTCAGACTCCAGCTCAGAACTGTTCAGCTCCATCCTTTGGGGAGCAAGTTTCCACAATGAGCTACACATGAAGAAAAGACCAACTTCTCCAGCCCGTCCAAAGCAAAGAACCTTTGTGGAAGAGCTGTGTGCTGTTTTGGGTTTATCTCTCTCACCTCAGCTGCAATAACTACTCCAACACCTGTATGTACCCATCAGTTACATCTTGTAGGAGAGGATGGAGGTGTAGAAGACATTAGGGGGGAACAGCTGTGCTCATGTGTCCAGCCCCACCTTACTGCTCTGAAGCCCCTGGGGCTGTTACTCTGCTGGAACAGCAGGTGTTTTAGTGTCCTTTTGCTTTAAGGAAGCTGCCTGCCTCCTTCCTGGATTGCACACAAAGTACTCCTTGTCTCTCCCTTTCAGCAAACCCTTCTTAGCTAATGTCATTTGTCAAGTTAATCAGGGAGAGTGGGCACTTCGATGGCTGCTGTGCAGCCTAGCTGCATTGCCATGGAGACAGGCAGCCAAACAGGCATTTTGCTTGCCCAGCCTCTCTGCAGATTTGCCATGAGAAACCATTTTTTTATTTGCCATCAACCAATTTGCTGAGGGCGTCAGTAGTTTTTCAAGGTTGCTATCCAGAGACTGGGAAGGGTTTGCCTAACATTTAATGGAGCAAATAGTAATGCTGATACTAAAGCAGGTCAAGGGTCTGAGCTCCTTTTCCCACTTCCCATAGAAGTTTGGCCCTGGCAGGAGCTGTCTGAGAGGAATTACAGCCCACTAGCTTGAGTTTGGGGCTGTAATTGAGATGTTATCAGTCCTCTTCAGCTGGATGGTTTCATAGGTGACTGTTTCCCTACAGAAGCTGTGGCTATCAAAGATACTTTGAAAAGCACCAAGGCTTGTGTTTAAGAGCATCTCAGGAGCTTGAAATCTCCCCAGAAGTTGGTGAGATTTAAGTACTGGCATGCCTTGGTCTCATTTGAAACTCAGAGGTGAGTGTAAGTCATACACTCCAGCTGACCTCTTGCATAAGGCAGGCTGAGGATGAGTTTCATCCACATAACTCATAAGCAAAACCTGTGTGTTGAAAGAACTGAGAGGAGATGTGCATGTTACAGACCTCAAAAGCCATCCTGTCACTCCCTCTCCTTGCCTCTCATGTTAAGTGATGCTTGGAACAGGTTTGGAAATGCTCCCTCCTGCAGTGTGGTTAGCAGGGCACCTGGGATCTGCAGGCACCTATGGGAGGGACAGCCACCTGTTGACCACTAGCCCTGTCTGTGGGACAGCAGAGGAAACCTCACATCAGCACAGAAAGGGCAAAAGTTCAGATCGGATTGTTTATGGGATTTTTATGGAGCCAGGAGCCAAGGATAGCTCAGCTAATCCAGAGGAAACTGTAGCGATGGCGTTAGAATGCATTTCACATGGGATTCATTCAGCGCGCGTTCAGATGGACCAGTCTTTCTGTCTCCGTTTTTTTAGCCATGAAATATTTTTCTTCGGACTCCTGTCTGCCAGCTGCACTGAGCCAGACTCCAAGCTAGGCTGTTTTAAGAAAAAAACCCACAGAAACCCCAAAACCTCTTGTTTGACCTGCTGACAAGTTAGCAGGGCTTCAGCACAGCTCCCAGCAACATCAGCACCAACCACTGGGCTGGGTCCGTGCTCTGCCAGCCAGCCTCTGCTCCCACCAGCCTCAGCATCCATTGCTTTTCTCCAAGCCACAGTGTAGTGCTTGCTCAGTTGAAGCCCTGGTGAGAACATGAGCTAAAAGAGCAACTGAAAGGCCACATGGGGAGGGCAGGAAGGCAGCAGCTTTGCTGTGCCCTCCAGCTCCTCAGCACCTGAAGCCTTGCTGTCTTCATGGGCAGTCCTAGCCCTGACTCATCCACCTGAGTCACCTACATCCCATGCAGTCTCAGCATGAGCTCCTCTTGGGAAGAAGGTTTTCCTTTCAGATGCAGTGAGGTCACCACATTAAGCTGTTCCGTGCAGATCTTGTCTCCCTCCTTGTGTCCTGAGCCCCAGACCCTGTTGCTCTGCTGGAAGAGGTAACGTGGCTTAACTCCAGGCACAGATGCCAGCTCCGTCACTGTCCCCAGCATGTTCCTTCTGACCATGGCAAGCTCTCACATGCTCTGGATTATCCCAGCTGTGACTTGTGCCTTCTGGAAGCTGCTTTTCTCTCCCTGAACTCCTGATGCTTAGAACAAAGTCTGACTAGGAGCTATAAAGCAGCCCCACACTCTTCTTCCCTTTCAAGCTTGCAGGACTGCTGCAGCAAGGTGCATTTGGGGAGCATCTCTATGACCCCCGCAGTGATCCAGAGCTGGGAGGGACCCTCTGTCCCTGCAGGGGGTTTTGGCATTAGCCCACAGGGCATTGCAGCCTTCCCAGGGCACTCTGATTCGTTACCCTGAGCTGACACAAACCAACCCATCAGATCCTGGGGCTTCTTCTCCCCCCAGATACAGGAGGGTGTCCAACCTTATCTATTTTACCTGATCCTTGAAAGCCCAAACTGCAGAGGCATCTCCCAGAGCCTGCCTCTGCCTTTGGGTGAGAGAGCAAGAGTAGCTTTTCAATGCTGAATATCCATGATCACATCCTGCACACCCTCTCATGCCTGCAAAGCTCCTGGGTGCTTCCCACGATGGGATTTTGCAGAGCAAAGTGGGTAGTATGTGCTGTTGGTTTCACTTCAAGAATAAAAGCATCCCTGGCAGGAGGGTGCTCAGGTATGAGCTTCCATTCAGTACCTACAACCTCAGAATAAGGATATCTCCAGGAAGTTGTGCAAGCGCAAGCCACAATGGTAAAACAAAATGCAGAACTTAATAATCAGGTGGAAATTTCATCCAGCCAAAAATGTCACTGTAGATGAGAGATTAAGGTTTTACACCTCAGTGCTCAAAAGGAACAGGATCTCCTGCAGCATTTGCTCATAGTGCTTACCTCTGGGACATGCAATGAGCAAGTGTTGCCTGTGACAAAGAGAAGATTTTGTTCACAGGTGTTTTGCTTTGTCCTTAAAAATGGGTTTGCATCTCCTTCCTTAGAGGCTGCAGTTTGAGGGAGATGCAGGGGGGACTCCATGGCCAACCTTTGCCCAAGTGTGCCTCTGTGTAGCTGAGGCTGATGCTGGAAATGTCTCTCTCTTTCCTTGCACCCAAGCCCGTGGGAAGGAGAGGTGCTGTCTCTTGCAGTCTGCCCTGTTTTCTGTGCCTTGCTGTGACCTGGCTCAGGCAGAAAGGGCTTCCCAGGTGTGAGCAGGGGCTGGCACAGCCTCACACCTGTCCTCAGGCCACTGTTCCCCGCTCGGTAAGAGTGGGGTGTCACCCAGTCCCAGGAGATGGGGATGGCCATGCCGTAACCCGCTGGCTGCCACAGGCCGTCCCACGGCCGGGGTGTCCAGTGCCCCCGGCCATGCTGTCCCACACCCGCTGGAGCCGATGGCCATAGAGGGACCGAGGTTGCCATCTGTCGGTTCAGCTGCACAGGAACAGCAAGAGCCTGGCTCAGCCCTCTTGGAAGTGGCCCCTCAGGAATATGTCCTGATCCTGCTCGGGTCACAGGGCATTGCCCACCCGTGATCCAGCCCTTGGCCTCTGGTAGCATGTCCCCATGGGCAGGTGTTCCAGGGACAGGGCAGGCAGCCCATTCCCATTTAGACCTTGCTGCTCCTGCCCTGTCCTGCCCACACTGTCCCTGGGCCGGGATGTCCCTCCAGCCCTCCCTTTGGGGCCTGAAGTGTTGGCCTCTGGCACAAAACCCTCTATGAGAATTCCCAGGGCTCTTAATCAGGGAGCTCCTTCCCATTAAAGACTAATATTTCTACTGCTGATGATCACTGTCAGGTACTTATTCCTCCAACAGGCTTGTCTTTATTTCCTTTCTCTTTTGAATTCTTGGCAAGTACTCCCAGGCTGGGAATGTATGACTGCTGTAGAAGTGCCCCAGGAGTGCAGCACCCTGCTCATCTCACCTGGCCAGTCTCCCCAGCAGTGGCCAGGGTTGGGAGCTGCAGGCTCCAGCCCTGGTCCAACACTGGCTCCAGCCCTGGTCCTCCAGCCAGCCCTGCAAAATCACTGCTTTGCCTGCAGGAGCAACAAGGCTGAGCTGGCATAATTAGCAATAGCTCACTCAAGCATTGCTGGGAGGATGGGGTTACTTCTGTAAATCTATTATCTTTTTTGGCAATTAGCACCAGTTAGGAGCCCTGGGAATACATGCAGGAAATAGCAGGAAGCCCAGTTAAGCACATCTCTTGCTTATCAAGCCCAGTTAAACAAGTCCCCCGTGACACAGCCCTGCTGCTGGTAGCACAGCCCATACACACCCCACAGATGATCTCTAGTGCTGGGATTGCTTTTCTGAGCACTGTGTAACCCCAGAGGTTTCCATTCAATGCATGTACATTCAGAGGTTGAAAGTGAGGGGCTCACTGCAGGCTGGAATACCCCAGCACTCTGCAGGTTGTCTGGAGGAGCCTGGGGAGTCCCTGCATCTCCTGGATGCCGAGGGCAGCCCTGCTGGAGCAGCACTGGTGGTTTGTCCTGCCCGGGGCAGTGCTGTGTTGTGCTGTGGGTGGGAGCCTGGCGTGGGGCAGGGCTCGGTGCCTGGGCCTGACCACACATGTTGAGCTCGGGCTGGGGGAGCGAGCGAGACGCTGTTTGCTCTGGCCCAGGAAGACAGAGATGTGTGTTTGTTTTCTGTGCTATCTTTCGCATGGCGTTTGTTTTGCTTGTCAAGCGTTTCAGCAGATAAAATGACCTAAAGGGAGATTATTTTATCCTAATTTAAGCTGTCAATTTATCTCTGACTTCTGCTTGTCTGCACCAGCAGGACAGCTTACTCTGAATCCCCAGGGAAACCTCTGCTAGAAAGTGAGAATCTGGGGGGGGATTTGCTGCAGTCTCACAGCTAATCTGTGCTTATGACAGCAACTGCAAGCTGCTCCCCTGTTCCCCTGTGTCACATTAATTCCCATCACTGTGGACTGGCTTGGCTTCCCAGGGGCCTCCCCTGTCTAACCAGGGCCTGGGGTTGTTTTTCTCGTGCCACAGGCTGGTGGAAGAGTTCATGCTGCTGGCGAACATGGCTGTGGCCCATCGGATCTACCGCTCCTTCCCTGAGCAGGCCTTCCTCCGCCGCCACCCCCCGCCCCAAACCAAGCTGCTGAAAGACCTCATGGATTTCTGCAACCAAGTTGGCCTCGACATCGACTTCAGCAGCGCGGGGACCCTGCATGTGAGCGCACTGGCCTGGCAGGGCCATGGGGGCCAAGGGTGGGCAGCTACGTGGTGGCACATTTGTGGCAGTGTGTGCTGTATTCCCTGTCCCTCTCTGCCCAAGCAAAGCTGACAACTGTGCCCTGCCAAAACAAAACACCTCCCTCACTCTCTATTGATCCCATTAGTGCTGGGCAGGGGTGGCCCAACCTGTCCCAGTCAGTTGTGTTGTGCGCAGAGGTTAGAGCAGGGTGGGAAGGACCTTGCAAGTGACTCCTGCAATGGGAAGGATGTTTCAGTGCAGGAGCACTCACTGAGACACCCAGATTTCCTTATCTGGGCAGGTCCTGGGCAGGGAATTTGCTCCACAGCACAAGGAAAGCAGCTCTGCAAGGGGCTGTTTCTGTCTGGGCTGCTGTGGGTCTCAAGGAGGGCAGATGGGAGTGGGGTGACTGGGGAGGACTGGAGAGAAGTACTGGGAAAGGTCAGATACAGCCAGCATGAGAAGTAGCCAACCACTCCTCTGCTGAGCATGTCCTGAGGCTGAACTCCAGCTGAACAGCACAGCACAGGTTCCAGGATTTTCCTTACTCACCGCAACTGGACTGTGGATAATCCTCTGTTAATCCCATCCCCACTGGCCTCCCGCACGCCCCTGCATCAGCTGGGACTGCTTTCCCTGCTTGCTGGCTGTGCCCAGCCTATGTCAGCAGATGCAGGGCTGCTCACTCAGCTCCTCTCCTGCACTTTGAACCCTCCAGCCCTTCCTCACTGCTACCCCCAGGCAGTGACCTCCCATATCCATGTCTCCCCAGAGTCCCATTAGTCCATGTGCTGAAGCTCTCAGGAGCTGGATGGGAGCCAGGCACAGGTCAGGAGAGGGTTTACAGGCTCCCTCTCACACTGCCCGACTGGGGACAGAGCCAGCAGCCTCCATGCCCTGGGTACTCCTTGCCACTGACCCGGGGAAGAGAGCCAGTGCTCAGGACCATGTTTACAGTCTTACTGGGGCTGCTGGGATCACAGCAAAGCCCAATTTCATGTGCACCTTTTGGCTTACAAGGGGGTTTTCAGGAAAAAGGGGAATTTGGCTTTGACAAGCTGCTGTTAGCACCAGTAATATCGTCTGCCTGGGTCCCTTTACCACCATAACATGCCAACACTGAATACTCTCTTTTCTCCTCCAGAAAAGCTTAAGTGAAACATTTGGTGCTGACAAATATTCCAGAGCAAGGAAAGAAGTGCTGACCTACATGTTCTCCAGGCCCATGCAGGTGAGAACAAAGCTGTGCTGTCGGGCATGTCTGCTTGTAGCTTTCTGCTGTGGCTCCATCTTCAATCCTTGCTCCTTCTTCATTACCAAGCTGGTTGTTGCACACAGAGGAAGTGAATAAATACTGGACATGGTGTTCTAGGGCTGCCAGCAGCTTCCTCCAGTGCCTCCAGCTCTGTGCAGCTGGCAGTGGGAGTATCCCTTCAGCAACAAAGCTCCACTGGATGGCAAGGTCAGGCTGAGTCTTTCCTCACTGCCTACAGTGTCCCTGTTGTTACTGGTTGGGATATTTCACCCTTGAAGTTGCATGAGGGCTGTTAGCAGACTCACAAGGACCCAGCCTGTGAACAGCTGGTGGTGGGCTCCGTGGTTCATGTTTGTGCCATTTCTTCACATCGTGGTATCCCAAAAGAAGGAATTAAGAGTAGGAGTGTGCAACTGGCCATGTGCACAGTCTGGTACCTGCTCTTGGAAGGAGGAAAGTCCTGGAAACCCTTCAGTGTCCCTTCAGTCCAGGTGGCTTTCTTTGACAGTCTCTGCCGTGGAGGCTCGTGCTGCTCACACCAGTTGACATGTTTGGTGCATCTGTAGGTCAGGATACTTATTTGGGTATTTATCACCATCACAAAAAGTTCTTGTGAGGCATCAGCTGCGTTTGCCGCTGGGCATGGCACAACCTCTTCTGAGGAAAGTCCTACCCCATGGGGAGAAGGAGCACATCCCTGAAATGATCTCTCTGCCGTGGCCTGCTTATCACTGCAGGAATGAATCATCTTCCCAACATCACTCATTTGACTGTCACTCTTCTAATTAGCTTATTTGCTTCATTTACTCATTAGCAGTTGCCGGAAGTCCTGCTGTGTTTCTGGGACTTAAGGCTTGTTTGCATCTGGGACTGGGATGTGAGGCCGTTCAGTAAACCACCCTCTCATGTGTTTCCAGCTCAGGAGGGCTGCTTTGTAAAGAGTAGGGAGCGTCCTCTGGAGCTGGATGTGTTGTCCCAGATCCCATGTCCTGCTTTGGGTTATCCTGGTCCCTTCTGTCAAATCCTCCTTTTCTGGTGGAAGGTGCACTGATGGTATGAATTCCTTCGAGCCCCTCTCTGGTCGTGCTGGCTGTGGCACAAGCCTGGGCTTTGCCAGTAGCAGAACATGGAGCAAGCCTGGCTGCTGGCCAGGATGGATGAGCAAGGAGGAAGTTCTGCAGTGGCACCAAGGAGGAGATGGGCTTTTGGGGATCCACTGACTTGCTGAGGTCTTGCTGTTGTGGTGTCTTGAGACTGTGGTTGGAGAAGTGGTGAGAGTGCTTTCAGATACCACACAGTGGCTCTCTTTAGGATTTAGCCTTGTGAATACGTTCAATCATTACATGAAACAGCTATCAAGGTTTTGGGGATGAAGTCTTCTGCAGAGTAGATACCAGACAGAGAAAGAGGCACTATTAAAGGAGATATTCCACAAGACATGATTTTGGCAGGAACTAGTCTCATTCCATCATCAGAAGACAAAGATTCCTGTGTGTTCAGGTGTGCTGTGCAGCACACTCCTACGTGGCAAGCCTGCTGCCTGGCACACTCCCATTATAGGCAAAACACCTTGGAAAGGGGCAAACAGCTTCCAGGAGGAAGGAGCTTTCCCTGCGAAGGGTGTTTTTTTTGCTGTCTGCCACCAGCATGAGAGCAGATGGAAGAATCAGCCCCATCCTGCTGGATGTCGTGGTCCCTCATGGGGGAGAGGACAGATTTGAGTGTTGGCAGCTGCAGAGCACAGCCACTGAGGGGCCCAGCCTGGTGGTGAGGGCTGGGCCATTGCTCTGACAGATGGTGCAGCGAGACCGTCTGCTCGGGGCACTGAGGAGTCACCTGTATCCCTGCACACGTCACAGCTCCCAGTGAAAAAGCTGATGTTTCAGGGACAAGGATGCAGCTAAATCAGCCTAAACAACCTGTCCACAGGTTTAACCCCTGGTCGTGCCAAGCCTGTGTCTTCCCTCCTCCCTCTATGCTGGTGGCCAAGTCGTCAGCCTCTTGGAGGAGGAGGGAGATGGGAAGCAACTGGTAATGCGTGTGCCTGAGGGAATGCCTGGATTGGCATGCCAGGAGCCTTGTAACAGATGAAGGAGCAGCGACACACCATTTTTCAGGGGCTCAGTCACTCGGGGATTCAATCTGTCCGTGAAAGCTAAAGCTGCCCCTGGATGGCTGGGGCTGATTTATTTCCAGGCTCCTCGCAGTTCTCCAGGGATTGCAGCGAACTCTGGGGATTTGAGACCTCTTGTGAGTCAAATCTGTTAACGAGAGAACATCTGCTTCATGCCAGGCTGATGTCACTGGGTTGTGCTGTCACGGTGGTGAGGATGGGTGTTAGATACATATCAGACTGGGATCCCTGCAGGGTGTAACCCTACCACGGCCTAGGGGAGTGTTTGTGCTGTGATACTCAAGCTGCTGCAAATGTAGTGAAGGTCATGAGCTGCCAAAAGGGTGTCTGAAATGGTGCTGGACCCCATAGTGGCCAGCATATCAATCAAGACAAAGTGTCCCAGATAACAGCAAGTAGCACAGGACCTTCAGTATCTTTTCTAACTTTAAATGAGGTGGGGTATAACTTGAAATACTACTGGGCCTAGGGCAGGGATGGGCCTTTCCCAGTGTCTTTCTCAGAGCAGGGATTTTGATTCTGCTTTCTGCCTGCCTGGCATTGTAGGGACCTTCCTGCCTTCTGCCCAGAAGCCTGGCACAAGTGCCTGGAAGCTCCCTGTGGTTCCATGCTGCCTGTCAGCACAAGGGCACTCATCCCCCCCGCAGCAGCCTCTGGAGCTCGGCGTGTCTCCCTGCCCAGCCTCATTCGGTGGGAGCCGAGCTAATTGACTGGAGACCGTACTTTGTGGAGTCCATCAGAAACAATTTAATTCTGGGCTGTGGAAATTGGCAGCCACCACAGCTCCTATCCCAGCTCTTGGGTCTCATAATAAGGCTGGGACTGATGCTGCTTTTTTTAACCTGCTCTATTTACTTGCCCGGATCAGCTGCACAGCAGGAGCTGGCTGTGCCACTGGCCTGGAGAGCGGAGGATACAGCTGCCCAAACCAAGGATCCCAGGCCTGCTCTGTAATCAGAGCTGGCTACTCCTGTTTTTTTTAAATCACTTGCTCTTATTTTTAAATGGGTTCATTCAATCGCCACTGTGCCGTGACCCCGCCGCCAACCCCCTGACCTGCACAGCCTCCCCTCCCCGCCTGGGCCCAGCCCCCAGTGTTTTCCCAGCCCCAAGAGCTGGTGTTTCACAGATGTAAAAATAAAAGCTGTAACCTGTGGGATAACAGGGGTGATGCAGGAGAGGTTCCTGCTGAAGAGGCTGCTGAGCAGTGGTGCCGCTGTTGCCCTGGTGTTGGTTTAGATGGGCAGTTCAGCTGCTCAGCTCCGCAGCTGTCACGGTGGGATGGAGCAGCAGGGATCACAGCAGGGCTGTCTTTCCTCCTTGGAAACCACTCATACCTGCCCCCAGTGCTCTCCAAGCATGCACAATGGGTGTGTAAAGCCTGCAGCCAGACCCAGAACCAAAGAGCCAACATCGGAGCTGCTGTATGAGGCCCCTTGGTGAGAGAGCATCTGAGGTGGGCACAGAACAAGCTGGGCTCTCCTCTGGAAGATGGGAGGATGGCAGATGAGGCCCAGGGCCTGAGCAGAAGCAGGAAGCTGCTTAGACCTGTGGGTGATGTGAAAGTTGATGCAGTTCTTGGGGCCAGGCAGGGACAGCTGGCAGCCAGCAGCTCCCTGCAGTGGCTTTGCCCCTTTTATTCTGTGCTCAGTTTCTGCAGCACCTGTGCAGCCCAAAGTGAGCAGCAGGTGAAGGACCACCAGCAGACAGGACATCTTCAGAAGGGCCATTGGCTGCTGGCGCTCTGTCTCACAGAGCCAGACCCCTCCAGCTTCATGGCACCACCCTTGCTCACACACTTCCCTCATTTCTCCCCCCTTTCAGATGGCTCTGTACTTCTGCACCGGCGTCCTGGATGATGAGACCCTGTTTCACCACTACGCCCTGAACGTGCCGTTCTACACCCACTTCACGTCCCCCATCCGCCGCTACGCCGACATCGTCGTGCACCGCCTGCTCTCCGCCTCGCTCGGTGGGTGCTGCTCACCTGCAGGGGCTGGGCACTGGGGCACTGGGGCCTTGGCACGGCTCTGTAGCAGGAGGGAGCAGGGGCATGTTATTGTCACTTGTCCCCTTTGCAGGTGCCAGATCCCCCATCAAGATGGAGAAAGAGGCCATCCAGAAACAGGCAGATCACTGCAACGACCGGAAGATGGCTTCCAAGAGAGTGCAGGAGCTCAGCTCTGACCTCTTCTTCTCCATCTTTGTCAGGGTAAGACCCAAGGCTATCTTCTCCCAAGGCATCTCTGGATTTCTCTGTGAAGGCCCAGCCTAGATGCTACTGGGCAGAGGGCCTATGTCTGCCCACTTGGCTTTAGGAAAGGCAGGCAGTGAGAGGACACACTCAGCAACCACCACTGCTGGATTCCAGGACCTGGAGACACTGTTTCCCCTTGGGGATTCCTGAATGAGATCTGCTGTGTAGTGATAGCCCTGTCTCTTGACAGGAATGTGGTCCTCTGGAGTCAGAAGCCATGGTGATGGGTGTCCTGAGCAAGGCCTTTGATGTCCTGGTGCTGAAGTTTGGAGTCCAGAAGCGCATCTACTGCAATGTAAGTACCTCACCAGTGTGAGACAGTGCCAGCACTGCCTCGCCAGAGCAGCCTGGCATCGCTGCAGGCAGAGGCTGTCCTGGTGCCCTTTTGTGCCAGCTGGAGCTGTGCCCGAGCTGGGCTAGCCAGAGGAGAGGGAACCTTCCTGGAGTTTGCCTTCCATCCCTCAGCCCAGACAGGCACAAGGGACTGGGGATCTGGATCAGCCCAGTTTCTGAGGACCAGCTTCTCCCTGGGACGTGCTGGGGTTGATCTAGCCTAGGTAGAAGGGAATAAAGCCAGATTCAGGGGAGCAGAGATGAGCGTGCATCTGAAGGGAGGACAGGGAGCAAGGCTGGCTTTCATTTCATTTAATCAGATGGTTTGTCTGGGGCTGTGACAGCAGCACGGTGGGCCAGCACCTGCAGTTGGTGACAGCATCCTCTCTTAATAACCTGGTTATATGGCTGGCAATGACATCTTTAAACAGGACATAGAGTGTGATATATGGGCTGGTGGTGTATCGCAGCAGCCCCTGATTTATGCGCTAGGCTCAGGCTCACAGGCTGCTGCATCCCACGTGTTAAAGAGCTGCAGAGGCAGCATGCTGGGCAAAAGCAGCCTCTGCCCCATCCACAGGCAAAGTGGAGAGCTCGTGGGGGGCATGTTCCCAACATTCTCCCCGCCTGCAGGCGCTGCCCTTGGTGGACTTCCGCTTCCAGAAGGCAGGGAAGAAGCCAGAGCTGACACTCCTGTGGGAACCAGAGGAGCTCGAGGAGGAATCTGTGCCCCAGGTAAGACCCTCACAGCATGGGACAGGCTCACAACACCATGGGGCTGGCATGGAGGCTGTGGGCAACATGTGGGTCCTGTGATGTCCGCAGGGATAGGTCTGGGAGACAGGACTTGCCTCGCAGGGTGTCAGGTCCTGCTGTCCCTCTGTGTCCCTTTCCCAGTGAGCCCAACTTCAGCCTCAGCCTTCTCTGCCATCCAGCCCAATCCCATCACTGCCCTCACAATGTGAACCCTCCACAGCCTTCAGTCTCTGCCCTGCCTGCTGTGTGCCTTGCCTCCCAATTCAGTTTCCTCCAGGAATTGAACTAACATGCTGTTTACTTCCTCCTTCCAGATCATCAATTAACATGTTGACAGAGATCAGGCCTAAGGCAGCTCCTGTCTAGACCCTTGCCCCCATCCTGGCACTCTTTGCCCCTGACATGGCTTTTCCTTGGGTTTTCCATCCCTGTGATAGGGTTGAGCCTCAATTAGGAGAAATTTTTTAAATCAGACTTCCTGAGATGCAGTGTCAAATGGTTGAGCAACATCTAGAAATCTCTCTCTTGTGTCCCTGTCATCTATTAACTTGGTAATTCAATCAAAGGGAGCAATTGCATTTGTCTGGCTTGATTAAGTGGTGCCTCTTTGGTATCTTTTATCTGGCATGGCTATAAAATCCCAGCTTTGTTGACTGCTGTGATCCCTGCCTGAAGGGCTGAATTCCAGTCTCTCCCTGCACCACTCCAGGGGCTCTGCACTTGAGCCCCAATTCCATCTAAGCCCAGCACATCCCATCCTTGCCCACTTTGGGATCCTTACATGGAGTGGGCTGACCCTCCCAGCTGGGGTGATGCATGTGCTGGAGAGTCCTTCTCTTCCCAGGGTGGGTGTTGCGATCAGAGCTGGATCTGGCTCTGCAAACGTTTCTGCAGGCCTCCCTCCCTTTGAAGCTGAGATTTCCTCTCTCAGCTTGGCTCAGAGAAGCCCCGTGGATGCAGCCCGGCGTGGCCTCAGTTCCCCCTTTCCTACAGCAGCAGGGATCACTTACACCCTAGCAGGGAGCTGATGAAAAATGATGCCCCAGCATGAACAAGGCCCATTTTGGTTAAGCAAACAGTTGGTAGAGGAAACTCCTCCACAAACCTTCCACACCTCCTAAGAAAACACTGGAGCTCTCCCGTGGGATCAGGCTCTGAGCTGTCCTCCGAGCCAGCAGATCCCTGAGTTTATAAATCTCCAGCCCTGGGATGAGCCAGATTACTGTGAGCCATGCTGAACTCTGCTAGATGTCACCTGGACACCCCACAGCACCAAGCACCCCAGCTCCCCACCTGGCCCCAGCACTTGGCCTCTGCTTCCTGCTTTAGCTGAGCCCGGCCAGGCAGTGGGAGCATCAGGGAAGGCTCTGCCGGGGTCTGGGCCGTTTGTTTGGCCCTGCCACAGAGGGCAGATGTTGCCTTCCTTTCTCTCTGATCTCCAGCAAATGACCAGGGCCTTAGTGGACATCACTCAGGGGTAGAGTAAGAAGTGGAACCAAGACTCAGAGGATTTGATGTGAAATTGTGCTGTTTCATGGCAGTTCAGCAAAGGGATAAGGCAGGACTGCATCCCCGTTTGACTCTACCATATGTGGGGGGCTTCTCCATGAACACCACCTCCTGCACTGCAGCCAGCTGGAGTGGGCAGGGGCTGGAGTGGGCAGGGGCTGGAGTGGGCAAGGGCTGATGTTCAGTAGCCCACAGCTCTCTGGAAGCCAGTTGTGATAGGATTTTCCTGCAGGTTGCTCTTCGCTGGCCACTTTGGTACATTTAAGTCTCAATGAGATTTTCCTGTTCTGAATGATTAATCTGGAGCAGCCGGCGCTGGCTGAGCTGGGAAGGTTTGGACAAGGGTATGCCTGTAGCTCTGTGCCTGCCTCTCCTGGGGCCAGCCCTGGGCAGATGGAGCCCTGCCACAGCACAGGGCTTGGGGACAGGCTCCAGCAAGCAAAGTCCCCAAATGCCTGTGCATGACCCTGGGACAGCCCTTCCCAATGTCCCAGCCAGCCCCTTCACTGTGCCTCAAGGACAGACCAGATCAATACTTTCCACTTCTAATCCAATCCCAGGAAGAGCTGGGGTCAGAGGAGCAGGGAGGTGGCAGCAGCAGTGCAGTTCCTGAATAGGAAGGATTGATTTTCTGGGGTCCTCGTTCCCTTGCATCTCTCTTACCTATTGTGCTCCTTTCCTGGGTCTCCTCTCACTGTGGGAGCACAGGCAGTTCATTCCCTCCTTGTGGGATGCTGATGAAATGCTCAACGTCTCATGGAAAACCCTTCTCGCCGCAGCTCAGCCTTGGCTCCTGGCCAGGCTCCCTTAAGGGGTGACGTGGTTCTGCAGCTGGAGAGGGGAGGCACAGGTGGCCTTGAAGGGAGGTTGGGAGCCAAATCCAAGAGCACAAATTCCCACAGTTCTTCCCAGACTGTGTGGAGAGCAAGAGTGAGGCCTGATCAGGCTGGGATAAGTGAGGATGTTTTGGGAGGCTCATTCAAGTTGGTTTGGGTGCCCCAGCTGGAGTCAGAGCTCATGGTGTTGTCCTTGGGGATGCTGCTTCCTGCCCTAGGAGCACCTGGGACCCCGGCAGAGCTATCTGAATCCATCCTGCCACATTCCTTGGTTCCTCATGGATGCACTGATGGAGACAGCAAAAGCCAGCACAGCTCTAAGCAAATCTTGATGTGATTCTCAGTTGCCTGATAACCCTCTTTTCTCTCTTTCTCTCCCTTGATGAAGGTGATCACCATTTTCACGCTGGTGGAGGTGGTGCTGACGGCGGATGGTGGCCCCCTCAAGTACAGTGCCCTGCTCAAGAGGCCAAGCTTGGACAAGTGAGAGCCATGGCTCTATGGGCTCTCCACTGCTAATGCTCCCTCACCTCCCAGACCCCACTCCAGCACCCGCTGGAGACAGAAGGGACCCACAAGGACTTCGGGGTTTTGAGTTTTAAAACCATTGTGGTTTTATTTCTGGTTTGGATTTTAACTCCACCTGGGAACAGGGCTCAGGGCTTGAGCCTGCCTCAGGCAGAAGATTTCTACTCTTGGGTATTTTTAGCATGATGCTTTCTTAATGTTTTTTTAATGGCAGTGGTATCCATCTCTAGCTTCAGTGCCAATGGTGAGGACTGAGAGGGGATATGTGCCCCCAGGAGTGGAGAGGGGCTGGCTCCACCATCCCAGGTGGGATGTGGATGCAGTGGGATGCAGCCGTGGGGCCATGCAGGAGGGTTTCTTGCAGGGTTGTGTGTCATGTAATAAAAGCCGGGTCAGCAGCTGTGTGTGGAGCTTGTGCAGGTTTTATTTTGTGCCCTCCACGTTCCCCCAGTTGGGGAATCCCAGCAGTAACTTACCTCTGGGAAGCCTCACTGCCTATCCCAGTGTCAGATATGCTTGGCCAGAAGATATGAGATCAGGGCAGGTATTCCCAGCTTTTGGTCCCACAGGTATTCCCTCAGTCCCTCTGGCTTCACCAGCAGTTCCTGTGTGTCTGCTCCAGTGCCTCACACCTTGGCCTCCAGCCTAACCCTGCTCAGGGACCCTATGGCACCATGTCCTTGCAGCTGGCACCTCACTGACCAACTGACCTCTGCCATCTTCAGCCACCTCTGCCTGCTCTCTGTCCCATGTCCCTGTCCCCATGTCTCCCACCCACACTGTGAGGATGTTTTGGGGGTGTAGGCTCCTCTGGCAGCCTCCACGTCATCACAAGTAGTGGCTGGTGAAGGGGTTGTGTCTGGCAAGAAGGAATGGATCTGTTGTGCCAGGCAGGGAGGGAGCCCTGCATCACTGTGCCCCATCAGTGGTGACAGCAATGGCCCTGGCACCAGCACATCGGCCCTCTGCAGGAGCCAGGAGCTGGCCAAACCTCAACTGCCTGGATCAGGATGGGTACCACACACTTCCTAGGAGCTGGTGGAAGCCATCAAGGACATCTGTAGGCCCCAGGACTTGTGCTCCTGCAGCAGCATCCTTCCAGATTGTGTTCTCCCTCCACGGATGGATGTCACCTGGTGCTGGTGACATGGGGCTGTTCCCTGCCCACAGCAGGTACCTCGCTGTGCGGGTGTGCTGGCATGGGCTGCCCCAGGGCACCCAGAGTGTCAGACACAGCTGTCCCAGGAGCTGATAAGCAGCGTGTGACTGCTGGGAGGGGGGACCAGAGGACACCAAAGCCAAGATGTTCATCCTCTACCCCTCAGCCTTGTGTCCCCCTCCTTGGGTTTGTCTCAGGGGAAACCAGGCAAATCCAGCCTGGTCCAGCTCAGCCTGTCTGCAAAAACAGCCCTTTGCCCTGTGTTCTCCCTCCCACTCCCGGCGGTCCCGCAGGAAACCGCCCTCACGGGAGCTGGGGCCCAGAGGTGCCCTGGTCCTCAGGGACAGACGGGCTGGAGGTCCTGCCTTGCTGGTGGGGGCAGGGATGGCCCCGGGGCAGGGCGAGGGCATTCGGAGGGCCCTGGGAGGGCTGGGAGATAGTCCATGAATGTTATCAGCCCATCGTCTCACGGGACTGGGAAGAGCCATAAAGGGCTGTCCCCTCGCCCTGGACTAAGGCAGCACTCCAGGAGGGAGCCGAGGTGGGCAGCATGGGGCGGCCGCTTTCCTCTGGAACCTGCCTTCTCCTCTGCTTCCTCGCCCAGCTCGCCGCTGCAGCCTCTGGTGACAGGGGACGTGTGGGACAGTGGGGTAAGAGCCTCTGGTGGGGGATGCTGGGGCTGGTGTCACTTCCCTGGGGATCTCCAGGGACCATGTCGCCTCCCCTTGGGATACCAGCAAACGGGAACCCTCACAACCACCTCAGGGTACTCTGGGACCACAACTTTTGAACGGGTTGGTCTCAGCTTCCCCCCAAAGCAGGCCCTGCTCCCCCATCCCTGCTGCTGCCAGCCTCCATCCCTGGGGGGCTGTTCATCCCTGGCTTCGGATCAAGTGGCCCAATAGCCACAGCCAGCCATTGCACGCTCACTATTGCTCATTCTCAGGCTCCTCATGCACTCTGCCAAGAGGCACAAGGGACTTCCCTGCCAAACTGTGCCTCAGTTTCCCTTCTGCAGGTGGTTTCTGAGCAATGCTGGTCTGCAGAAGACCATGCTGATCTCCAGGGGTTTCCCAGTCCTCCATGGGGGGGGCATATAGCAGCTAAATTCACCTCGGGTAGAGATGGCCATGCTGGACCCCTGAGGATGCACCTGGAGGCTCTCAGCTCTGCTCTCACCTCCAGATGCTGAGAAGACCCCAGGCTATTGGAATAAAGGTGCCAGGAGGAGGCTGGAGTTGGCCTTGGCCTTGCAGCCAGCAGCACAGCGGGCCAAAAACATCATCCTCTTCATGGGTGACGGTGAGTGCCCCAGGCCACCGCCAGGCCCTGCAGCTCCCCAGCAGCCAGGGGATGTGGCTGGTGAGAAGATGGGGCTGGGGCAAGCCCTGGGGCAGTGCCTGGGGAGGGCAGGGCTGTCCCCGGTCCCGCCCCCTGCCACCCGGTGACTCCGACATGCCCACAGGCATGGGGCTGTCCACCATGTCAGCAGCTCGGATCTACAAGGGGCAGCTGGCCGGTGGCTCAGGCGAGGAGAGCGTCTTGGCCATGGAGACCTTTCCTCACATGGCCCTGGCCAAGGTGAGTGGGGCAGTGCTAGGGAGGGACACTCCTGCTGCCCCTGCTTGAAACCCCACTGCACCCATCTTGCTTCCAGACCTACACCATTGACCGGCAGGTGCCCGACAGCGCTGGCACGGGCACCGCCTACCTCTGTGGGGTGAAGGCCAATGCCAAGACTCTGGGGCTGAGCGGGGCAGCCGTCTATGGAAAATGCCGCACCACCTTTGGCAATGAGGTGGACTCCGTCCTGCACCGGGCCAGGCTGGCGGGTACGGGGCAGCAGGAAAGCCGGGCACGGCCATCCAGTGCCGTGCAGGGCTGGACGGACTGCCTGTAAACTCTTGCCCACGCCGCAGGCAAGGCTGTGGGCATCGTGACGACCACGCGGGTGCAGCACGCGTCCCCCGGGGCCGCCTACGCGCACTCGGCCAGCCGGGGCTGGTACGCTGACGCCAACATGCCCCCGGAGGCCCTGCGGGACGGCTGCAAGGACATCGCCTACCAGCTGGTGCACAACACTGACATCAACGTGAGCTGGGGAGCGGGAGCGGGAGGGAGGGGGCACCAGGAACACTGGGAGGGTCTGCTGAGCTCCCTGGCAGGTGATCCTGGGCGGCGGGAGGATGTACATGACCCCCAGGCGGACTCCAGACCCCGAGTACCCGGCGGATCCAGATCAAAATGGCACCAGAAAGGACAGCCGGGACTTGATTGCTGAGTGGCTGAGTGCCAGGCAGGTAGCGTGCAGGGGAAGAGGAAATGTGACTCTGGGTACAGAGTGTGTGCCACTGGCACTGGCTCTGCTGTCGCTGGCAGGGTGCCCGCTACGTCTGGGACAAGAAGGGCCTGGATGCGGTCGAAGATGACTCTGTGAGCCACCTTATGGGTAGGAGCATCACTGACTGCACCGATGGCAGTGCTTCCTACTCCTCCTCCCCTCTCTGTGGTGTTGGCAGGGGCACAAAGCAGCCCCGGCTGCCCTCACCCTCCTCCCTCAGGCCTCTTCGAGCCCAAGGACATGAGATACGAGCTGAACCGCAACACATCCACAGACCCCTCCATTGTGGAGATGACGGAAAAGGCCATCCGCATCCTGCGCAGGAATCCCAATGGCTTCTTCCTCTTTGTGGAAGATGAGTAGCTCCAGGCGGGCAGTGTGGCTGGGGCTGAGGTGGGATGTGGGTTCTGGGAGCAGGTGTCCATCCAAAGGGGCCAGGGAGAGGGTGACAGCCACATTCCTTGTGCAGGTGGCAGAATCGACCACGGCCACCACAGTGGCCGGGCCAAGCAGGCGCTGATGGAGGCCGTGATGCTGGACAGGGCGGTGGCACGGGCGGGCGAGCTCACCTCCCCAGCTGACACCCTGACCGTGGTGACGGCCGATCACTCCCATGTCTTCACTTTTGGGGGCAGCACCCCACGTGGCAACTCCATCTTTGGTGGGTCCTGGAGAGGAGCAGTGAGCATCCCTCTTTCTACCTCACTCTTGCTCCCACAGCAGGCTGAGCTTGCCCAGGCAGGGAGCTGGGGATAGGTACCCAGCTGGGACAGGGGGTGGCAATGTCTTTCCCTGTGCCAGGGCTGGCCCCCAAGAAAGCCAAGGACAAGCGAGCCTACACCAGCATCCTCTATGGCAATGGTCCTGGCTACAGCATCCGTGATGGGGTCCGTCCAGCTGCCAGCCTCCCTGCTGCAGGTACGAGTCTGCCGGGGATGTGGCAGAGCCATGGGATGGCTAGGGACAGATTCACAGTGAGTCTCCCGGGGACTGGGTGGAGGCACAGGGTGGCTGGGGACAACATCCCACTGGTATGACCATGGGTGCCCACAAGGTCCTGGTGCCACTGTGAGGCTCAGGAGTCACTTGGGCAGAAATCACGCTGATGCAGGAGTGATAGGAGCTGTCCCCCCACCCCTGTAACATGTCAGGGAGCCAGACTCCCAGCCTCATTACTCCTCTCCCCCCTGCAGAGGACAAGGACTACAGACAGCAGGCAGCTGTGCCCCTGGACACAGAGACTCACGGTGGGGAAGATGTGGTGGTGCTGGCCCAGGGCCCCATGGCCCACCTGTTCCACGGGGTGCAGGAGCAGACCTACATCGCCCATGTCATGGCCTACGCCGCCTGCATCGAGCCCTATGCCACAGAGCCTTGGTGCAGGGCAGCCCGCACAGCATCGCACAGCACACAGTGCTCCCCACAGCCCCTGCTCGCCCTCCTGGCCCTCTGCATGGCTGCCCTCATAGTGAGGGGCTGAGAGGCTCTGTCTGGGTCCCACTGTGGACAGGACCAAGGGATGCAATAAAGTACAGGTTGTTTGTCTCCATCCGCCGTGCAAAGGTTCACAGTGCTGGTCACCTCCTGAGGTGCTGCCCTGTGCCTGCCTCCCCAGTTGGCTGTGGCTCCTGGTTCTCCCCTGGGACCAGCTCTGGAGGCACTGGGGTGAAGGAGATGATGAAATGCGGGTGAGGGGAGGCAATGTCCTCCCCAGCTTTGCCCAGTTGGAGCACAGTACTCAAGGGTTGGTACATTCCTGTCAAGGGCTCAGCAAGGAGCAGTTTTAGTCCACATCCATCAATTTATTGCTCAAGAAAGCCTGGGCACAGAGCAGGGTGCTCGGTGCTCAAGTGACCCCAGGTGCTCCCCATACCCACTGTTATCCCAGGTCCAATGCTCAGAGCTGCCCATGGCATCCTGGGACAGGGCATTGCCCTGCCTGGCAACCCAGCACCATGGCCAGGGCAGGATTCCCTGCCAGCACTGCACTTCCTCAAGTCCCTGCGTCTTTCTGTGCCCCAAGCCCATCTGTGCCCAGGAGGCAGAGGGTTTTGTGTCAAGGAAGTGCCATCAGCCCAGCCCCATGGCCTTTGTGCTCAGCAGAGGTGTGCTGAACCTCTCCATGTACCCTGATAGGGCTGATCGCTGTCCAAAGTCCCTCCCCAGACCTGCTGGATTTACAGGCACTGCCAGCAGCGTTGGCCTGTCGGATCTCACCATGCAGCTCCTGGTGTGCCTCACCCTCTGCCTCTGCACAGGGTTCAGCAGCGCTGTCATCCCAGGTGGGGACAAGGATAGGGATGGGAGCCTGCCTGGCTGCAGTGGGTGTCCAGGGAAGCAGGGTGTCAGCCTGGCAGGCCACAAGGAGGGCTTGGGGAGGGGACCTGGGGCTGCCCCGCTGAACAAGGAGTAATGGGGGTTGGTCACCCCTGCCCCTCTGGGGTTTTGAACCAGTTTTCCCCCATATTTTTGCTTGCTTCTCTGCTGGGGGCTGGTCAGCGGGAGGTGCCTGATTCCTCTATCACCACTCCCTACCATGGATTTGGCCCCATCCCACTTGCCAGATAACTCCCCATCATGTCTGCCATCCCCCTTGTTCCCTGCCTCTGGGGCCAGGCAGTCAGTGCAAGCCTGCATGGTCTCCCCTCACCCCAAATAGCTCCCTGAACCACCTGGTCCATGTGAGAGGAGGCCCCAGCATGGCAGTGCCCAGGGGTGTGGGTACCCTCCAGGGGTGCCCCAGGGATGTGGGTGCTGGTGAGCTGAGACTGATGGCTGTTTGCTCTGTCCCAGCGGAGGAGGAGAATCCATCCTTCTGGAACAAGCAGGCAGCTGCAGCCATCAAAGCCTCCTTGAAAATCCAGCCCAGGATACACGAAGCAAAAAACCTCATCCTTTTCCTTGGGGATGGTGAGTTCCACTGGCACCCCTGGCAAACAGGCAGACATGACCAGTACTCTGCTGAGTGGGATGTGTGGAGGGCACCTGGTCCAGAGGGTGACCAGGGCTCTCTCTCTCTGCCCAGGGTTTGGGATCCCCTCCATCACAGCCACCCGCATCCTTAAGGGGCAGCAGCAGGGGAAGCTGGGCCCTGAGACCCCTCTTGCCCTTGATGCTTTCCCCTACGTGGCTCTATCTAAGGTAAATCCCAGCATTCTGGAAAGAGGCTATGGTGATCCTGGGCATGGGGCCGTGGTTATCCCAGGCATGGGGCTGCTGGCACCCCAGGGCTGCACATATATTGTTGTGCACAGGGTCCCTCCCCATCCCACTTGTCTCCGTGGGTGAGAGAATGAGCATGGCAGGGGGTGCTGGGGGGACACCCCACTGGGGACCTCTGTCCTGAGCCCCTCTCTCCTCGGCAGACCTATAATGTGGACAGGCAGGCCCCCGACAGCGCGGGGACAGCCACAGCCTATCTCTGCGGGGTGAAGGGCAACTACCAGACCGTGGGGTTGAGCGCGGCCGCCCGCCACTCGCAGTGCAGCACCACAGCCGGCAACGAGGTGATCTCAGTGCTGGAGCGAGCCCGCAAAGCTGGTAACGGGGGATGCAGGGCTGGGGGGGCCCCGTGGGGACAAGGGGTGCCACGCTGGGGCTTTCCCCCCATGAGCATCCTGTAGCTTGGTGGCGGGGACCCTGTGCTGCCGTCGGTGGGGCGTGATGAGCGGCGTTTGGCAGGGAAGGCGGTGGGCATCGTGACCACGACGCGGGTGCAGCACGCGTCGCCCTCGGGGACCTACGCGCACGTGGTGAACCGGGACTGGTACGCGGACGCCGACATGCCCCAGGACGCGCGGCGGCAGGGCTGCAAGGACATCGCCTGGCAGCTGGTCCACAACGTTGACATCAACGTGAGCGTCCGCACTCAGTGCGGGGAGAGCAGGGACAGACCCCTCTCCGGGCACCCCCACTAACACTTCATCCACCTCATTCCCTCCAGGTGATCCTGGGTGGTGGCCGGAAATACATGACCCCCGTGGGCACGCCGGACCCCGAGTACCCCACCAACAGCAAGCAGAATGGGATACGCGAGGATGGGAATAACCTGATCGACATGTGGCTGGAGGCGCGGCCGGTGGGTGACACATCAGGGACAGTCCTCTGCCCACTGCCTCTGGCACAGGGCCAGGCACACACTAACCCCCTGAGGGATCTGCCCACAGGGTGCCCGCTATGTCTGGAACAGGACAGAGATGCTGGCTGCTGCTGCCAACCCCAGTGTGAATTATTTGATGGGTAACGAGTGACCCCTGTGCCACGACCCAACAGGCACTGGAACACTCAGGCACTGATGCTGTCCCCAACACATCCCCTCACAGGTCTCTTTGAACCCGGCGACACAAAGTACAACCTGGTGCGTAACACCACCCTGGACCCGTCACTCACTGAGATGATGGAGGCAGCCATCACCATCCTGAGCAGGAACCCCAAAGGCTTCTACCTCTTTGTGGAAGATAAGCTGGGGCTCGTGCCCCTGGGGCCAGTGAGAGGGGGGTCTAGGGTGGGAGTAGGAGTTGGGTGTGCTGCTGTCAGTCCCCAGCCCACCGTGGGTGTCCATCTGCAGGTGGCAGAATTGACCACGGCCACCACGACGGTGCAGCCCACAAGGCACTGACAGAGGCGGTGGAGTTTGACCGGGCCATCGAGCGGGCGGGCGCCCTGACAGACGAGGCTGAGACCCTCACCGTCGTCACCGCTGACCACTCGCACGTCTTCTCCTTCGGTGGCTACACCCTGCGCGGCTCCTCCATCTTCGGTGGGGCTCTGCCCTGTTCTAGGTCCTGCCAGCCCTGTGACACCCTGACTGTGGCCAGAGGGGTGACACGGCTGTTCCTTGGCTGATCCTCCTCCTCCATTGCCCCTTCCCCAGGTCTGGCCCCCAAGACAGCCATTGATGGGAAGAACTACACATCCATCCTCTACGGGAATGGGCCGGGATACCCAGGCTCTGACCGGCCCAACGTGGACCCGGACACAGCCAGTGAGGGCACAGAGACCATGGCTGGGTGGTGGGGTGGGGCTGGGGACCATCACTGCCCACCCTCACCTCCTTCTCTCTCCTCCCCAGTGCAGTTCGAGTATCTGCCACAGGCGGCTGTGCCCCTCAACTCGGAGACCCATGGTGGTGAGGATGTGGCCATCCTGGCCAAGGGCCCCATGGCCCACCTGTTCCATGGGGTGCAGGAGCAGACCTACATCGCCCATGTCATGGCCTACGCCGCCTGCATCGAGCCCTACACTGACTGTCACCAGCGGGGCTCTGCTCCTGGCACCCACACTCTCCCCCTGGCCCTGCTCCTGCCTGCCCTCCTTCTGCCCCTCTTCCACTGATCCCATGTCCCTGGAGTGCCCCACGGGACAGACTCATGTTCCCCTCCCTCCCCACAGTGTGTCACCTTCAGGCAGATGGCAGCATTCTGAAGCATCCCTGGATGCAGCAGCTGTGGGGACACCAAATCCTGGGCAGGGGGGTGTTAAATAAACACAGAATGTGACACTGGTGGGACAGGTGTGATCATGTAGTGGGGGGGCCTGTGCCATGTGGGCAGGGCTGGGGGTGCTGCCCACTGCTCCCATCCCCTGGCCATGGCCCCTGGCAACCACCCAGCATATCCAGTGCTTTATTGACCAGAAACAGCAGCGAAAAACACAGCAGTGTCTGTGTGCCTGAGCTCCCAGGCAGGCTGACATCACCCGGCCCAGCTCCACCACTGTGCCCCACCCCGGCAGGGCTGGTGCATGGACAGGATGGGGCTGGCGTGGGGAATGCCAGGGAGGGCACCCCGCAGGGGAGGCTTTTGGTATGGGGCAGCCCCACAGTAACTCTGGAGTCCTCCCCCTGCCTTGACTGATGCTGGGATGGATGTGGTAGGGCTGGGTGAGGAGTTTGGGGTGGGTGGACGGAAAAGGGGCTACAGGGGTGCCTGGGTGTGCCCTTGTTCCTCCATGGGGAATGAGGACCCCTCAGTGTACAGGGCACAGGGGGTAGGGGCAGTGGGTAGGAGGAGGATGGGCAGGAGGCAGCTGCCCAACCCAAGTGTCTCTGCTGCCTACACCCCTATGGCAGGTTCCCGTCTTTGGGGTGACCCCCTGTGACACCCGAGGGTGCCTCCTTTAGCTGGAGAATAGGAAGGGGAGTTGGGAAGGT
>VYXF01000197.1:267408-280557 GCA_013397295.1 Polioptila caerulea
GGAGTGGGCACAGGGTGTCATTTAGGCAGGGGTGGGGATGGAGGGTCCCAGCCTGCTGGAGGGGGATCGGCCTCACCACACTGAGCATTTGTGCACTGGGTTCATGGGTGAGTTCTTGGGGCAGTGGAAGACCCGTCCAAACTCCTCAAACTGCGAGACACTGCCCAGGACCCTGCCAGGAGAGGGGAGGACCTCAGAGCTGGGCCCCACACTGCTGCCTTGCACCCCACTCAGGGCACGTGCTCACCCCAGCAGCACCCCTACCCCTGCCCCAGGGATATCACCCAAAATCTGCTGGCACCAGCACTCCAAAGGGTGCTTATCCCACTTTACACCGCACTGACATCTTTGAGGAAGGCTGGCACCCACCATGCCCCCAGCCCACCCCATTTTGGGAGCACCCAGTACCTGTAGTGCTCCGGGGCGTGCTTGTCTGTCAGCACCTGCAGGTAGATGGACTGGGATCGCCGCTTGATGCACCAGTTCTGCAGGGGAGAAAGGTTCCATGGACAAGCCACATGGGGCACCCTGGGTTGTGGCAACCACCAGTACATAATGGCCCTTCTGGCCACTAGGGATCGAGCGCAGTGGTGCCCTGGTGGAATTTGTTATTGTGGGGTCTCCCAGGAGCCTGTGTACATGGTGTAAGTGGGTTGGGAGAATGTGCAGCCATGTTTTGTTATTGTAAGGTCTCTGGGGTTGTAAGCTGCCTGGCTGCAGGGTTTCCTAGAATTTTGGGATCGTATGTAATTGTTACTGTGGAGCCTCTGGAAGTCATGGGGACACACTATTATTGTAGGGTCCACAGGAGCAACAGGGCAGTATGGGTTGCTTGTTCACAACTGAGCTCTGTACCCTGAGCCCAGGACCTGCTGATGCAGCTGAGCCCAGCTCCTGGCCATGAGCCCTGGGTCCCCCAGGGCTCTCTCCCTATCCCTTTGGGCTGCTGGCCCCACACAAGGTGATCCTCCTGCCACAATACCTGTTATATGTGAGGAGGACAGGGGCTCACCTGAGCAAAGGCGATGAAGAAGAGCTGGTCATGTGTGTATTTCATGTGGTGTAGGGGGTGCTCGGGCCCGTGCTCCCGCACCCACTTCTGGTAGGCCTGGAGAACAAGGAGTGCCCTCAGCATGGCCTGGGCACTCCCCCAAACCCACCCTGAACCTACCCCCAAGCCCACAGCAACCAGCAATCAGGGTCATGCCAACCCCTTGCTGCAGGGAGTAAGGAGGGGTTGGGGGGGTCTCCTCCCACCCAATAGGGGTGGCATAAGCAGCTGCCCACGGCAGGGGTAGGGGGACACTTACATAGTAGGCGAGTTTGAGCCCCCCCATGTCAGCGATGTTCTCCCCCAGCGTGTGTTTGCCATTCACCTGCCGAGAGAGGAGAAATGACAGCATGAACAGAGGCGTTCCCATCCCCACCCTGGCACTGAGGCTGCAGCCAGTGCCCTGAGGAATTTCCAAGCTAAGGTGTGATGAATTGTTGGATGTCAGGGCTGGGCAGAGCAGAGTCAGTTCTCCTGCAGGCACCCAGCCCTAAGTGATGGAGCAGCAGGGACCCCACCGTGGGACAGTTGTGCCCTGCAGGGCATTGCCCAGCCGGAGAGGGGGTCTCACCCTCTGGTTGTAGACAGTGAAGTTGTCGTAGAGGTTGACGATGCACTGCGCCTTCTTCAGGAACTTGCTGTACGACCGCTCCGTCCACCAGTGCACCAGGTTCCCGTGCCGGTCGTACTGTCCCCCTGCCAAGGCAGCCACCACCTCCAACAGTCCCAAGGGACTCAGGTGTCCTGCCTGGCTGCCTCACCCCATCCTCACATCCAGGCAGGATGGAGGAAGGACACTCACCCCAGTCATCGTAGCCATGGGTCAGCTCATGCCCAATGATGGTGCCAATCCCACCGTAGTTCAGTGACCTGTTGGGTGGGGAGCAGATGTGAGAGAGTGGAGAGCACGGTGCTGGCAGGGATGGGGGCAACCCCATGACATGGCAACCCCCCGGCCATCCCCCAGCCCCACACTCACTGCGGGAACTCGGGGTCGTAGAGGGTGGGCTGCAAGATGCCAGCAGGGAACACTGGGGACACAAAACATTGCAGTTGGGTGTCACCCTGCCCTGTACCCACCCACAGCATCACCCTGGGCCTTGTCCCCATCCCAGATCCTCCCTGCTCCCGCCCCGGAGTGGATCAGGGATGGGCAGTGCTTACCCATCTGGTTCTTGTTGGGCAGGTAGTAGGCATTCAGTGCCTGGGGAGGCAGCAGCCACCTGCAAGGGGAGACAGCAGTGCTGGGCTGCAGAGCACCAAGGGACATGGAAGTGCCATCCCTTTGCACACCTGGGGAACAGGGGGGCACTCCTGGCATCCCTGTGCCTTTCTGCCCACACCCTGTGGGATGCATCCAGGCATGGGGACAGGGGACACTGGTGGCACCATGCTGGGCCCCCCATGTCCCCCCAGAGCATGGAGATACCCACGTGGACTTGTCCACCTCCTGCCGGATCTTCTTCACCGAGAGCCTGATGCTGAAGGCGATGCTGTTGAGGATGTTCTTGAAGTAGGTCTTCTCATCCACCTCAAACTGGGGAGGCACAGCCACGTCAAGGGAGATGACAGCCCCAAGAGCGTGGAGGGCAGGCCTGTGGTGTCCTCCCACGCCTGTGAGCCTTAGTGACTGTGTGGATGTGTCACAAGTGTGTTCTCATGTCCCATGCTCTGCGCCCACAGGGGCAGCCCACAGGGGCAGCTGCTTCTCTGTCAGCTCCATGAGGTCCCTGGGCCACGCTGGCACCCCGAGCCCTTTTCAAGGATGGGGCTGAGCTCTGGGGGCTGCAATGTGGGGAAGGAGACACCATCACAGGCCCCAGGGGCTGTATGGCACTGGCGGTGTGGGGCACCCTGCCAGCAGTGAGCACAGTGAGCACCAGGAGGGGGCTTGTTTTGGGGCGGCATCTCCACAGACCCTGATGCAGATGTGGGGACCATCTTCCCCCACCATGTGCCCATGCCCTCACATGCTCCTGGGCTATCTCTTGCCTCATATTCCTTGTCGATGGCCTCTGGCTTCAGGAGGAAATCAGGGTACCCAATCATCACCATCATATACCGGAGCTGTGGGCAAAATGAGTGGTGGGTTCAGGCCCCTATCCCGTGTGCCCCTGTGCTGGTAATGAGGCCAAAGACAGGAGTGCATGCTAGGGGCCACTACCTTGGCCCTGGCTGCTCTCCGTGTCTCCTCATCCATCCAGTCCAGCTCATCCAGGCGCTGGTCAAGGATGTATTTGATGTCCTCCACCAGCTGCTGCACCTATGGTGGGTGACCATGGTGCTGGCATGGCATCCCCAGCATCCATCACCAGCTAGACAGCCCTTGGTGGGGGCAGGAGGCACTTTGGCAAGGTGATGGGAGATCGTGGTGCCTTCCTGCCCATAGGCAGCATCACCTACCTTGGCTTTGCTGGCAGAGGAGAAGTGCTCCTCAACGAAGAGAGCTCCCAGGGCCATGCCAAAGTGCTTGTTGGCCTGGCTCAAGCAGATCTTACCCGGCTCGAGCTGCTTCTCATTGCCCTCCATCTCCTTGGAGAGCTCGTGGATGGCATCGCGGAAGGGGGTGGAGAGGTGCTCGCTCAGCACCACCACGATGCGCCACAGCATGTAGTTGTGAAGGATCCTGTGACAGACACAGCATCAGCCCTCTGCATGTCCCCAGGCTCAGGGGATGGTGGGAGCATGTGCCAGGATGGGGACAGCCTTGCTCAGGGACACCTCTGCTCAGGGACACAGTGTGGCCATGGCTGGTGGCGGCACAGGGACAGTCTGGCACCATGTGCCTCCCTGATGTGACATGAGTCTGGTGACCTCTAGCATGAGTGGCTCACCAGGTGTCCAGGCACGACCAGGATGCTGTGGGGCTCACAGCAGTGCCTTTTCCCACAAGCTTTCACAGATTTTTGGTGCCCAGCCTGGCCTTCCCAGGAGGAGGATGATGGTGGGAGGTTCCAGCCACAGCTGTCCTGGGCCCCTTGCCAGGCTGGGAAAGGTGCCAGGGGCATAGGGGGTGCCAGCCCTCCTCACCTGCTGGGTGTGACACGGATGAGGTCGGACACCTTGTGCATGTAGTCAGTGGCCAGCAGCACCACCTCCTCCTCCTCCGAGAAGCTGTCATGGAAGATGCGGTCCAGCAAGCGCTTCCACTTGAGCTGCCAGGGCAGGCATTGTCAGGGGAGCATGGGGACCCTCACTCCATGCCACCCTGGAGAGGACCCCCTCCAGGCTTTCCAGCTTCCCACCGGAGGAGTGCATCATCCTCAAGTGGATTTAACTGGGACAGGTGGTGGGAATTGAGGGCATGGAGCTGGGGGACAGGGACAAGTGTGGGGCACAGGCAGATGGGGCACAGGGTGACAGGCTGGCCCCAGGGGTACTCACCGTGGGAGTGATGCGCTGCAGCTCGGCCAAGGTCACTTTGTGGTACATGCTGCCAACGTCCCTCCGCACGTCATCGTACTCGGACACCGTGATCTGCACAGGGTGGGCATGGCTGTCACCATCCCACTGCCCACCTTGAGGGTGACACAGGGATAGCACACTGGGATGGGGCACAGCTCTGGGGAAACAGGGCATCTCTGATGTGGGTACTGACCCACATCCTTCCCACTCCCCGCCCCAGGAACCTTCTGCTGCCAGTGGGACCCTGAGGGCTGGTCAAAAGGTCCCAAGGAATTGGATTGTCTGAGGAATGGGCACACACGTCCCCCCAGGGTCTAGACTGAGGTCCCCAAGACTTGGATACGGACTCTACAAGGGCCCGGAGTTGCCTCACAAGGAGTAGATGTGGGGCTGGAGTGGTAGTCCCAAGGGCTGGGACTGGGGGTTCTCAGGATGTGGGACTGGGTCCCTGAAGCTCTGCCATGAGGTCTTCAAGAGGCTGAGATCCCTAAGTTCCAGATATGAAGGTCCCCAGGGGCTGAGAGTGGAAGTCCCCAGGGAGAGATTGGAATGGGATTGCTCAGGAGCAGATACGGACATCCCCAAAAATCTGTGACTGGGATGTCCAAGGACTGGACAAGGGCACCCCAGAGTTCATGGCACACATCGCCCTCACATTGGCGAGGTGCTGCTCCAGCTGCAGGATCTCCTGGGCTTTCTGCTCCACGTGCTCAGCCCCCAGAAGGGTGAGCAGCCGCTCCATGAACACTCGGTATGCAGCCAGGATCTGTTCGGAGGGAAGGAATGCTCAGTGCCACCCCCCGCTGTCCTGTGGCACCCCAGTCCCCGGCACTGCTGGCAGTGGGGTGCCCTCTGTCTGCCAACCATGCTGGGTGCTGGTCCCTCTCCTGGGGTCCCCAAGGGATGGTTGTGGCCCCCTCACCTTCTCACTCTCCTCATCCTGCCCCAGGTAGAGGGTGCGTTCAGGCAGGGTCAGCCCGTCCTGGTCGATCTGGGGACAAGAGACAGGGGCAGAGGGTGAGCAGAGGGAGGGGAGGCTGTGCTGAGCCAGGCACCCCTCGCCTTCCCCATATTGCTGAGTGCCCCTGGTGTCCCTGGATCCGAAGGACAGCAGTGTGCTGGAACAGCCCCAGGAATGGGCATGTGGGTGCCTTAGTTTCCCTCCTGCTAGAGGCTGCTGGACCTGCAACAGGCAGCATGGAACAGGCTGTGAGTGCTGGGCAGAGAGCAAGCCCCTGCTTCATGGCCTGACTGGCACCCCCATAGGCTGCCTCAAAGCCTGCCCTATGCTGCCACCACTCCCTGCCCCATCCCTGCTCCCTGGTGTCCCTCCACCTGCCCCAAGGCCAGCCCCACTCCGATGCTGCAGCCTGCATGGAGAGCTGCATAGACACCCGCGCTCTTCACACACAGCCCTGCTGTGCTGTGACCACAGGCACAGCCTCCAACCCATACACACACCTGGGCACACTTGCACGTACGTGCACACTCACACACACAGGCACACAGGTAACTCGCCCCTCTGGACACACACCTATGGATGTTCACATCCCTACACACGCACCATCCATTTTACCCCTGCTCTGTGCACACACACACACACACATACACACACACGCATCCTCTCCTCTCTCTCCGTCTCAGCTCCCCGCAACTCACTTCACCAGTCCCCTCCACTCACACAGCCGCAGCGCTGCCCGCACACCCACGGGCACCTCCAGCCTTCCTCCCCCATCTCCCTCATCACCCCTGCCCCCTTTGCTTTCCCAGACGGGTGCTGAAATCTGCAGCCCTCAAACACACCCCCAGACTCTGTCCACTCACACCCATCGCATACCCTCCCCCAATGACGCCCCTCTGACACCCGAAGCCCGGACCCGCAGCCCTGGCTGTCACACCCATCCGTCCCCCACGCCCACGGTGTCCCGGCCCGCGCCCTCCCGCTCCGCGCTCAGCCCGCCCATCCTTTCCCTGAGACAGACGCTCCCTCTAGTGTTACACACGAGCGGCCCGGAGCCGGCCCGCGCCGCCCCGGCCCCGCACTCACACTCATATCCCACAGCCCCACCATCTCACAGGGAACGGGGCGGCTCGTCCCCACCGCTGTGGCCCCGCAATGCCCTCACCAGCACCACCACCTCGTCCCCACCACGCCATCACCGTGCGCACCCGTGCCCACCCTGTCCCTGCTATGCCCCGCTCCGTGCCCATCACCGACCCCATCGCGGCATCCCCGCGGTGCCGTTGCTGTGCTCCCACCATGCCCACCACTGCACCCCCGCACCCACCAACAGACTTGACCAGCCAGATAAAGCCCCTCTATTCTGGTGGCACCACAGGGTGAGGGACATGGTCTGGCAGGGCTGGGAAAGACTGAGAAAGCCATGGGAAAATCCACTGGCGCAGTGCTGGGGGCTTGGTGGGCATCTGCCTGCCCCTGCCTGCGGCTTGCTACCTGTGTACCGATGGCGGCCACAATGCCAAGGTGAGGGGCTTGGCTGCCAGCACTCCGGAGACCCTGGTGCCCTGCTGGGCTGTCCTCAGCACCCAAGCAGACGGCACTGCCTCACTCTGTACCTCCCCCTGCCCACGTCCCCAACCCTGTCCTGGAGGCACCACTCTCACTCCAGGGTAGCCTGATGCTGGGGTCCCATGCTGGGAAGACGGGAGGGTCCCCAGGGACAGGAGGGGTCCCCACCTCACCCGTCTGCTATAGCCAAGGCCAGACACTGCGCAGGCACCCAGTGCCACTGCAACGAGGACAGTGACCTCAGGCAGGTGTCAGCGGCACTGGTGGGTGGCTGGGGCAGGGGACAGCCGCCGGGGCACGGTGCCCTCACCCTGATGACGTAGCGGGAAGTGTTCCTCTCGTCCAGGCTGACGGTGAGGGAGAAGAGCACGGCAGCACTGTAGACACCCTGTGTCTTGTAGAGCAGCTCGTTGATGTCCCTGCGGTCGGGAGGGGCATCCCAGCCACCGCACTCCCCGATGACCTCCAGCATGGGCCGGGGCCCGAGCCGATCGATCTCAGCTCGGTCCAGGCACGAGCGGAAAAACTCCTTGACCTTCCTCTCGGCCGAGGCCCGGGCTCGGCGCCGCACGGGGCGGCTCAGCAGCGCCCGCAGCTTGGCCTCGTTCTGCTCGGCGATGGCCCCGATGGTGCCGTAGACCAGCTTGTCCTCAGGGATGCCGTGTCGCCGGAGCCAGCCGCCACAGGCGAAGGAGTAGAAGTCCTGGCAAGGGTCGATGGTAGCATCCATGTTGGCGCTTAGGAAGCGGGATGCCCGCAGGAAGGCCTTCTTCTCCTGGCACCCCTCCAGGCAGTAGCTGTCCCCTTCAGCCGCCAGGTACTTGAGGACCAACATGCACGTCAAGATGACGCAGAGCCCCGCCGCAAAGACCAGCCCTGAGAGCAGACAGACCTCCCGGCGGCTCCAGCGGGGCAGCCCCCCGCGGCGCTTCTTGGCCCCTGCGCCCAGCTGGAGGGCAAAGCCGTTGGGCAGGGTCCCGCTCTGGTACTTGCTCACGTACTTCACCTCCTGAAACTCATCATAGTGTGCTGTCAATGAGTAGGTCTTCTCCATGGCCGGGGATACGGCTCCCTGCCAGCAGCACTGGTGCAGGGGGCTCAGGGCAGGCGGAGGGCAGGCTCAGGCAGCCCACAGTTCATGCCAGAGCTGTGCCTGCCACGGCAAAGTGGTGATGTCCGGGTGAGTCAGGAAGCTCCTGGAAAAGGCAGAGATGGATGAGGGGGGGTTAGGGAGGAGCAAGGGCAGGGGGGGTGCTTCTTGTCGTCATTGCTGCCTGTATATCCATCCCCATGTATCCCCCACTGGGGACTGTCCATAGTGCCAGGAGCTTGGTGGCACCTCTACCCTGTGTCTGTCTTCTCTGCCAGTTCCTTTGGTGACAGGGCAGGGTCCTGGCTGCATGATGGCAGGTTTCAGTCCCTGGCACAGCTAATTTTACATCCCCCCCACCACAACCCCACAGCACTCCACCCAGAGCACTCGTGCTGGGTGGATGCCCAGGGTGTTCCAGTGAACCCAAACTCAGCACCATGAGAACCCTCCTCAACCAGGGAGAGCACAGGGCTGCCAGTCCCTCTGGGTTGGCTATGGATGAGGTGAGCAGCTTGGAGAAGACGGGCTTTGGGGAGATTTGTGAGGGGAGGCATTGGTTTGGGGTGCAGTGGGCTGGGTCAGGTTGTGTGGCCCCACGTTGGGTCGCATGGATGGCGCAGCGCTGTGGCGGGTGGCGGTGCATTGTGCTGTGTGGGGTGGTGGTGTGCTGTGTTGCATTGCATTGTGTCAAATTGTGGCACAGTGCGTGATGTGTGAACGAAGTTAATTCCAGTCTCAGGGGAGCCCTGGACCCCGTGGACGCCTCACAGCATTCTCTCACAATCACCACCACCATCATCCATCCAAACCCTCTCCACTGGCTGATTCCCGACAGGCAGGGGTGTCTGTTGGGGTGACATGCTGGGGAGGAGGGGGTCTGCCCATGGAGAAAGAAGGATGGGGACATAGATGGGTTGGGGGGAACTTCAAAAGGAGACCAAGCTTCCTGCTTGGTGCAGAATGGTATCCGGATTTGCAGGTGGGGTAGGACGCGTTGGGGACAAAGAAGCTGCTCGAGAGGTGGCCAGTATCCCCACAGCGGGGCTCCCTCGCGCCCCTGTTCCTTCCGCAACTTGGGCAAAGTTGTGCCCCGGCGCGGCAGCCCGGCAGTGCCCGTGCCAGGGAGCTGTTGCCGTCGGAAAGTTAGCGGGGACGGCAGCCGGCACGGCAAGGCAGGGGGAGGCAGGGGGCTGCCCAGGAAGCTCGAGGGATGCTGCTGCTCGGTACGCTGCCGGAGATGCTCAGGGGATGCTCGGGGTTTCCCGGGGAATGCTGCCCGCAATGCTCGGAGGATGCTGCCTGCCCAGGATGTTCGGGAAGGTGCTTGCCGGGATGGTAGGGAAATGCTCGGGAGGTGCCGGCAGGGATGATGCCTTTGGTGCTCGGGGGCATGCTCGAGGGTTGCTCGAGGGTTGCTCGAGGGATGCTCGGGAAGTGTTCCCCGGGATGATGCCCGGGATGTTCGGGGGATGCTCGCGGAGTGCTCGCCGGCAGGCACAGGGACTGCTCCCCGGGCTGCTCGCGGGGTGCTCACCGAGGTACTCGGGGGATGCTGGGGCGATGATCTTCGTTCTGCTGCCCGGGAAGTACGCGGGTGCTCGGGGGTCGCTCGTCGTTTGCTCACCGAGATACTTGGAGGATGCTCCCGGGATGCGGGGGCGACGCTGCCGGGATGCTCGGGGACGCCGTCCGAGATGGTCGGGGGGTCCTGGGNGCAGGCCAGGCTCCATTAACGAGATTATTATGCAAAAGAACCAGCCCTGTGCCACCCGCCAGGCTTACCTCATCCCCGCCGGCGGGGAGGTGGGACAGGGAGGCCCCTGGGCCCCTTTACCCCGGGGGGACTGGCACAGGGCTGGCAGAGCCAGTCCGCCTGGCATTCCCCGTCCGGGGATCCTGCCGCCACCGCCGGCAGCCGGACACCCAGGAGGGGCACGGGTGGGCACGGCCGACGGCCTGTGCCAGGAGAGGTGGGGCACCCCCCTCCTTACCCGGGCACCTGGGGTCCCATCCCGTCCCGTCCGGTTCTGCCAGGGTGGATGCAGGGGGACAGGAGTGTGGGTGGGCAGGAGACAGAGCCTGGAAGGCTCCGGGTGAGAGGGTGGGCACGGGGGTGGCACGGGGTGGCACGAGGAGGAAGCCGTGCATTCAAACACACGCGAAGGTCCGGGAATATTAAACTGCATTGCAGATAAATCCCCAACATAAATATCGTGAGCTGCTCTGCCACGGGGGGGCCCAGCAAGGAGATTTATAGCCCAGCAATTCCCACAGTGGCCCCCTGCAGTGCCTGGGTACTCTGGCCCCTGCGGCAGTCCTGCCTGTCGTGCTCAGGGGTGCCCTGCTACCCTCACCCTCCCGTGCCAGCACATCCCTGGGTGCTCAAAGGGGGCTCTGGGTCTCCTGAGTGCTGGGGAGGGACAGCACATACAGGGTGCTGTGCTGTGGCAAGGGGCCCTGCTTGCCATGGCACAGGTGGCTCAGTGATGTGGGACCCACTGTCTTGTCCTGTGGGCACCCTGGGCTGCCCCAGGTACAGCTCTCGATGCCTGGGGCTGCTGAGGCTGTGCTTTCCTGTGCTGGGGTGCTGGGCACGGCCCAGGTACGGTGCCTTCTGCAGCAGTGAGACACAGCATCACCTGCACAGGCAGTGGCACACACGAACATCACATGAGCACACTGACATGCACCAGCACAGACACACACTTTGTGCCTCCACACACATTCTCACACTCAGGCATTCACTGCCATCCACACGTACCCTGGCACACTAAACACAAGCTCAGGTGTTGCAGCTCAGCTTTCATGGGGCACATGCCAAGGCAAAGAGAATCATGAATCCCATGAGAGAGACACCCCAGACTTGGGCATCCCAATCAGCGAGGTATCACCAACCTCAGTGGGATGCAAGGGCACCCAGTCAGGCTGCTTCATGGGTGGGCACAGGGAATCCAACCCTGCTGCTCATGATGGCACCGGCTGGAAGAGAGGGGCATGGGACTGGGTGCCACGCACCAGTCTCCCCCTGCCTGCACTTACCCAGCCCCAAGACACACTTGGTACTTTGCTTGGAGCATGATGGATGCACATGGGGGGTGGGGGAGGGCCTGGTGTTATTAACAGCCCTGGGTATTGCTCCAACAGGGTTGTAAAAATTAAAGGCGTGTGGATATAAAATAATGGATAAATCTGAGCTGGCCGCAGAGCGCTGCAGTGTCCCGCAGGTGTTGGCATCTCAAAAAGCCAGGGTACAGCAGGATGTGGGATGTGTGTTGTGTGTAAACATGGGGCAGCAGGCAGTGCCTGCACCCGCTTCCAAATGCTGCCTTTCCCCAAAAACAGTCCACTGAATGCCCTGTGTGCAGGCAGTGCCAACCTGTGGAACTGGTATTGCAAGGCAAGCAGCTGCTGCTGGAGCTGGGATGAAGGAAAGCGTTTACCCTTTGCAGACTGGGCTGGGGGACAGGGCACCTGCTTGTGGATGTCCAAGCACTGCCCAGCTGATGCACATCCAACAGCAGGATCGGTGCCATGGGGCCAACACACCCAGAGATTACCAGGTGGGTGTGACCATGCCGTGGCCCAGAGCTCTGATCCCGAGCAGGCCCCGGGCAGCACCCAGCTCGCCAGCCCCACTCCGCCCTGCCCATCCCGCGGGCCACCCCGCCGGCATCCTCATTTTCCCCAAGATTAGCCGCGGCGCGGGAGCCTCCGCGCATCGCCAGCAGGTGACAAATAAGATTTTTCCACTCTCCCGAGCACCCGGCATGGGTCTGTCATTGAAAATGCAAAGCAGCGCGGTGCCAACCTCCGCCACCCACCCTCACCTCTGTCAGCCCCTCAGTGCTGAGCACCCAGACAGACGAACCCCCCCATCTCCGCTAGACCCCCGCTCCACCCTCTGCGCTCCCTCGACAGTGCTGGGGTGCAGGGCACGGTGCCTTCACGCCCAATGAAATAAGTTCCCGGGGGGTTTCTTAGAGGGAGGCGAGGTTGGGAGTGTCAGCCTGGATGGGAAACATGCCCTCACGGTGCCCTCTGGGTGCACCCACATGCCTGGTGGAGGCTGGCACCAGTAAGGGGTTGTCCCTTACTGGAAACACTTGGCCCAAGACTTGCCTGTTTAGGGTGGGCATCACCCCACAAGTCCTATCCCAAGGAGCCCCATCCCCAGCGCCCAAGGCAGGAGTACGAGAGTGCTCCACCCCACACCAGGGTACATCTCCCCATTGCACACAATCCTCACCCATGGACTCGCCTTTCCCAAATCCCTCAGTTCCCCTCCTGCCCCCCCTAAAACCCCTCGGTTTCCCCCAGCTCCAAACCTGGCATCCCACTACAGCCGTGCCCCCAGCCCAGAGCACGGCACTCCCCCAGCAGCCCCCAGCCCCATTTCCCCCCGCCGCCACTGCGTCTCCCCTCCACTATTGTCAGAGGGTTGCCTCTGCCTCTGTCTGCGAAATTAATTCGGAGGTGGAGAGGGAGAATTATGTAAAGTGTGGTTATTCTGGAGCGGCGGGGGAAGCGCGGCTGATGGCAAAGTGCCTTTTTGTGTGTTTAATATGCATTTTTTTCCAGCGGTGCATTTTCAGGCGGGTAATTTGCTGTCTTTTCAGACCCCGATCAGTATCATTTCTCTGGCAATGACAGCTTTTATTTGCACTGAAATGAATGCTGCAAAATTTCCAAGAAATAGCCGAGGCCCTGTTGGCTGCCCACCCCTGCAGGGCCGTGGCACGGGCACCCACCCCCACAGCCCCCTGCCCACGGCCCCGCTTGGCAGCAGAGTCCTGGGGTTCTGGGCAGAAGCGTGTACCGGTTTGCACACCCCGAGGTCACAAGGGTGTGTGCTCCCCTGGCTCCCCCTTCCTGGAGCCCTGTGTGCACATCAGTGTGTCACACCTGGGGGTGGGTAGATACACCCACACCAACGGGTGTGCACATACAGACACCCCTCGTGCACGTGCACAGCCCGCAGCACAGCACCCCCTCCCATGTGCACATGCACACACACTCTCCTAGGTTATGCATATCCCTGGCTGAACATGTACACACACACACACACACACA
>VYXF01000197.1:301391-337081 GCA_013397295.1 Polioptila caerulea
CCCACCGTCAGCCCCGTGTGCCTTCCCAGCGGCCCCGCGGAGCCCAGCCCCGGCACGCCCTGCTACATCGCGGGCTGGGGCTCCCTCTACGAAGGTAAGAGGCACCGTGAGGTGTTCCCCTCTGTGCCCACTCTGGTGCCTAGCCCCAGCACACCGAGGCAGGGCAGGGGGATGCGAAAGAGAGGGAGATGTCCGGGTACAGGGGACCCTGTAACGGGTGCCTTGGCTGGCAGAAGGACCAGCAGCCGACGTGGTGATGGAGGCACAGGTGCCCCTGCTCAGCCAGGAGACGTGCCGGGGTGCCCTGGGCAAGGACCTTCTCACCAGTGCCATGTTCTGTGCTGGGTATTTGTCTGGAGGCATCGACTCCTGCCAGGTAACACTGTGCCTGAGGGACTGTCAGCACCGCACTTCAAAAATCCCTCACACAGTGCCGGGCTCGTACCACAGCCCATCGGTACGGCTGGGGGCCCAGCCCAGCCCAATGCAGGCGCATTCCCCCTGCAGGGCGACTCAGGGGGCCCGCTGGCGTGCGAGGACCCCGCTTCGCACCACTTTGTCCTCTACGGTATCACCTCGTGGGGTGATGGCTGCGGTGAGCGGGGCAAGCCAGGAGTCTACACCCGTGTCACTGCCTTCACGGACTGGCTGAGTCTCCAGATGGACAGTGAGTGCTGCTGGCTGCACCGCGGGGAGCACGGGGATGCCCAGGGGGTTTTCAGCACTCATGGCAGCGCCCGTTCCCTCACAGCTGCCCCTGGCAGCCGAGAACCGAGCTGCTTCGACCTGCTGGCCTTGGCGCAGCTGCCCCCCGAGCAGCAGTCCCTGGAGCGTGCCCGTCTCTGTGCCTTCTACTCCGGGTCCTGTCGGGCACCTCAGGGCCAGGCCACCTGTGCCCGCCTGGCCGAGGAGACCTGCCATGCCAGGACGAGACGATGTGGTGAGTTGGGGGTCATGTCAGGGCTAGGGTGTAGGGAGGGACCCCATTTCTGGCATGGGGCCAGGGCCATGTCTCTCCCTCTATGCCCATAGAGCTGCACTCCTACGCTCAGACCTTGGTGGATCTCCTGCGCCAGGCTGGGGACTTCATCCGAAACCAGTTTGATCTCTCCTTCCTCACCCATACTCTGCCCCAGCTCCTGGGCAAGATCTACGGGCACTTCTTCCCTCCCCGTGTCCGCAGGGATGCTCCAGGTACTCTCCCAGGCTGGACCGACCCACGCCCATTTGGGGTCCTCTCAGTCTTCCCCATGCTTCTAGTAGGAGCACCAGCACCCTGCCCTGGCTTCCCAATAGGGCTCCTCTATCCCTTGTCCTGTTCTTTTCTTGTCCCCACAGGTCTGGCTGTGGCAGGGGGCCAATCCAGCCCCACAGCCAGGGGACCCCAGAGACCACTCAGCAGGTGAAGTATGGTGGGCCATGGGATGAGGGGCTAAAGAGGTTGGGGAGGTGGTTGAGATAGTGGTGGGCGCTGACTTGCCATTTTGGGGGCAGCCTGAAGCATTGGGATCCTGTTCCTGCTACAACCAGGGCACCCCCCCAGGGTGCCCAGGTAGGGTGCAAAGGATGGCACAGCCCACTCAGTCTGAGCCCCATTGTGCTTCCAGGTGGGGGGGCAGGCGGCTGCCCCCCTTTGCAGAGCTTTTTGGGGTAGTGGGACCCCAGTTGCAGGACTGGGTGGAGGCTCTGAGGACCATGGCAGGGGGCAGCCACCTGGTGACAACACAGGACAAGGAGCAGCTCCCTGGGGAGACACAGCTCTTCCTACAGGTATGTAGGGGGGGATAGACTGAAGGACCTCCTGTTCTCTTGTGACTGGGCCACAAGAGACCAAACACCTTCAGTTCCCTTGTGTCCCCTCCTGATATCCCTTGGGTCCATTGTCCTCTGTGCAGCCACACAAGTGGCATCTCTCACTTTGCCACCACAGAAGGGGCATCTCACTCTCCCCAGCTGAAGCCAGTGCTCCCAAGTCCAGCCAGTGCAGAACCAGACACAGATCTGACCCTGCAGCTTAGGATCTGACCCAACACCGCCACAAGGCAGTTGCATGTCACCAATGCCCTGTCTGACACCAGCATGCCTGCACTCTGCCACCATGCATGCGGCTGTGCCCACAGGTGCCCTGTGGGTGCCCCATCACCCATCCTGTCACCCTCTTCCCTTTGTCAGGGTGAGGATGTGGTGGAGGACATGGTGGCACAGGGACGAGCCTTCCTCACCCAGCTGCGGGCAGAGTTGGACCTTGGCACCACCCTGGAAACCAAGGAGCCACAATGGGCATCTGGAGAGCTGGCAGGGACCCCTGTGCCAAGCCATGAACCCCGTGAGCCTGGAGGGACTGGGAGCAATGGGGCAGCATCCACCGGCCAGCTCTGTGTCTGGGCAGTGCCAACCAGGGTTTTACACCTCTCTCGGTGGCAGGGTCTGTGCTGAGGGAGAAACGTGAACTGGTGTCCACGGAACTGCCTAGGGTGGAGGAGGAAGAGGAGGAGGAGGCAGGCGTGGGCAGAGGTAAGCTCCCACAGACCCTACGGGGTGCTAGGTATCACCATGGGGACAGTGACAAGCCCAGCCTTGCACCCCTGTCTCAGGGCTGTCCCATTTCAGTGGGACAGTCTTTTGCTATATTTCCCCGCCTCTGCCCATGCTCCCCTGGTGTCCTCAGAGCAAGGGTGCTCCTCCCTGTGGTGGGCAGCAGCATGGGGCCCCACGATTGATCCCTGCTGTCCCCTCCATGTCTCTCCTGCCCATCCTGGGGGTTGCAGCCTGCCCTGGCCTCAACGAGTCGGCAGTGCGGGTGGGCGCGGTGCGGGACCTGCACGCCTGGGTGCTGCGGGTGCCCGAGGCAGACCTGGCCATGACCTTCCAGGAGGTGAGTGCCCCATCCAGCCTCTCCGAGCCATACACCCTGGCAGCCAGGCAGTGCCATCCCCCAGCCTGCCACTGTCCCGCTCTGCCCATGGCTCCCCTGGGACTCATGGTGCTGTTGTCTCCCCACAGATCCTGGTGGACTTGGGCTCCAAAAACACCAAGGGACTGTACCGGGCACAGGTTCGGGCCACTGTAGGGGGCCGCCCCACAGCCTTCACTGGCCTCGTGGGGCTGGAGAGTGACTCACTGGCCCGTAGCATGCCTGGCCTCGTTGCTCTGGCGCTCGAAGCGCTGAAAACCTAAAGGGGCAGTGTGCCAGCATGGGGAGAGGGCACTGGGGCAGGTGTCTCTTACATCCTTCAAGAGTAGGACACTCCACTCCCATTCTTAGGCTCTTCTACTCCTTTGTCCCCAGTTGTACCTCAGTCTCTCTTCCCACCAGCACTTCCTTACTTCCCCAGGGCAAAGGGGCCCTTGTGGGTACCTGAAGCACCTCAGCCATGAATCACAGTCCTCCTCTCCCCTGGAAACCCCACCTTGGCAAGCCCACCCTCACCCCATGTTCCCCAGAGGCACCTGAGCTGTTATTTATTTGTACAGAGAAGGTTTATTTTTCAATAAAGAAGGGCTCTATTTTCCAGTAGCTGGTGAATGTGAAGTGAGTGCTGTGCCACACAGCGCTGGCAAAGTGGGTGACACTGGAGGGACTTTCCAGAGGAGCTATGATATCCCATTGTGCCCCGCTTCCCATCCCCCTTGTACTCTGAAGTGATGCCTCCAGCCTTGGTTCCTGCTGTGCCCACCCTGGCACAGACTCCCCAGCCTCCTCCCCAGGGGACAGACATCCCTCCTGCCCATGCAGCACCCACAGCACAGCACTGATGCTCACCCTGGTGACACCCCTCAGGGACCCACATGAAACCTCCCAGTGCAGGGGCTGAGCGTGCCCTGGGTCAGTGGTCAGTGGTGGGTGCCAGCCCTGTGCTTGGGCATCACTGGGTACCCTAGGGACCCTGCCGTGGGGACCCTCCTACTTGAGCAGCATCATGGGGACTGCTGAGCAGCAGGGAAGGGACAGCTGCTCCCCTTGCCCAGCAGTGCCTGTGCAGGGGTGCCCAGGCTCAGGGTGATGGGCTGACACCCGTGGGGCCAGCAAGGCCAGCTGTGCCTGCCCATCTCCCCTTCCCGGCACGTGGGGGTGCTGAAAGAGAGGGGTTGGAGCAGCTCTNGCTCCCCTTGCCAGTGCCTGTGCAGGGGTGCCCAGGCTCAGGGTGATGGGCTGACACCCGTGGGGCCAGCAAGGCCAGCTGTGCCTGCCCATCTCCCCTTCCCGGCACGTGGGGGTGCTGAAAGAGAGGGGTTGGAGCAGCTCTCTGGTGCCGGTTCCCTTCCCCCTCAGCACCTGGCACCATCCATCTCCCACTCCCTCCGGCAGCCGGACATCCGCTCAGCCAGGCCAGGCAGGGAAGCAGCCAGGGCCTGGCACGGCTTGAGGGCACTGCAGGCACCGCATGGGGAACCTGCTGAAGCAGCTGGCCCTGCTAGGGGCACTGATGTTGTCGGGTGAGCAGGGTCTGGGTTATGGGGTGCCCATGGGGTCATGGGTCCCCTCGATGGGGTTGGTGGGGGATGGTGGTGGCAGGGTCCAAACTGGGCACCAGGGTCCCCAGGGCTGCATTTTGGGTATTACCTGGCAAAGTCCGCTCACTGTGTGTCCTTTGTGCTTCTGTTGTGGCTGTGGCACCCAGAGCCCTGTCCCTGCCTGGGCTATGTGCTGTCACTGCCCAGTGTCATTGTATCCATGTGTCCCCGTAAGCGCCTGTGTGTGCCGAATCTATCACCACGTGTCCCTGCACACACCGGGTCCATGTCCATGAGTCCATGTGTGTTCTGTGTGCACAGCCACCTGTGTGCACAGTTCCGCCGTGTCTGCATCCAAATGTCTCATGTCTGTCCCTCTCTGTGCTGGGTTTGTGTCTGTGTGCCCCTCTGTGTCTGTGCCCATGTCCTTGTCCCTTGACCATGTGTGACCATGTGCTCCCACGTGTCTGTCATTCCTGCATGTCCACGTCTGCTCTCCTGGGCAGCACAGACATGCAATGTCCTGGCCTGTTCCTCTCCCCTCTATTCTTATACCACCCTGCCCTCGCCAAGCATCCCTATGGGGTGGCACTGAGCCCAGTAACCCCTGAGCCCCCTGGTTTGCCTGACCCCACACCCCCAGGTGGGCTCTGCGTGAACCACGAGGAGCGGCTCATCCACCACCTGTTCGAGGAGAAGGGCTATGACAAAGAGTTGCGCCCTGTGGTCTCCACTGACGAGGTCGTGGATGTCTACCTGGCCCTCACCCTCTCCAACCTAATCTCACTGGTGAGCCCCAGCGGGCAGGGCACACTGTGGGGTGCCCCCCAGCCATGCCCCACCTCTAGGGCTGGTTGCATGGGGGGAACCCTGAGGCTGCTGTCTCAACCCTGACTAGTGAGGGTTGGGGGTCCTGGGCTGGGGGGACACCCTGGCATCTCACTGCCCCATGTTGCTGTTTGCAGAAAGAGGTGGACGAGACGCTCACCACCAACGTATGGCTCGAGCACGTGAGTAGGGACAGGTGACACAGCATCAGTTGTGCCACCATGGGGCGGCCCAGCTTGGTGAGGGGGTGACCTGAGGATCCTCTCCTCCAGGGCTGGACCGATTACCGCCTGCAGTGGAACAAGTCTGAGTTTGGGGGCGTTGAGGTGCTCCGCCTGCCGCCAGACATGCTGTGGCTGCCGGAGATAGTCCTGGAGAACAAGTGAGCTGTACCTTAATTTCCCCTCCCAGTCCTTCATGAACATGAACTGTTCCCAGTGCATGTCCAGGACTCCTCTGGCCCTTTCCCAGCTGTGCCATAAACTTGTCTCCCTCCTGGCACAGCAATGATGGGCTCTTTGAGGTTGCCTACTACTGCAACGTCCTCATCTACGACACGGGCTACGTCTACTGGCTGCCACCCGCCATCTTCCGCAGCACCTGCCTCATCAACGTTGACTTCTTCCCCTTTGACTGGCAGAACTGCTCCCTCAGATTCAGGTGCTGGGTGGCTGGGTCAGGGCAGCAGGGTGGCCATGTCATGCCTGGGTTCCTGCTGCTGCCAGCGCCTCCCCTTGCTGTCGAGGTGCAGCAAGGTGGGGGTCTGTAGGTGACTTGGTGGCCTAATTCCATCATGCTGGAGGTCAGGGTGGGTTGGGTGGTGGGTACCCTGCAACCCCTCACTGTCTGTCCACCTCGCTGTGGTCCAGGTCGCTGGCATACAGTGCCCTGGAGATCAACATGCACTTGAAGACAGACAGTGACCCAGACACAGGGAAGTCTTACCCAGTGGAGTGGATCATCATTGACCCCGAAGGCTTCACAGGTAATGCTGGTGCTCTCTGCCATGTCCTGTGGCAGTGGGACACCCTGTAAAGCACAAGGGGGGGCACTCTGGAGTTGGGGCACACTGCCATAGAGAAACTTCACTATCTGGGGCTTTGGCATCCTGGCACTCATTCCACTTTGGAATGCTATCCACACCCTGGGAGGGCAGACTGGTGCTAGTAGACCTGGAGAGGATAGTCATGGTAGGTGTCCCCCATGCTGTCCCCTGTGTCCTGGCAGAGAATGGGGAATGGGAAATCATCCACCGCCCAGCCCGCAAGAACGTCTACCCTGACATTCCCCCGGACACCAGTGAGCATCAGGACATCACCTTCTACCTCATCATCAAGCGCAAGCCACTCTTCTATGTCATCAACATCGTCATTCCCTGCATTCTCATTGCCTTCATGGTCATCCTCGTCTTCTACCTGCCCGCCGACAGTGAGTGAGCCCTGTGGCATGTGTGCCAGTAAGGGGAGTCACATCCGTGAGCCATCTCCGTGTCCCACACCTGCACCAGGTCCTGGGGCACAGCAACACCCCAATGGCCAGCATGAGGGCATCCTGGAACTGGAATTTCCCCATGTAGAACACCATCACCCCACCCAGCCATCCTGGCAGAGGTGCACTTGGGCACAGGATATCCTATGCAGGACCCCATAACAGAAAACCCCTATACAGGGCACTGTATTAAGGGACACTGGAAGGGCAACCCTGGCACTGGGGACTCTGCTAGAAGTAGCTGGGGCAAGGTTTGCCCTGAGCTCACCTGTTCTCCAGGTGGTGAGAAGATGACCCTGGTAATCTCAGTGCTCCTGGCCCAGTCTGTCTTCCTCCTGCTGATCTCCCAGCGCCTGCCTGCCACTTCCCACGCCATCCCCCTCATCGGCAAGTGAGTTCTGGGCACCACTGAGTGCAGTGGGGACATTGTGGAGTCCCTTGGTGCCAGAGGGCAGCTCTGCCTGTGCCCAGTCCCTGTGGCAATGCCGGCTCCAAGACCATGCTCCCTATCAGGTACCTGCTTTTTATCATGCTGCTGGTGACAGCCGTGGTGATCATCTCCGTCATGGTCCTCAACTTCCACTTCCGAACCCCCAGCACCCACGTCATGTCTGACTGGGTCAGAGAGGTGAGTGGGCTGTGGGCTGGGGTGGGTGCAATGGTGGGTACAAGGGTCACACTGTACCCCACAGAGGTCATGGTACAGCACAGTCCTGACATTGCATCTGTGCCAGATGGAGTTTGTGGGCAGAAAGTGGGGACAAGGTCGCATCACACTGGGGAGGTGGCCAAGGGACATGACACTCCCTCTTGTGTTCCAGGTCTTCCTGGAGAGCCTGCCCCGGCTGCTGGGCATGAAACAGCCGTCCGAGAGCCCGGCGGGTGCCCCGTGCATCCGGCGCTGCAGCTCGGCCGGCTACATCGCCAAGGCGGAGGAATATTTCAGCGTCAAGTCCCGCAGCGAGCTCATGTTCGAGAAGCAGTCGGAGCGGCACGGGCTGGCCAGCCGCGTCACCCCAGCCCGTGAGCCACAGCCCCTCCGCAGGGACAGAGGGAAGGGTGGCGGGGCTGGGGTCTCCAGGGCTGGCAGCCCCTCGGAGCCCATCTCACCGCCCCCTCTCATCCCCAGGTTTGCTGCCGCTGGGCACGGACTCAGGCGAGGAGCAGCCCTACGAGCACATCAAACCCGTCATTGACAATGCCAACTATATTGTCAAGCACATGAGGGATGAAAACAGCTACAATGAGGTGGAGGCCGTGGGCACTGGGAGGACAGAGGGAGCTGTCTGTGCCCACTGTGCCCTCACACTGCCTGGTTCCCGGCTCTCTCCACAGGAGATCGACAACTGGAACAGTGTGGCCCGGACCCTGGACCGCCTGTGCTTCTTCCTCATCACCCCCACGCTGGTGGTGGGCACCCTCTGGATCTTCCTCATGGGCATCTACAACCACCCACCACCACTGCCCTTTGCTGGAGACCCCTATGACTACCGGGAGGAGAACAAGCGCTTCATCTAGGGGGGTGTGGGGATCCCATGTGCCAGCCTCTCCCCAACCTGTCTTGGTTTGGGAAAATAAAGCTGGGTACTTCTTGCCATGGGGCACTGAACTGCTGGCTGTCCTCAGTGTGCCCCTCTGGGCACAATGCCCAACCTGAACAGTGTGTGTGTCCAGTCAGCTGTCACGCCCACCCAGGGAATGGGTGTTGGATGTCCTGAGTGTGGTGGACCCCAGCTGCAGCTGGAAGGAGTGATTGTCAGAGGGGATGTGGTGGTACCAGCCCTGCTACCCCTGTGGGCTGGGCACTTGGGGCAGGATGGGCTGGGGAAGGAGTTAGCCCCTCCAGCATGGCACCATCCCCTGCAGACCCACTGTAGCTGGCAGAGATGCCATCAGTGCCCACATTTCCCCCCAGCCCCATGAGCCTCCAGCCAGACCCACAGTGTCCCCCGGCACACCCTATCCCACAGTACAAGGCTGGGGGCCCAGAGAGGTCTCGCCTTTCCTCAGCACTGGGATGCCAGGGCTCTGGTTTCAGGGGACACAGCTGACGTCCCCCCACCGGCAGTGGCCCAGGACAGCTGTCACATCCTCTCCACTGAGCCAGGAATTTCACCACACCCCCCACTCCCCACATCCCCATTACCTCCTCCCATGATCCTCCTAAACGGGGGCTGGAAGGATTTGAGCTCGCGGGGGGAGCATCACTCCCCAGGCTGATCCGACGGGACTTGCCTGCCCCTTCCCCACCCTATATTCTGGGGGCAGCCACTGCCACGGCAGGGACAGGATGCGCTGGCAGGGGGGCACCCCTTTCCCATAACCTGCAAGGAGATGCATTCCTTAACGGGAGACATGGGAAACCCAAGGCACAGAGCTCATTTTGCACTTGCCCAAATTCGAACCTCGCCGGCACAAAATGCCAGAGGAGCTTCCCAGCAAACCGGCATCGCCCCACCAGCGGGGGAAGTGGGTGGTCACTCCCGGGCCCCCGTGGCTGTTGGGAACAGCTGACGGTGGCAGGGGACAGCTGTCCCGTCCCAGCGGGCGCCGGGCCCAGAACAGTCGGCGCCGGCGGCCGAGCGGAGCCCCAGCCCCTGCACCCCCGGCACCGCCATGCGTGGCCACGGCCTCCTCCTCGTCCTCTGCACCCTGGCAGGTAAGATCTGCCCGTCCAGGGAGAGATACGGACGGCACCTGACTACCCCCTACCTTTGCAGCGGGGGTTTGTCACCCCTGGGAGTACAGCGCCAGGCATCGCCCCACCGGGCTGTCTCTGTGCTGGCAGCCCACGGCCTCCGTGTCCTGCCCCAGACAGGTCCCCGAGGAGCTGGGTGAGGGCGGGGTGGGGACACACCCCCTGCCCTGGGCACTGACGGGACTGTCAGCATCATGGAGCAGAGCGCACACACCCGCAGGAACACACGCCTGGGCATCCCTTTCCCGTGCGCACCCCCTGTGCCTCCCCCCTCAACGTATCAGGTCCAGGGGGCATCAATGCCTTCCCCTCGAGGTGTCACATGTGCCCTCCCAGGTGTGGGCTGCAGGAACCAGGAGGAGAAGCTGTTCCAGGACCTCATGTCCAACTACAATCGACAACTGCGCCCGGCCCGGGGGGATGAAATCATCGATGTCTCCCTCAAGCTCACCCTCACCAACCTCATCTCCCTGGTGAGAGACCCCCCCGGTGGCACAGAATTTGCCCCCACATGCGGGGCAGAAGGCAGGGCACTAAAGCCATCTCCCTCATTCTTTCCCTGCTAGAATGAACGGGAGGAGACCCTCACCACCAACGTCTGGATCGAGATGGTGAGACCTCGCCCCTCTGGGCAGGATGGCACCCAGCTATGTTTGTTTATCAGGGTGGTACCCCATGAGGGCTGGCGCTGTATCCTGCACCCTCTTTTGTGGGCACCCCCAAATGAGCCCATTTTGTGGGCAGCATAGCACAGGCAGTTCACAATCTCCTTCATCTTGGGGGGCTCCATGACCCCTCCTCCTCATCTCTCCTTCTCCCAGCAATGGTCTGATTATCGCCTGAGCTGGGACCCTGAGAAATACGACAACATCCAGCAGCTGCGGTTGCCCTCCACCATGGTCTGGCTGCCAGACATCGTCCTGGAGAACAAGTAGGTGACAGTGCAATGGGGACACGTCCCGACACAGGGCTGGCAGCTGCCCCCCGGCCATAGTTTGGGGCTGAGCCCATCCTTTTCCCCCCAGCATCGATGGGACATTTGAAATCACCCTCTACACCAACGTGCTGGTGTCCCCTGATGGCAGCATCTACTGGCTGCCGCCTGCCATCTACCGCAGCGTCTGTGTCATCCACGTCACCTACTTCCCCTTCGACTGGCAGAACTGCACCATGGTCTTCCAGTGAGCATGAGCACCATGGCAGCTCCTCCTGGGACACAGGGATTAGCGTGGGATGCCCAGCTTTGCCCCCTGGGCAGATAAGTGCCACCTACCTATCCCCTGCCCCTTGGCAGGAGGCACCATGGACAAGCCAGGCACCCCAAAGCAGAACTGGAGGTGGCCAGCATGACCTGGTGCCACACTGGCATCTTTTGCCCATCCAGCTTGCTGCATGCCAGCCTGTGCCACTGCCTAATCCCTCCCTAGGTCCCAGACGTACAGTGCCAATGAAATCAATCTGCTGCTGACAGTGGAGGATGGCCAGACCGTGGAGTGGATCTTCATTGACCCCGAGGCTTTCACAGGTAACACTGCAGCCACAGCCACAGCACAAGTGTCCCACCAGAGGGGACATCCAGCAGGTCTGCTGCTACATTGGTGGCTGCCAAAAACAGGGCTGCAGGGACTATTAGCAGCTCCCACCATTACACGGGCACTTAAGTTATTAGTGGAAGCGGGAGCGTGGGAGAGATTTGTTTTTCTAACCCCCCCTGGTTTGGGGCTCTTGCAGCCTGGCAGCTGCTGCCGGAGAGCACCGCTCCTGCAAGCTTGATTGATGCTGGGAATGTAGCTGTCATGGCCAAACAATGACGTTTTCCATCACATTTTAATTGCATATTGAAGGAACAAAATGCTTTTTGGGCAGCGAGATTTATTTTTTCATTACCGGCCTGAGTTGCGATCTTGACTGGGAAAAAATCTATTGCTCCCGTGGAGAGCAGGGGATAGCAGTGTGCTGTCACCCAGTGTCATGCTTGGCTTCCCTCTGTGGTACTGTGGAAATGGGGAGATGGGGGGACCCCAACCCCACAGCTGTAGCTCTGGGAGCCCCCAAGGGGTTAAAGGTGACCCATATGTGCCCAGCTGCCCCATCCAGCTGCTTTTTTGGGTATTTTGCCCAGGCACCATGGCATGTTCCACAGTGCTCATCTCCCTCACAAGTGGCTCTAGCACTGTGCACAGCCTGAGTGCCCTGTGGGGCCCATGCCAATCACCAGTCCTCCCCTTTCTCCCTGGACTGGGGGGCTGGAGGCCCAGTGCCCCCGTGGGGACAGGGGGACTCACCTGGCACCATCACGGTGCAGAGAACGGCGAATGGGCCATCAAGCACCGCCCCGCTCGGAAGATCATCAACTCAGAGCACTTCACCCCAGACGACATCCAGTACCAGCAGGTCATCTTCTACATCATCATACAGCGCAAGCCACTCTTCTACATCATCAACATCATCGTGCCCTGTGTCCTCATCTCTGCCATGGCTGTGCTCGTCTACTTCCTGCCCGCCAAAGGTACACTGGGACCATGCCCACTGCGGGCATGGGGATGTGCAAGGGGACAGCAACACTCAAGGAAGGGTTCCTTGTCCCCTTGTGCTTGTGTCCATCAGTATCATCTCTCATCTGCTCCTGTAGTATTTGGATTGGGGGAAGTGTGTAAATTTCTAGGTACCCATAGTTAATGTCTCAAGGCAGGACTTGCCTAAATCAGCTTTTGGGTGGGAACTTTTTGCCCTAGGAGGACAATGCCCACAGCATTGCCCTGTGCCAAACTCTGCCTTTGCCCCTCCTTGGCAGCGGGTGGGCAGAAATGCACCGTCTCCATCAATGTTCTCCTGGCCCAGACTGTCTTCCTCTTCCTCATTGCCCAGAAGGTGCCTGAGACATCCCAGGCTGTGCCTCTCATCGGGAAGTAAGTGACACATTGGGATAGGGGTACCAGCCCTCTTGTCACACTGTGCCGGCAGGGTCTCAGGTGCTGTGGAGCAGCCAGTGCCCAGGGACAGGACCCTGGTACAGAAATAACCCTCAGCCTAGATGGGGCTGGCACAGGGCTACCACTTGCCCATGTTTCACTGCCAGTCACCAGCTCCCAGTCCAGAAGGGCACAGAGGACCTTGCATGACCACAGCTTGTGATCCAGCAGCCCTACTGAGGCTCTGTGCCCCCTCCCCAGATACCTGACCTTCCTCATGGTGGTGACAGTGGTGATTGTGGTGAATGCTGTTATTGTCCTCAACGTCTCCCTGAGAACCCCCAACACTCACTCTATGTCCCAGAGAGTGCGCCAGGTACCTGCCATCATCCCCCTACCCTTTATACCGGGGGAATGGGATGGGTATTTGGGGATCAAGGCCATGTCCCTTGCACAATAAGGTGGCAGGCATGCCTTCATCTGAGTGCAAGTCCTGGCACAAGGAGAAGGTCCTAGATGTCCCCAGTGGGCCACACTGTGCCACCAAGCCACTCCCAACACAGGGGAGCAGCAGGTGCCAACATCCCAGTAGCACCATGCTCCAAGCAATGCCAGGGAAACCAGTCACACCCATTGGGTGCTCTGGGTGCTGTGAGGGGGACAGATGCCCACAGGTGACACTGTGCCCAGGTGTTCCTGCACCTCCTGCCCCGCTACCTGGGCATGGCCATGCCAGAGGAGACCCCAGGGCCTCCGCGAGCCATCCGCCGACGCAGCTCCCTGGGGCTTATGGTGAAAGCTGATGAGTACATGCTCTGGAAAGCCAGGACTGAGCTGCTCTTTGAGAAGCAGAAGGAAAGAGATGGGCTGATGAAAACCGTGCTGGAGAAGATTGGTGAGTGACCCCGGGGGGTTGGCACCTCCCTGTGAAGTTGGACTTTGTGCTGGTGGCTGAGCACTTGCTGGCGCCCGCTGTGCTGGCTCTGCTGCTCGCAGGACGTGGTCTGGAGAGTGGCAGTACCCAGGACTTCTGCCAGAGCCTGGAGGAGGCAGGTCCTGAGATCCGCGCCTGCGTGGATGCCTGCAACTACATTGCCAATGCCACACGGGAGCAGAACGACTTCAGCAGTGTGAGTCAGGGCTGGGGGGAGAGGGACCTGCATGGGGGAGGTGGGTGCAGCCCTCACCCTTCCTGTGCCACTGGCAGGAGAGCGAAGAGTGGATGATGGTGGGACAGGTGATCGACCGTGTCTGCTTCTTCATCATGGCCTCTCTCTTTGTGTGTGGCACCTTTGGAATCTTCCTTGTGGCTCACTTCAACCAGGCACCTGCCCTGCCCTTCCCTGGGGACCCCAAGCAGTACCTGCCAGAGTGATGCTCATAGATGCCCACCAGCCAAGTGGTGGAGATGGGGGAAGGAGGAACGTGGAGTGCTTATGCTGTGCTGAATGTGGAAATAAAGCCACCAAGTCTTGCAAGCCTCCATGGTATCTCTGCTCTGTGCCCACCCACCTCAGAGGCTGGATGTGCACCCCGTGCAGGATGGCCACAAACCTCCAAGTTGCACAGTTCTGTGAGGTGAGACACGGGAAAACTGGAGCTGTCAGACATCTAACAGGCCATGCAGCAGTGCTGGCAGCAAGAGCCACATCACCTCACTGCAACTTTACAAATTCAAGCCCAGGGAAATGGCAACACTATCATCCCTGTCACGGCAGTGGGGCAGGAATCACAGCTACAGCTGCCCATTTTGGGGCAACAATGGAGCTCATAGATGGGACTGGTGGCAGTTAATTCTTCCATCCATTTATGTCCTGACTGTGGGTCTTGGGGACAGCTAAAGTGCTGTCCTTGATCCCTAGCAAGCAGCTTGAGGTGGAAAGACTGGGCCACCAAGCACTCAAACACCCTCAGGAATGTGTGCCCCGTGGCATCCATCCTGCTGGGAGCATCAGCACGACGCCCTCCCCCACCAGCCTTCCTTGCACTGTGGGATCATCTCTGTCAAGCACAGCCCCTTCCCCCATCCCAGCAATGCTGCATCCCCCTGTGCCCCGCAGTGACCTCTGGGGCCCCTGGCTTTGTCCCTGCTGGCAGGGGAGATGAGAGAGGTCAGCCTGGGAATGGTGGCAAGCACCATCTGCTCCTCTGTGATCCAGCCCATGCCACCTGCGCCTGGCTCCAGGACGTGCATCAACCTCACAGTCCCAGCACGGGCTGCCTCTGCTGCTGCTGGGAGGAAACCAGTTGGTGACTGCCCACAACTGCCCCTGGCACTGCCTGACAGGGGTGAGGGTGCTGTGGGCACACATGGAGGAGGGAGGAAAACACAGCAGCTGAGACATCACTTCTTGGACATCTGCAGCCTGGTCATGGCCCGGAACCACTGGGGGCTGTGCCAGCCTGCCCCTGCTTTCTGCAAGGTGGCTTTTCCTGCCCTATTCCTACGAGATCCGCAATGCCCACAGCACCAACACCAGGTGAATAAGGAGCTCCCAGCTGCCACCTTGAAGGAGGTGGGGATGGTGCTCACCAGTGCAGGCTGAGGTGCTCAGAGAACCTTAGCTGGGTCCTCCCCTTTGTCTGGGTCACCTCCCATGGCCATGATCCAGGTGACCAGGTCCTGTGGCACTGTACTCCTGGCCACAGTCTTGCTGGTAAGTGACAGCACTGCGCAGTACTCCTGTCCTGCCACAGCCTTGTCCTCTCAGTGGCTGAAGGGACAGACCCTCCTGGCCCAGTGTCCACAGCCCTGTGAGATCCAGGAGCTGCCAGAAGCTGCCCAAAACAGCATGAGGCATGTCCACAGCCCCCAGGCTCTCTGACCCCAAGAAGATGCATAACTAATGAGCTCTGGTCTGTCTTTGCCTGGCCATTTCCCATTGATTACTGGGTCCCTATTGCCCTGCTGCCAGTCTCCAGGGCTGGGTATTGTCACCTACTTCTTACCACTCCAGGGATGCTGCTTCTTCCAGTGAGCTCAGGCTTCAGCATAAGTTCATACAGCACAAGTGGAAATGGATGAGCTTTTCCAGTCTGCCAGCCTTGCAGGATCTGGCAGGGGAACAACTTGCAGGTCACCCTCTGAGGTTAAGGGTGGAGTGCAGTGAGAGGAAAAGTTTCCTCAGCCCAATATCAGCATCAAGTGCCCACACTCCATCAAGAAGCACTAAGAAAAGGCAACATCATCCTCCAACTGCTCCCCTTCACAGAGAGAACTCCTTTCTCTTTGTGGGCTGGGAAGAGCCATCAGCCCCCATCGGACTAGCTGTAGCCAGAGACACCCAGGGCCCATGAGCTCACCACAGCTCAGCATCCCCTTAAAAAAATGTTCTTCTTTGGGCTGCAGGGCTCAAAGCTCTTCCAGTTTCTCCAAAGCCACTTTGCAGGGATTTCAAGTTCAAGGGACAAGGAAAGCCCAGAAGGTCTTGACTCACTGCAAATTTGGGGCTCCCATGGCTTGAGGCTTCCTTCCTGAATAAAGAGGATCTGAAACCTCTTTCTAAAGCACAACAGAAGCTCCTTCCCTTCCCAAACAACCTCATCCTGTGTTTTTACCATTCTCATTAGCAGCATACAGCGGATCACAAACCAAAAGTCCAGCTCAAAAACCAGTCTGGTTCCATCCCTCTCCAGACTACAGAAGGCATCTGATGCTTGGCACTGATCAACCACTGCTTTTCTCCTGACCTCAGGAAAAGTAGCCTTAAAGAGGACAAGCTCCCACCCAGCCAGCTCACTCTCTTCAAGGCTGAGCAAGAGGAACCTCTGCTGAGTTCCTCTAAATTTCAACCATGGGGGCAGTGGGAGGAGAGGAACAGCCTCCCTGGGAAGGGCTCTTCCACAGCTCCCTCACAAAGCGTATTTGAGGGCGAGCACAGCAGGAGCACAGCATTTTCAGATTTAATAGCAAGCCTGCACTCATCAGTAACAGCTTAGACAAGGGGCATCAGAGGTGAGAAGTGGGCGAGTACACAAAATAACAGAGGTGGACATGACGCACAGCTGGGCACAACAATAGGACTAAAGCCCTAAGTGATGTCATCTGCAAAAAGCTAAATGTGCTGTGAATAAAAGCAACCTGCAGCTAATATTTCAGCCCTGCCTTGTAAGGCTATTTTTGCTTAGATTGCCAAAATGTAATTACAACTAAATCCCCCCTAACAAATACTGGAGAGCAGCAGGGGAGAGTTGTATTTAAAAGGAATCTTAAGTAGGAGCTGTAGTAGTACCTGCTCGCAGCAGGAAAACAAACCATGTCTGGGAAAGAGCATTTGGTTGAGAGCTGGTGACAAACAAGAGCCGAAAGCAGGAACAGGACCATGGGTCTCAAGAAACACAGAGATGCCACTACAGCTTGGGGAACAGCCCTGCTCCCTGCCCAGCCAGGTGCTAACTGCCTGATCATGGGGAGCACTTACGTCATTGCTGTCAGTGCAAAGAATGTCTCTAGAGACAGCCTAGAACTGACACTCTCAACAAAGAAAACAAACCCTACAGAAGACTGAATATTTTAAACTCTTTTCTCTGCCAGTCTTGGCTGCTTTCAGTCTAGACTTCAATAGTAAGACAAGGAATTTGCAATTGGAGTCATGAGGCGGAAGGTCTCCTAGGCCCCAAGGCTGGTAATTGTCCCAGACACGGGCTGCTGGCTCTGCAGTCACGCGCAGATTGGCCCAAGCAGCCCCTTTTCCTGGGGGACTGCACAGAGCACATGGGGCAGGAGATGTGCCCTGTCGCTGGCCACAGCCTCCCCTCCTGGGCCCAAGGCAAAGGCTCCATTAAAAATGAAAGCAATTGTGCGATTCCCCAAGGAAAAGAAGAAAAGGCTGGAGCTGTTAATGAGTACAATTAGTGTTGTAGTCAAGCAGAATCAGAGGAAATAATTAGCTCCTATTGTTTCCGTGGCATCCCAATTGCAGCCATGCTGTCTTTCCAGGCAACAACCTATCATTTGAGGCTCACCCTGGAGGACAGGGGGTCACTCCCAGCCCCTCTTCTGGTCATAGCTGTCACGAAGCTATAAGCAGCAGGCTGGGCCATTGCCCTGTCTGCTACACCCATTGGGGGCCCAGTTTCCCAGGTGGCCAGAGACTTGCAAACCCCAGTGCACACCAGAAGCAGGCCTGGCCCTGAATTCAGCCAATGCTGTTGGCTCTCCACCGAGACAGGCAACTGACACCAAAAATCTCTTTGCCCTGGTTTAAGGGAAGCTCACATCTCTCTCCATAACAAACAGGGGTGGGTAAAAGGCACTGCTAACCTGGGAGTATAAAGAAGAGGCAAAGACAAAGCAAGCAGCCTACAGAAATACCACCTCACTGAGTTTCAGACAGAGCCAAAAAATGAGAGACTGAAAGAAACAAAGAGACCCAATAATTTATTGGCAGAACTGAAAAGGGGCATTTGAAAACCACAGGGCTGACTCTCAACTGGGATGATCCTCCCAGCTGCAGAGAGATTTATAATACTGGTATCCCTCAGCAAAAGGCTCTGATGTTGAGGCAGAATCCCAGAGATCCTGCGTGCCATGTAGAGAAAGACAGGAAAGTGCTGCAAGATGCGGCCCCAAGGGCCCACCGCTAATTGAAAGGCTGCCTCCCGCCCCACTGCTAAAAAAAAGTTTGTGTAAGACAAAATCGGCCTCTATTGTCACCACTGCTGGAGGGCTTCAGATGGATCCTTCCCCCAGGGAGGAGTGCGAGAGTGGCCCATGAGTCCCTTCAGAGGTCGGAGGGCACTCTCAGTGCTTTCAACACGGAGAGAGGAGCTTAGTGCCAACTCTTGTTCTCACAACGTGATTTTTGTGTTTCGAAAGCTTGAATTATCCCTGGAAAACAGAGGGAAGAAAAAAAGTGGTTAAAGATGTGCATTCCTTCAGATCACAGCATCTCCCCATTCTCCCCACCCAGTGTTGCCATCCCAGTACATCATTCAAAATCAACGCTTGTTAAATTTCCAGATCTTCCTAACTACAGACTTCTCACAAGTCAGCTGTCACTCCAGAACACTTGGAACAGAAGGAGATCCTGGTTCATCCCCATTCAATGAGAAGAAAAAATTGTCATCTCCTGTGAGCAAAGCACATGACAGAATGTGGAGGAAACCTCCCTGACAGATTCTGGTGTTTAAACAATTTGCAAGGTCTCTTCCTTACCAAACATTTATCTTGGGGATTTTGCTTGGAGCACAAATATACTATCAGACCAACCTCCCCCTGCCTCTGTCCCTCGTATTTAGTCATACTGTCAACAAGTTTAGCTCTCTGATCTCTCCTACCTTAAAAGGGTATCTAATCTGAAAAGGGTGTTTCCCTCAAGTTTAAATAGAAGAGTTTCTTCAGCAGCTTCTACTCACTCATGAGTACAGTCCCGAGCCTCAGGGGCTATTGACCAAGGAAGGAGTGCTGGTCTACAACCTCCCTCAGTACAGTCTCAGGGCACTGCAGCAATTGAAGCTGGGGCCAGCTACAGAAATCTGTTACTGCTTACTGCCAGCCTGTGAGCAGCAGCAACAGGCAAAGCCTATTTCCACATTAATAGGTGGTGTGTTGGAAACAAAGGAGATTACAATTACTTTGAGAGGATAGGTTTGGCAGCTCTTCCCATAAACAGGGACAGGGCTGTAAGTTGCCAAAGTCAAAACATTTAGGGATGCCCCAGGACATACCACACCAAATGACTGAAGAGCAAAGGCAGCAACTTCAGCAGCAAGGTGCTGTGCAGGACTGTGAAATTCCGCTCAAACCCTTGAGCTATCATTGTGTGCTGCCAGGAGCTGCATGGCAGCTGTACCAGCACAGGCTGGAACACCTCCAGGAGGTGGGCTGGAGAACTGGAAGAGCAGAAGGAAGTAAAAACCACTTTTCAGAGTTTAAAAAGTTACTGCTATGACATGACAGCAAAAACCATGCTGGAGGCCATCTGCAGAAGACTGAGGTTCACCTTTGCACTTGCCAGAAGAGCAGGCTAGGCTGCCGTTTGGGAATGTGATTCAGGATGCATTAACTGGATTCTGGTTAATTTGCAACAATGGTTTGGCTTTCTATCCCATACTGGACTTTCATCTGTGCTGTCTACCTCAGGAGGACAGCACACTTTAAGTAGTTCTTTAGTGGACAGATTTTCCCTACATTTTCCCTCCTTTTGCCTTTATTGGGGTGCCTCAGGCCCTCTGCTCATCCCTGCTCAGCACAGGCCACCCAATACAGCTGAGAGCTAAATGAACTCTGCCACTGTGTTCCTGTACCCTTGGCATGTTTGCTGCCTTCAGAGCCTGCTATGCCATGAAGTGAGCCAGTTTCCTGTTCCGGAAGGACATGTGAATGTCATCTAACAATAACAACACTACTAAGTGCCTGTGCAGTATTTTGTAAACACTGATCCTCACAAAAAATCTAACCTGTGAGGAGAGAGAGGTATTATTTTCAGCCCTGACTTCAGAGCCCTGACTTCAGAGCAAGGTATGAGAACACTGCTTTCCAATGCTGTTGAGGGAGGTTTTGGGTTCCCCAGCAGCTCCTCAGAGCTCAGCTGTGCTGCAGCAGCTACATTCCACTACCCAGTTATGGGAAGTGGGCAATGTAAATACTTCCTTCCAGTAGATTCCTCTGCTCTGGCACTCAGCAATTCAGCGATCCCATTTGGCTACAATCAACCCAACTCTCATGGCCAGGCCTCTTGCTGGCCCTTCTTAAGGGCCTGCTATCAGGGAAGTGGGCAGGGAAAAACAATCTGTGCTGTAAGGCTCCAGCAGCCCTGAGCTCACCTTGGCTGTCTTCTCTGCACATCTTTGCTGACACTACCAGCAGCAGAGGGTGGTTGTCTCATTAGCCACAACATTATTATTTTTACCTACAGTAGCTACTGGGTGTCCTTCCTGAACAAGCTTTTATTGACCAATTCATTTATTCTGCTTCAGCCCACTGTTAAAGAGCTGTACATAAGGCCCCAGGTGCCTCTCTCAGTGTCCATCACCTGGATGTGCTTAGGATTCATTCACCGCTCCACACCTGCTTACAGTCAACCCTAGGCAACACACCCAAGACATACCTCTCAGCCTCCTGGGACCAGGTCTGGGATACAAGTGCCTCATCCAGAGGAAAGACACATTAACAAAACAGCACACAGCAACTCAACAGAAAATGCTGGTGTCTGGTCAAAAACAATTAAAAAATAATTTTGACCTTTGGAAAAGAACAAATAGCAGAATGGGCCCACCATCAGGCCCATAAGGCAAGAGAACATGCCAGCCCATGGGGAGAAGGTTGGAAGCTGAGAGGTATGCCATGAAGTCACATAGGAAGAAAGATGAGGCCCTACCCTGGGTGTGACAGAGGGAGGGGGAGCGTTCGATCAGCGGCCACTGCTGTTCACCAGGCCATGAAACTCCTCCCAGGCCCTGGCAAGCCAGAGGGAAAAAAAAATGAAATAAAAACCAAAAAACAGCACTTCAGATCAAAGGCTTCTTAACTTTTAACAAGAGCAGAAACATTCAATGACGTTTAAAAGGCACTTGTCTTCAGAGAGCAAGGCAATATTCTCTGATAGCCCTAGTGGATAGAAGCATCCTTAAAATCCAGCCAAACATCTGACAGCACAAGGCAGCTTTAGCGTTCTGCACAGACATGAAGCGTTCCCACTGGCTGCTGGTGATAAAGCCACATTAATACCCAGAGACAGGTATGACCTTCCTAGTCACAAATGGAATATCCATTTCCTATTGCTCATAAAATAGCCTGTGTTATGTCTTTCTGGAGGATTATCACATTCCTTGGCTGGTTAAACTCAGCCAGTTACTGGTCTCATGCTTTGCCACATACTGCATATGCAGGTAATCTCCCCAAAAGGGGCTTCTTTTAATGCCACACAGCTTAGTTCTTATGAAATTCTTCAATCAGGCAGCAGAATCCAATTGTTATTAGGAAGTCTCATTTCCTATTGTAAACTAGGGCTGTTAATGACAACCCAGAAAAACATCACAACTATTTGAAAGGAAAATGTTTTTAGATAAGTTAGAGGGACAGGCCCAACACTGCATTCCCTGGTGGAGAACGTTACTGATGGATGAAGGCAGCAGACTGAAAAATCGCTGTCGGTTTTATGAAGGCAGCACACTGAAAACCCTCTCAGGGAAAACATGCCGAGGTTAATGCGAGCATGACTATTATCTTCTGGGATCAGAGACATCAAAGAACCTCATAGTTCTCCATGCCCAGAAAAACAGTACTGGTGCCTACAGCACATACCAAGCCATTTTCTGAAGCCACAGAGTCCCATGGAGCTGGAGGGACCTTAAAGAGAACCCAGGTCAATCATAAACTCAGACCACCCTCTACGTTTTTTTGCTGGTATTTCTCAGCTACTTCACATTTTGTTTTGTGCATTGCCTCATCAGGCCACTGCAACACAACAGCAGAGTCCAGAAATGGAAACCCTGTGTTAGTCAGCACCTGTGCCAAAACCAGACCATCAACCTGGCTCTTATCTGAGCCTCAGAGTCAAGCTCCCAAACAGCATTTGCAAAAGCAGCCTAGGTGTCACATGCTCTTTCCCAGCAGGTCATAGCCCAAAAAAACACAGAGACCTCAGGGTTCAACAGCCTCTCTCCAGAAGAAAGTCATGGAGAAGAGAAACTCTGAATCTTCTTAGTTGTTGGTAATCTTTGCACTTTTCTGCAGACTTGTCAAAAAGTCTCCACCTTCATGTCTTCCCTCCAACCTCCCTTGTAATCGCTACCACATTCCCATTACCAACAATCACATCTCTCTTTCCTCTCCCATAGTTCTCTCAAATTTGTAACTTCTCAGCAGAGGGAACACAAGGGCAGATTACTTGTCAACATAATCGATAATTTATTACCCCTTTCACACAAAGGAATTCCTTGTTCCAACATCCCAATAATATCATGCACAGTCCTTCATCTCTGTCCTCACAGACACAGAGAAAAAGCTCTTCCAGCCAAGAATTTTTAATTCAAGACCCTCATACATATTATAGTACTAATGACTTCAACTATCTGCTGACTTGACTGAAAAAATCCACCAGGATGTCTCTGCCCTAATGTACCTAAACTCTGCTAGGAGAGCAAACTGCTCTCATTCCACACTGAACAAGGCTGCCAGTTAATTTCATCTGGCAGAATCTTTATGACCTGTGCCATGCCAAAGGCACAGTGCCAGAGAGTCTAAGAGGTTATTTTTATGTATAGACATTTTTAGTACCTTATTGCCATACTGTCTGCACAGCGATCAGATACTCAGTGAATTGATCCCCAACACTTAGATTATTCCCACTGAACAGATGGGAAATGGAAATCTTAGGAGACTAAATAAAGCCAGCCAGAGCTGTTCTTCCACACTCATTCCTGACCCACAACTGTTGAAACTTCCCACCTCCTTCCCTACTGCCCAGGGTCAGGACCAAGATAGGGCTCCCTTTAGCCCCAGCAAGTAAGCTGAAGGAAAAGAAATGACAAAAGAAGCCACTATCTCCCCAAAAAGAAAAAAAAAAAAGAGGAAGACTCCAGCAAAAAGAGGAAGGGCAGTCTTAGTTGCTTCAAGGGCCCTTCCAAATCATCATTGTGCAAGCAGCACTAGCTGTTTTCTGCAGACATCCTCAATTAAGTCCTAGCAGTTTGTCCCCAGTACTTCTCTGTGCAAACCTGCTCCTTACCCTCTCCTTCCTCGGCTAAGAAAGGATTCAGAGAGCTCAGAGTGCACTTATGGTACCTTACAAAGGACACCAAGGTCTGTCTCTTTTGCCAGCCCACATGGAACCTCCCAGCATACTGACTACTCACTACACTCTGCAGATGTCCACAGCAGCACAGCCTCTTTCTGGGTGCTCCCCCTGGGATTTGTTCACAGCCAGACAAGAACTTTGTGACCAACAGCTTGAAAAAAAAAATCTAGGATAATCTTCTAGCCTGAAATAATTCTTTCACCTCTCTGGCACTACCTGTAGCAAAGGCAATATAAGACAACTAAATAAACACAACCAAACTGATTGCCTTGAAAATAAACAACCATGAAATAAATAGGTTACACACACTTCTTTGGAAAGAGACAGGCCACTAAGATAGGGAAGCCTTTCAGAGTCATGGACACTTAGGAATAAAGCATATTATGTTGATGGAGAATGAATCAATGAATCAATCAAATCAAAGATCAGGTCTATGCAAGTGCTCTTAGATTTGCAGCACCTGGAAACATTACTGGAATTGGAGAATGGAGTGATGAATGAATGAAGCCAGTATTGCAGAGACTCAGGAGAAGACAGCTGTCAGAACTGGAACCTCACTGATCTCCTCTACATTTTATTCCTGCTCTCAGACTTGAATGGATGATGGTAAAACAATGCAGGTCTAGAACTGGCAAGACCCAAGGCAACCTGCCTTCCCCTGACAGGCATCAGACAATGTGTGAGGGTCCCACCTGCAAACCATTTCTCTTTAGACAAAGTTAACCCTGCCCACTCCATTTAAGACACAAAGGCAAAGGTGACACAAGCAGAACAGCAACATTGAGTTCTCACAAGGTTTTGGAAATTAGCAAGCAAATGGAAACCAGTGCTATAAAACCACAACAGTTACAGGGTTAGCTAAACCCTGCTGTGACAAGGGAGACCTCACAAACACCATAACACCACCTTACTGACTCATAAACACTGATCTTTTTGCCCAACACCTCCCACTTCCACAGGGATTTCTCTTCCTAATTCCTCACTTTTTTGCCATTCCTCTCTTTTTGTCCTGAGAATATAACCCCTGAACTCTTCTTATAGTGCATTATTTCCTCCACAGGATATCCTCATTTCCTACCTACAATATAGTCTGAGGCCATTTCCTCCAACTGCCTGCAGTGAAATGAACCCAGTGCCAGCTCTATTAAGATCAACTATTCTTCTCATTTACTCGACCCATCCCATTAGTTATCACTGGTGACTTTGAAAGGAAAGGATAGTTTTATACCCTGCTCAGCTCTCACTGCAGCAGGCACTTACGAATAAGTGAAGCTTTGTTTTCAGAAAAAGCAGCCTTGCTTTAGAGCTGACAGGACAATCCATAATGTCACACAGCAACCAAAACATTTCCACACCAGCCTGCTCAGTGGCAATCTGCTGATGGTCACTGCTCTGGTCTGCCCTGGCACTGGAAGCAGTGTTGCTGAATTTGCCTGGGATTGCTGGACAGTATTGTGGGTGAGAGCTCAACAAAGCAGACAGTCTCTGACCACACAGTTATCAGTGCAGAAAAGAACAGCTGATAAGCCCAGGCAGGACAAAGGTGTATGCAAGGCAGCAACAAACTTCATGCTGCAATGCTCAAAGTCAAATGTGAAAGTGATCACTTCCCCTCCACCCCTCTCCCAACTACAGATACCTGAATATTTTCAGTGGCTTCGCTGACACATGACCAGGTTGTGGTTGGCAACATTCTGCTTTCAAAAAAGTGCACCTGCTATGGCAGCAAATGAGATTGGGTTTTTTTCCTTTAATTCCAAGCCACAGGAAGTACCACTGTCCATAAGCCACTGTCACTTCTGGACCTTGTCACCTCCAAGGTTAACAACACTGATGAACTGAACCTATTAAGTGGTTCACTGCATCCAAGTGCTCCTCTCTCAGTGCACCTCTGAGGAACAAAGAAAAGCAGTTTCTCTCCAGCTACTGAAACACAGTAGCCCACAAAATGTCACATATGTTCTCTTCAGGTGCTCAGCACTGTAATGTCTAAGGTACTATAAATCCCTTGGAATTATGCAGAGTCCAAGAGATTGTTCTAGCTCTCCTAGCAAGATTGGAAATTCATACAGACTAGGCTGACCCTTCTACTCACTGGGATTTAGGCAGCTTGTCAATATCAAAAGCAAAAAAAAGGACAAACATAGGAAAATTGCAATGAAAGATCTGCTTATCTAGCTAAAAGCACAAGCCCCACCACAGAGCAGGAAGGACAGAATGCAGAACAGCTCCTTGGAATAGCTGTGATGCAACAGGTACTTTTCGAATGCAGCTTGGCAGCACCACCACTTTCTGAAACAAAGGGGGCTGCAGCCTCACTGACAACTCATGAAAAATGGTGTCTAGAAATGATTTAATATGAAATGCATCATCACAAAAGGAATATACAAAACCTGAAACACAGGGCTCAGGTTCCACAGTGAGAGGCATGCTAGCAATTTCTACAGAAGCATTCATTTACAGTGTGTCAAAAGCTAATCCAGGTCAATTCACTACCTATAAGTCAAGGTTTTGAGAAATGCCTGTTCTTTTCTTGCTAAGCATGCTCCCTTCCCTGAAGCACAATCAATGCCAATCAAACCCCGCACATGAGCAGAGCTCTAGTGGAGAGATGCAGCCCATACAAATGAAAAATGCCACGAGCCACCCTCAAAAGGCAGTCCTGACAAAGCCTAGAGTGCAGCTCTTCCATTAGAGCCTTTCATGAAACACAGCCAGAGTGTGAATACAGAGTGCTGGCTAGAAAGCCCTCCCGAGTCATAAATCACATGGTACATGTGCAGCATAAGTGGAGTTTATTCATGACGGACAGTATTTCAACAGGACTTGATAGATGGGGGAGGAAAAGGAGCCAGACTCCATGGAGGACAGAACTAGTTACACAAGATATTCTTTATTAGTGAGAGAACCTTAATGATATGAAGCTAAGCTAAGCAGAGTCAGACTGAAAGCTGGGGCTGTCCTGCTCTTCTCTGTCACAAAGCAGTCACCATCACCTCTCTGCAGCTGCTGCCTCTTGCTGCCTGCTGGTGCCAGGCAAGAGAGGCACAAGAAGTTGGTCTGTGCATCACTACACAGAAACTCCTCTGACAGCAGTTCTGAATTTACACCAGTGCCTTTGGAGGGAGATGCTGGAGAGCACTGCAGTCAGACAGCTGCAGCCCAAGCAAGGCAATAGGAAAAAAAGGGGCTTTCATGATGCCCTGCATGGCAGAAGGTTAATTGCTTAGACCTACCTGACTGGGACAGCATCAAAGCAATTCCTGACTAACCCTCCTACCCACAGAAGAATGAGCAGGAGACAAGCCAATCAGCCTCTACTTAAGAATTCCTCCCAGCTGTAATCTGAGCTACTAAACTCCAACACCTGTTTTTCTCAGACAAGCTCATTTTGCACCACACGTCAGCAGTACAAAATGAAACTTGGATGCTATGCAGGAAGAGAGGGCAGCAAGCACAGCATGTTACACTGGTGTAGGGAAATGGGCCACACTACTGGATGCACCATCACTCAAGGCCTTACACCTGCCAGAGCAAAACCAAACATTGCTATAGCAGCATCTCTGTGCTAGGAGTGCTGGTGGTGATAGCTCACAAGGAAAAGGTCAGATCATTCCCATTCTACACTTGCTACATGAACCACCACCACAGCTTAGGACAGCTGGCTCCATACACAGCTTCTACCACAGAGACTGAGAAAAGTCAAACATCTCCCTCCTCTCACCACGAAGCTGCATCACCACAGTCCACAGTCTGCTGCTGCTGAATAGGAGTAAAATACTCTGTTGTGTGTCCACATGAGCACGTTGCTATTTCCCTACATGGACAGAGTCCATAGTGCCCCCTCCTGGCAAAAAGTTCGTGAGAAACGTTAGCGGCAAAATCACGGAAAAAAATCATCTCTTTCCCATGCACACAGGAGGGAGGGCCACATGGAACACGAGATGCCCAAGGGCAGTTTCAACAAGATTTCTGTATAATTACTAGTGACCCACACTCCAAATTGGAAGCCAGCTGTCTACTACCAGGATTGATCCCATCAAACTGTCTGACAGCAGACTGATGACAGGGTGATTATATGGAAGGAAGAAGTCTGCATGATGAAAGAAAGTCATGAAAGATACTTGCACCTTCATTACAGGCAAGATTACAAAGCTCTCTGCCCTATCAGTGTCTTATTCATTTGTTTCAGTTCTTTTTCTGTGGGAACCTTTTCAAGTATTAATTTAACCAATATGACCTAATCATTGTATTGGTTTATAATACACTTAAGAAAAAAAGAAAACATATTACTCACCTCTAACTAATACCTATATATGCAATTTTTCGTCACTTTGTGGGAAATAAAAGCCACCCTGAATGGCCTGATATGGTAAGCTGTAATACATTTATTTAAAAATACAGCTGTGCTCTCTGTGTACCATGATCTTCTAGTCTTGTTAAAGAGCCTCTGTCACCAGGGCCTGGAAGACTTAATATATGACGTTTATTATGATTAGAAATCATTTGTACAGCACTGTAAATTCACACAGCACTTTCCTAAGATCATTTATAAGTCTAATGGCACCATAAATCCCTGCTAGCTTCCGCACTTTATTCCCCAGAATCTCTATTTATTCAAATGATTCGACCCCCCCACACACTGCAATCTTGTCTTTGAATACACCAAGCCACAGTCCCACCCTGAGCTGCCCATCGCCTGACTGACAGGCTGGGTGGATTGCTAAAATAACCCTGGATCACACATTTTAAAAGGTTTTGCTCACAGAACCAAACACACCCAACAACAGCACAACAACAACAACACAGGAATGTGGCTTCCAAAGCGCACTGGCAACAACCGCTGCTGTTTGCAGTTCATTTTGCAGGAACAGCCCTAACGCACACGAGCACTTCTGCCAACGCCTGCGCCGTGCACTGAGCTGCTCGAGCACACATGCAACCTGCACAGCCCCCTGGCCAGCACACGTACTTGATGCTGTCGGTGTGGGTTTTGTATTCCATGATGGTGTTGGGAGGTAGGTTGAGCACTCTTCGTAACGTGTCGCGTATCCGCGCCGTCGTGGCCTGGTCGCTGGCTGTCTTGTTCCATATGGAGATGATGTCCTCCTGCGGAACGGCACGGGAGGGAGGGGTAAGCACGGGGCACTTGTTGCAGCCCTGCCACATGGAAGCACGTGCCAGTTCTCAAAACTCACCTGGAATCGGACAGAGACAACGGCCCCACAGATTTCTTCCCCCACCATGAACTGCTCTCCCAACATGGCCAGAATAAGATTCTCCCAGCACCGCGATGCCAAGCCTTTCCGCAGACGGATAATCCATTTACCACCATTTTTGTTGGCATCGTCCTAGGAAGAGGGGAAATAAATTGATTTGTTTTCTCCCAGCTATTTTTCTGCTACTCACAAGACAGCAGAGCCACAAACAGGAGCAGATATTGATTAAGTGGGGCAAGGAAGGTATTTTCAAGCAAAAGCATTTTATTTCACTTCTCCCCCATATAAGCAGAGACAGAGGAAAACCACTTTGAATACAAAGTACTTGAAACAATGGCCCTGAGCCTTCCAAAGTTCTATGCTCTGATGACTTGAATTCTAGTGTTTTGATCCCACCAGCAAAGACTAACACCAGCCTACCAATTCACACAAACAGGCCCAGAGGCAAGGACTTTAAAACTACTCCTAAACCTGAGACTGATTCACCATTTGTCTAATGCCCTGTATATGTAGTTCTGCTTGTAAAACAACATCTCTGTAAAACAGGAGAACTCTCTCATTATAGAGCGTGGAAGGCCAGGAAAGAGTTTGCAAAATGGTATTTTAAAAGCAAGCGAAAAATTGATAAACATTTTCCTTCCACATTTCCAGGAATGGGCTCACAAGTTATGTTAACACAGAAAGGACTACTTTGTTCTCTGAGAACTACTGACATTATCACACATCATACAGCTGAATGTTTGCTCCAGACTGTGGTGACCCAGGGAATTAACCAAAATAAGGGGATAAAGTAAAAGAAAAATTTTATGCTAAGCACCCAGTCTGTCCCCTCAGTATTGTGATTCTGTATCTTGAAGCTGACAAAGAGCTGGAAACTGCTCCCCAGAATGCACAGCTATGTCAAAGAGCAGCTCCTCTGTGCAGAACACTGTGGCATTCTCTGGGTCAACACTAGCTGGGAAATCTTACAAGGTGAGAGGGGAACAAATTCCATCCAAAGCTGAAGACAAAGAGGTAGGAACAAGTCAAAGAGGTGGCAGTTAGGAAGAGCAAGGGAAGACAGGTCAAGGACACAGAGAACAAAGGATGACTCAGAGGGGACTGCACAAAAGAGGACATCCCTCTCCAAATCCCCAGCAATCCCCTCTGCCAAGCTGGGACACACCTTGAAGATGCCAGGCAAGGCAGCCCAACCCTTCTTAATGAAATAAAGTTAATTTTATTTTAGCCTTAAAGCTTCTATAGGGCTCAGATAAAACTAAACATTTGTCTGCTCTCTCAGAGACAGCAAGTGCTAATGAAGCAATCCTGAGGAAACATGGAAGTGTCAGCACAACAGCAGCATTCACCTGACTCCTACTTTTCAGGTATGTGCTGGACTGAAAGGGGAACGTATCAGCTCCAGACAAACCTCCAAGTATGACAGGAGCCATCCAAATCAACCCAAGTTCTAGGAATGTGGCAGAATCCTCTGAGAAGCAAACTGGTTTAAGTACCCTTGTTTTCCAAGCTGTGAACATCACAGCCTTTAGACTGAGAGTTTGGTTTAACTCTTCAAAGTTTCCACAATGACTAATGGGCATCAGAAGAGAGTGATATTGCTAAAAATATCTCGAAGGTGGCTTAAGCAGGTTCAAGGCTACAGAGAGAGCAGTGATTGGGAGGCAGATGCTGTATCATGTGCTTTATGGTTGTTGTTAGTTTTTTTTCAGGTTAAACAAGCTTCTGTTCAGTCAAGCATTTGATTTTCCTTCACCAGAATAATAATGATCTGCAGCCCAGTAAATCACCAGGGAATACTATGTTTAGTGCTTCTGACTTTACCAGAAAAGGCACAGATGGATGGAGAAAAAGATCAGAGCTATACACAGGCACATATGTACCTATAAGAATGACAGTAACTAAGGATTGGTTTGGAAAAGAAAGAAGCATAAACAAAACCCTACAAAGCATGCAGCAATGGAAGGCCAGAAGTGAGATCTCAGGTCCTCTTCAAGAAACATAAGGATGATGTATGGCCAGAAGTAAAAATACTGAAGAATTACTCCACCTCCATCTTAAAATGTCTACCGGGAAATGCTTTATAGAAATTCTGATATCATTAACTTGGGGACTCTCTGGTCGACACATTGTCTGAGGAACTTGCTCACCAGGAGTCCAAAGGGGGTTAAACATTTTATATAAATAGTATTTGCAGTAACTGGATATAAAATACCTTGCTTAAAATAATTGTTAACGAGGGTCACATATAAATTTCTCAGGACCAAGCAGTATAATTAGGTACTTCAGAGAAACACATAAAATCCCCATATTGTGAATGCTATTGGTCATTGCTGGAAGCAGGCCAGGAACTGGAAGAATGATTTGCTGGGCAAAGACTTTTGTAAAATTTCTTTTAACAGATTTGGATAGAAATAGAAGCAAACTAAAGTACCCTGGAAAAAAACCAAAACGAAACTANAGCAAATAAAAGGCAAAGTTGTTTTTCCATTTCCAGCTCTGTGTGCAGGCTTTTAACTGTATGCATCTCCTTGACTGAAAAAGGAGGGTTGGTTTTTTATAAGCTTTGTTGTATCCCACTCAGAGAGGTCCAGTCCTTCCAGAGGAAAGCCCTGCACTGCTGTCACTGGAGGCAGCTATAAGGAGCAAGTGCCTATACTGGGAGGCACAGAACTCACATGGAGTAACCCCCCCACTGGCAATGGCAGCAACCTTTGTGAAGGCACAGCCAGCAACATCCCCATCTTCCCTCTCTAGCAGCAGGACTCTTAGGTTACATGGGACAGAGTTCTGAGGACAAGTTTACAGGGAAGCCAGACAAAAGGACTTCGCCCAAGAAAATCTAATGGAGTGCCATTTAATGACCAGAATCCCTCCACTGTAGAAGGTTCCCTCCAAAATATTGTGGGAAAATATCAAGGCAGAAATGAGAGCTCCAACTCACCTCCCACATGGGTTTGATGCCCTCTTTGAAAAGATGGAAGTCACTGTGGCCTGTCAGGTCCCCAGGACGTACCATGTGACTGTAAAACCGCCAGAACTGTTCCACCTGCAACAACACCAACCACACAATGAGGCTGCTCAAACTCTTCACAGTCAAGATTTCTACAGAAACAGGCTGCCATTTGTACACCAGCTCTCCAGGGCCACCTTTCCCTCTTCAGTTCTACTGTCTTGTCACTGGGGTGTTGATTAGGGAACACAAAGGGCTACAGTAGTGTCAGAGCTTGGGTGCCTGTTTCTGACTGACTCCATTACCAGGTGACCACTTGAAACATTCAACAGGTGCCTCTAAAGCCAGTGTTTGTCTGAAGAAATCTGTGCCAAAGTAACTGCTGCTCTGGAAAACAGTTCCAAACATATCTTTTAACTCCTACTGCCCAAACTTTCCATCCTTGGATATGTGTCAAGAGCATCAGCTACAGTCAAGCCTCTTTACCCTGTATAACCACTGCTCTCTGTGACCATGGAAGCTGCAGAAGCCTTCAAATAAAACACTTTTTAAATATTTTATTTTACTGTATGCAGATTTTAAGACAAAATATACATTCTGGTGCTAGTTTAAGATTGGGAGGTACTATTCAGCATTTTTATTTAAATACCTCTTACTTCCTTTTACAGTCTGCCATCGTACACTTGGACCACTTCACTTCGACCAGTTCCATTCTGGCACCCCTGTGTCTGCTTGAGACACTCTGACTGCAAGGCAAGGGACGTATTTTTTATAGTTCTTAAAAGAAGCATATCTTTCTTTTGAGAATCTCTGGGTAAGAAAGGATTTGAAAGATGATGGATCTTTAAAATGAAGCAAGGCAGTGGAAGAGATTATACTAATTTCCATATTTTAAGAAGACTCTGCTCAGTAAGACAATAGCTATTAAGCAGACCAGCAGTGCAGCTGGAGGGGTCAGACATCACCCCAAGCACTTTATCAGAGACCTTAATGACTTGGTCAGCACTTGGAATTCCACTCCAATCTGTGACCTCTGCCATCCAAGCTGGAATTTGCTTTTATAGCCAATAAAATTATGAACCAAGACTGAGGAAGGGTCAGAAGCAATCTATTTTTGTCAGGCACATCCAAACATCCGTGGGGAAATCACCCTCCCAGAGTGAGGGAATGTGCCCTCTAGTGGTTCACAATTCACAGCTGTTAGAGCTTTCCACTGAAAAGCCAAGAATAAATCTGAACCCATACTTAGCTAGACAAAAGTTTGCTCTTCTACCTCCTTAAACAGAATTTGGACCTAAACACATTATCAGATATGCTGGCCAGTCTCCATCCTAACAGAACTGCAGCACTTCCAGCTGACAACGGCCCCAACGAATTCCCTGTAGCAAAGAGTAGACAACAGAATATTCAACACAATGTTTTTCCTCTAAGGAGCTAAAAATCAATGCTAGGTCTACACTGATTATCAGACTGAAAGGTTATTGCCTGATCATCAAATGGCAGCCACATTTTTCATCTCCTGAACTGAAACTACTTGTTCATACAGGATGATAGGAGCAGTAACTACCCACAACAACAGGCTCTTCTTCCCACCTTTATCCTGTGTGGATGCAGTAAACACAACCCAGCTGCTCAGACAGGCATATTTTTATGCAGCCTCCAAAAGGAATAAAGGGCTGTTTTTATCAATTCTCATATTACAGAGGATATGTACTGGTGGGCAAAAATTAACATTTATAAGAGACCTTGAAAAAAATGGGTAAACATCAGATTGAAAAGAAAAAGGAAGAGCCAACAGACTCCCTGAGCTCTAGAACAGTAATGGGGACTCATTTTGCCTATGTATTTTGGGCTCTTGAGGGCGGGTTTACTCTGCCAGCACCATGCAAAAACCCAACACTGCCTGTCAAGGACACGCTCAAGTTTATTCCAGGAATAAGCAACCACAGAGTGAAGGGAGAAAGGAAGAGCAATTTGCCTTTTAATGAACTTGACTGCAACATCAAACTGCACCTTGTCCATCACTTCCAGACAGACAACAGGCCACCAGCTGTTGGCAAATACAGCATGCCAGATGCTTATTCCAAACAAAGTCTTTGTGGTGGGAATGTGGGTGGAGGGAAGCATGTGGAGGACAGCACGGAAATGAAACAGAAAAGCTGTTCCTTTCTTCTCTTGCTCCAGCCATAAATGAACTACATGGCTGCTCTTTTTTTTCCTATTACTATACCAGCTACCACCACGCACAGAGGGCAGAGGAGAAGTGCTAGAGACACATCTCGTGGCAAATCACTCAGTGCCACCGCGAGCAGGGGCTGTGTGTGCACAGAGCCAGGAGGACCCCGCTGTGCCCCAGTGACACGGGGACAGCAGGGGGTACTCACGGAGGCAAAGGTGCCGATCTGTTTGATGTTCTGCTCGTAACTCTGGGAGCTGGTGGGCCGCCCGGGCGTCCGTCGGGAGTACCAGAAGGTGTAGTTATACTGCAAGGGGTGCTCAGCTGGCCCCGGCACCACAGCCTGCAGAACAGAAAAGCTTGTTTACCACTTGTATGCTCCTCCAGAAAGGGGAGTGGGGAAAAATTACATTCACAGCATATAAAAGCAACCATTCAAGCCATGAGAGGCATCATTGCTGGATTTTTTTTAGTGCCGTGCCTGTCTCAAAGGAAAAAAAAAAGACAAACTAAAAAGGGAAATGTGAGACCTTTAACTTTTTCAAATTAAGGGAAAGAAAAAAAAAAAGAGACACACTCCTCTGGGAAGGATAAACTCCACTTATAATGAATCATGATTCAAATGCAATTAAAACTCTTTGGTGACACCAACAGCCTTAAGCAACCAACACCCCAGTGCTCTGGGAAGATTAATCTAAGAACTTGTTATGTCAGCTTTGGAGAACCCATCACCAGTGGTGGGCAGTGATCACTTTTCAATTTCCAAAACACTCATTTCTGATTAAAAATACTTCTAATGAGTACAAAAGAGGCTAATGAGAGCTCATTAGCCAGGAGTCAAAACTTACAGAGAAACCCTAAATCAAAGCCCTTATCTTGTACTACTTGATATTGTTACAGGAGTTAGCAGGGCTTAAATCTCAACTCTCCTCTTGACTATGGCAAGTTTACAAGGGTTGCATTACTTCAGACACAGCAAACACAAGATGAAAAAAAAACCAAACCAGGGGAGATACATGCCTTATCCCTTCTCAACCAGGCTACATTACACTCAGGGACACATCTTAGAAGTTATTTAAACAGTGTCACAAACACTGTCTGCTAAACCACCTTCAAGCCATACTGTCCTGTCAAATAGGAGTCCTTTCCCCATGTCTTCCACATGTGATTTTTGATGAAAATAAAGCTTTATTTTCTCATTTCCATTCAAAAGCCTGGCAGGGTACCATGTTAGTGAAGGGAGCAGTCACCCCTCAGATGAGAGAACTCCAAAAGTGACATCAAATTACCGAAATCAAACATAATCCCCTCTGTCTTCACTGCAGCACTAACAATGCACTGAGACAACATATTTTCCTTATCCTTGAACTGAGGATTGATTACTTAGCACAGCCACACCATGCCCTGGCAGTGGAGTGCAGATGCCAGCACCATACCTTCCTCTTGGTAGTACTCTGTGGTTTCTCACGATCATTCTTTTCCTTCTCACTGTCTTTCTGTGTGTTATTTTCCTCATTCTGGTCATGGTCTCCACTATCATCATCTTTCAATCTGGTAAAGAAAAATAACACAGAGAGCCATCACACAGCTGAGAAGGGTCATACCAAGCCCAGGGAGTTCTCTGCTCCAAAGCTCCTCCTTGGTGCAAGAGCCAATCTACATGTGACAACCCATACAGTAAAAACTACTTCTACTTTTCATGCCCATCACAGGCATCTTGGGCATGCACTTTTAAGCCGAAGTGAACCACGAAACAGCCTTTTGGAACAAACTCAAGTAGTTTGTGCTGCATACTGACCTGACACAGGAAACCCCTGCGTTACTTGTTAGGGTTCCCTGCTATTCAGGGAGCCCTGTCACTGTACCTCTGCTGACTCTGGCCCGCCCCGCTCCCCACGCCCCCCAGCATAGCAGAGGCAGCGCCTGGGGCGAGCAGACACCGCGCCAGCACCCAGCACCCCACAGGTCCCTCCGCCNNCCCGCGGTCCCCTCCGCCCGCCCCATTCCCTGCGAAGGGCCGGGAAAGGCGAGAGACAAGCGGGGCCACGAGGCGGCCCGCGAGTCCCCGGTGCGGGACTGCCGCCGGCCCACCGCCCACACCTCTCGGCCCCGCGTCCCCTCGGGGCCAGGCCGGGCCCCGGCTGCAGGGACGGGGCTGTGCGTAGCCCCGTGACTCATCGCGTCTCGCCCGCCCGACGCCGGGGCAGCGGCGGGGGGGG